>QLNU02015360.1:49493255-49504708 GCA_006491805.2 Dysdera silvatica
AGTTTGAAATCCGGCATTCTATAGAATGCCTAGGCATTGTATATAATTCCTAAAACTAGCCGGCAATGTATGAAAAGATTCATATTTAACAAATTTCCTAGGCATTCTATAGAATGCCAAATGAGAAACCGGCAAAGTATTAAATACATCTCCGATTCATTTCGAATATCACGTGGCAAGGCACGTGACTTTTAACGCGCAGCTCAGGCTCAGAATTTGTCAGTTGCACTTTGAGGTTTGTTCGGGAGTGTCAAAACACGCAATTTTACTTAAATTTGTTCAACAAAAAATTAGTTTTTTACTGTGCTGCATGAAAATGGAGGAGCAAGCTGTAGTGTTGGAGAAGGAGTCATGGTCTATAGACATGCAACGACGATTCGAAGATGAACTGCCTAAGCTTCGAGTTAATGCTGCAAAAAATAGTTTGTTCCTAACCGAAACTACTTACCAGAAGTTAATAAATGATGTAAAAAAAAAGCCAAACAAATTGACTACTAAGAAGGAACCCAGGGACTATTGGTTGCTGAATCGCTATGATGTGATGATTGTGGAAAACAAAAGTAAACTCATTTATCCTGTTAAAGAAGACGTCAGTACAATACAGTATTACGTCACGGACACTGAGTTATTTCACGTACTTCATGAAACTCATTTGGCTATTGGACACGGAGGATGGGATAGAATGTTGAAAGAACTTTCAACCAAATACAAAAACGTTACACGTCATGATATTGAACTGTACATCCACCTTCGTTAGCCCTGCCATAAAAAACAAAAAGGTATTAAAAAGGGCACCACTGCTGTTAAACCTATGATTTTTTTTTTGAATTTAATTCCCGTTGAAAGGTAGATTTTATTGATTTTCAGTCTCAGCCAGATAGAGAATACAAATTTATTATGGTGTACCAAGATCATCTCACAAAATTTGTGATTCTCAAGTCTCTAACGTCAAAAAGAGCTGAAGAAGTAGCCTACAACCTAGTGGACATATTCTCGTTGCTTGGAGCGCCATCTATATTACAGTCTGACAACGGTAAGGAATTTGCCAATAATGTGGTGACCAGCTTGAAGGAGTTTTGGCCAGCAATGAAGATCGTCCATGGGAAGCCTCGCCATTCACAAAGCCAGGGTAGTGTCGAAAGAGCTAATCAAGATATCGAAAATATGCTCTGTACTTGGATGCAGGACAACAAATCTGACCGCTGGAGTGAAGGACTGCGTTTCGTTGAATTTATGAAAAATAGAGCTTATCATTCTGGGATCAAAAGAACACCATACGAAGCTCTTTTTGGCTGCAAACCTAAAGTAGGGCTTACAACGCCTTTTCTACCCGAAGATATTTTAAAAGATATAAATACAGAGGAGCAGCTAGAAAAAGTAATAGAAAGTGTCCAAACAATGGAAAAAGGTGAAACTAATCAGATTATGCAAGAAAAAGAGCCTGTTTCAAAAACATGGATGAGATTATAGTCGATAGTGGATTAAACCAACATGATGAAGACATGCTTACCGAAGAGATTTCCGTTTCTGATACCTGTTGTGTGTGTTTAAAGGAAACGAGTGATGCACTTGCATGCAAAAAGTGTCGTCAAAAAATTCATACCTTCTGTGGCCATGCTAGTAAAGATGATGAAATGGATATTTTGTGCACCCTTTGTTTCAAAACTGAAAATGCTATTGAAGGTAAAATAAATTCTAAAATCAATCGGAAAATACAAGCCAAAAAAATGAAAATGAATTCGGAAAAAAATTTCCCACTGCTTCTTTGGGAACTACTGTGCGAGTTCCTATTCCTGACGTCGACAAGGGGCGAGGTGATTCGCGCAATATATTGGCAGTTGTAATGAGTGTGACAGAGGATGGTTTCTACCGACTTGGAACTTCTGAAGGAATTTTAAAACAAGTATATGCGAGATCACAATTCACTTTATGCCCTAAGAACTTGCTTAGAATTGAAGATATTCCTGACCACGAAATTCCTCTCCGGTCAGTTGTAATTGCTCAGTCCAGTGGAAGCGGCCAAAGATTCGTCAAATGTATGTGTAAAACAAAGTGCCAAAATATGAAATGTCTTTGCATGAAAAATGTAATGAAATGTAATTCAAAATGGCATTCAAGCCTACCATGTTGCAACAAGTAGGTTAATTTTAATTTCTTATTTTTTTATATGAAAATTTTGTTTCCCTTAATAAGAAAGGCATAAATTTTGTTTTGTACAACTTTCATTTTTCTTTACGTATTTTGAATAAATTTTTTTTAATGGCACTCTCATTATTTTTTCAGAATAACATTTGTATTTTTGAGGAATGCACGTCATTTATATAATAGCCTTATCATGACCTTTTTTCATACTTTGCCTAAATAGCATTTGTCATTCTATAGAATGCCTAGGTATTATATACAATGCCTAGGGAAAATATGTAATAATTCTCATATTTCCCTAGGTATTATATACAATGCCTAGGGAAAGTATGTAATAATTCTCATATTTCATACTTTGCCTAAAAACGTCCCTCATTATATTCATTGCCTAGGCATTTTATAGAATGCCGGCGTTTCATACTTTGCCGGTAACATATATAAAAAATTCCGTTTTACAAGTAAAACATGCTATAAATTAGTTCTTCCATGGATCGAATTACCCTTTCTTTGTCCCTGGCAGAACCATCCAGATTGCACCCGCTATCCATGGATATTCTCCCCTGTGAATTATTTCAGCAGATTTTATGCCGTTCCTCTTCTGTGCCCTTTCCACGCCACCCCCTAGTTATGGCCCTACAACTAAGTAAGTCCAGGTCATTTCATCATCACTCCAATTTATTCGCGTCATTTTCAGTGGCATAGCATGGAGGAACCATTGGGGCAAAAGCCCCGGGTACCAAATTTTGATATTTTACTGGTGGAATGGAGTACTAACCAGTTTTAACGAGCGCAATACTTAACTTTCGCTGAATGCTGGCAGCCTATGCTATGCAGCTGGTCATTTCACATTTCATCTATGTAAGATGAAGCCCTATGCTATGCAGCTGGTCATTTCACATTTCATCTATGTAAGATGAAGCCCTTTGCTTTGCTTTTTCCACTGTGTCTTCCAGAATAAATCTGCCTTATACCTGTCAGGTAAGCTAGAATTTAAATTTCTAGTAATTCCTTTATTTTACTGTATCTCATAGTCACAATCTTGTATAAACATGCCTAATTTTATAGAAAAATGTATGAATATTGCCCACATGGAGAAAGCACTATTTTTGTATATTGTACAAAATTAACATGTAAAAACCTTAAGAATGTCATTTCAATGTAAAAAATGTTTATTAAATAGTCTTCTGCTTCTGAATGTACTTGGTCAAGTCACTCGACATTCCTATAGGCTTCCCACAAATGGTAAATCATAGCACGTTTCTCAAAATGCTGACAATTTGATGCACCAGCGGTCTCACATGTGTGTATAATCACAATGAAAAATATACTTTTCCACAAATGCTTGCTTCCATTCCCCATGCTGATTTTTTGGTGAAACCCAACAGAAATCTTACAGGTATAATGATTTATCAGATGAAACAAGACCCTCAAACATTTCCTTAATCTTGCAACAAAAACTGTTAAAATTCAATCTCTCATCGCTCCTGTTACATCTCATCGTTTTTGTCACTGTGTTTTCAAACAGGAAGAACTTGGAAACAGTTGGAGACAAGGAATTTTTCCCTAAGACAATTCTTTTTATTTAATTACTGATCCTAACTACATTTCATAGCTTCCATCCTGCATGCGATCAGTAGACTTCTTTCCTACCAACAAACTCAAGTTAGTTTGTGGTTTTACGGCTCAAAGACTACAATGGTCATGCTGCACCGGGACCTACTGTTTTCCGAGGAATCCGAACCTCTGAACAGTGGCGTACTGATAACCCATGCAACCCACGCAAGGTGGGGTGTCCCTAGAAGAAAAAGGCCCCTTTTGTTGTCGCTTATTTTTCATAAAATTTATAAGTAAAAGATATTATATTTTTTGGTTAATAATTATTTTTTTTAATCTTTAGATAAAATATAAAATAAAATGAACGGTTTCCAACTGTGGCAAACTCATTACGCGTATTTACTTTAGCTGTTTTTATTGCCTTTAAAATTGAACTCACCATCTGGAAATTATAAATATAGGCGAGTTTTAAAGTTATGGTATTCGCTTTGCGCCAGAAAACTGCCTCATGAAACGGTGACTAATAGACATGTGTTCTGTTTAAAATATTGGAATACATCACCGGTTAATTCCTTATAGAGACCTGCTTACTAATATATATCTATGCATATTTATTTTCATATACGCATATACAAATTAATTTTTGTAAAAGAGGAGGCCCCACAAAAATTATTAAAATTATTGCAAGGAGGCCCCGAGATTTTCCATTTCGCCACTGCCTCTGGACCTACAATTTTCTGAGGAATCCGAACCTCTTAAGGCCTAGGGAACCAAACCCCGGACTACAGTGAGCAGTGCGATCTTTATGAGATCTCTGAGTAAGCGTTCTTTGCACTGCTGGGAGTCGAACCCGGATTAGCGGCGCACTAGGCGAATGCGTTACCACACTGCATCACTGCAGAGCAACAAACTAAAGAACCTAAGAACCTCATTCTTTCGCTGCAATAGGCAATTTCGAAACAACTAAGTTCCCTGCCAGTAACATTACATTCCTGTGCATAGGCGTAACTTGAGGGTTAAATATTATGTACACTGGGGGTGGGGGGGGGATACGATTTTGCCTCTGTTCTAAGCAAACTGAGGAAGGCCACGTGCCCACTCTTGCCTCTACCAGATCACGCCTACATTCCTATGAACAGGACATTTCACATACATTTTTGTGACTGCATACCTATGTGTACTGCGTTCAATATTACTCACAATTGTCATTCAATTTCTTTTTTCAGCCAGAAGAAAATGAAACCAAGAACACCTCACCCGCAAAATCCTCCAATCAGGCTTTTGCTACAGTATCATTATTATATTCTCTAAGAGATAGCATGTTATTTCTTATTTATTTAGGTGTAAATTACTATCACAAGGTATTTGTTTAAACTTTCGAGCAAGGAATGGGAATCTATTGCCTTCTTTCAGGAACAAGGCAGGAAGGCCATAAGTTTTCGTAAATTCCGGGAATTTCAACCCACCTTGGTACTTACGTATTATAGTTATATTACGTTTTAGCGGCCCCTGATCTTATTTGGCGATCTTAGAATTATGCCAAGCTTTTGAAGCATGAATATAAAAATAAAAAATACAAATTCAACATAATATTGATTCAACATTTTACTGATTCAGGCAGCGCACATCAAATGTGATCCGACCGGACATGAGTCGCAAAGTGACTGGGGGGGAAAAGAAAAAGGGGGGGGTTCCCCCAAGTTTGGTTCCTATGATTCAGGTAAGTGTACTAATTGCATAAAAAAACACTTAATGTAAAATCATTTACATAATAATTAAACAACAAACAAAATGTCAGTACTGTAACGATTTTAAAGGCATTTTTATGATAAAATCCAAAATAGTGTTCCCAAGTTACGATTTTTGTCCGTGAAACAATTGCAAGTTCTAGTACAATGGCGTTGACGACCCGTTAATACGCAAGTACCTTTATTTATGCATAATCAGCTTAAAACAATGTACTCTTATTCTGTATCTGTGTGTATTTAACATGCATGTTTACTTGGGCGTAAAAACAACCTTCTGCTCTATTCGTTCTTTAAAAAATGGCATCAATAAGCACTAGATTAACTCAGTCACAAAAACTATCTAATTTTTCAAGATCTCAGTATAGATCTCTATAGTGCAAAGTCAAGTCATCTTGGTTTCTTTGAAAATTTGTCAATCACTTTATTTACATCAATATGAATATTTCTGTGGGTGTGTATTAAAAGTTTCTCTTCTGTCATCACCGTTCGAAGGCACTTCAATGATGAAAAACTATATTCTGCTGAAGCAGCACTACTGAAAACAGTTTGAAGGGCAAGAAGCATGCAGATTCGTTGAAAATCGTCTGGATCGCATATCTCTAAGACTTGGAGAATTTAGACGTTAATGTTCATTACAGTAGGAACAAACAACACATAAAATATTCTTCATTTTCTTTTTATTCCTATCTATCCCTGATGGGGGCGATCATCCCCTCTACCCCTTGCTGTATCTGTCCCTATTATGTTTTATTACCTGTGATTGAGAACATTTATTTCCAAGTAAACATCTTGCCATCCCGGCAATTGTGCTTGTGAAATCATCGTTACGAGTGAGTATTGAATTTTATGATTTGAATTTAATATTGGCTGTACAAAGCCCTGTGCTCCGAGAGTCATCTTTGTAAATACTTATGAACACTAGAAATCATCATCTTTATAAATTCTTGTAAATATCAGTAATCATCGTCATTGTTGAATTATTGTGCATCTTGTGAATATGTGTAATGAAGAGTTAGAATTTCCATTGTTCTCAGTCAGATCTAAGAACCCGCCCCAGTTTGTAGTGAGTTACCCCTGCAAATAAAATAATTTCCGTAACAGCACGTACGTAAAGATTAAATATTGCGAATGCGATTTCACTATGCCTAAAAACTCTCTCTGGAGCGCAAAGATGCAAATTAGCAAGACGAGGAAGCATCGAATGCAGCATTATTAAAAAAAGTGCCGAAGCTGACAACCTACTTTTCCCCTGCAATTTGTTCCTCAGCTGTTGTTTCTAAAGTCGTGAGTAATTCAAATGACATAAACTTATTTACAACACAATATGAAAGCATTGATCCGTCAACAAAAATAAGGTTAATATAGTTGTGCGAGACTTCTGAATCCAGTGCCATCATCACAGTGGCATTCTCTTCTGACACTACTGATAACATCAATGAACAAGAATCAAATGCTTGTTCATTGAAGCACACTTTTGCAAAACGTATCTGCGGATGGTAGCAGCAGGTTTGAATGTCTTACAGCAGATCCCTCAACTTGGCCGGAATGCCTTAAAAAGGGGGAGAGAGATGAACTTGTTCTAAAAGGACCGCTACCTCTAACTAAAACTGATAATGAATATCCAAATAATGATAAAAAGAGGCATTTTTCCAATGACTTTCAGTATCAATGTGCTGTAAACGGCGAAAGGGTAAGGCACCGGTGGTTGATTTATTCCTTCGTTAATGACTCGGTATATTGCTTTTGGTATCGTATTTTTGATCCCAACTCTAAATCACACCTTGGCCAAAAACCTGGAATAAAGGATTGGAAGCACATTGCAGACCGACTTCGTTCCCATGAAATCACCCCAGAACATTTCAAATATATGACGCAGTTGCATGAAGTGGAATTTCGCTTGAAAGGGAATATTTCCATCGAACATGAATTGTTGACTCAAATTCACACCGAAACTGAAAGATGGCAAGAGGTATTAAAACGTCTTGTATCGATAACCTTGTACTTAGCAGAACATAATATTGCTTTTCGAGGTTCATCATCGAAGCTTTTAGCAAAGAACAATGGTAACTTTCTAGGCTTAGTACAACTTTTGGGACAATTTGATAGTGTAATGATGCACCATTTAGGACAGGTATAAAGTGGCAGTTCTCTTCAAGTTAACCTTCTTGGCAATAGAATTCTAAATGAGCTTATTTGTCTTCTAGGCAATAAGGTAAAACAAGCAATTATCAAAAAAACAAAAATAAAAAATACAAGTACTTCTCTGTCATTATGGACAGTACACCGGATATAAGCCACAAGGACCAAGTTTCTCTCACATTTCTTTTTATGTTTGAACAAGGAGATATTGATTGAAATATAATGATTGAAGAAAGTTTTATTGGGTACAAAGTTGCTGAAGAGTCTACAGGGGAAGCTCTTACTGAGTTGCTGTTCGAAGAAATTGAAGAATGTAAGCTCGATATGAATGACTGTCGTGGTCAAGCCTACGTCAACGTGGCCAATATGGCTGGAGTCAACAAAGGTGTTCAGAATAATGTGTTGAAAGAATATCTTAGAGCAGCTTTTATTCTTTGTAGTAGCCATACTTTAAATCTAGTAATTTCTGACTTTACAAAGTCATCGGTCAAGTCGATCTCACTTTTTGCAGTCCTCCAGCGTCTTTATACAATCTTTGCTGGATTGACAAAGCGTTATTGTATCATGAATGAACATGTCACATCCCTATCTTTAAAGTAAGTTTGTGAAACACACTGGGAAGCACGAATTAAATCCATTCAAGCTGTTAGGCACCAGTATGCTGAGATCAGGCAAGCGTTAATGGAATTGTCAGAAAGTGTGGATGACCCAACAGCGTCAGAGGCCAAATCACTAGTGAATCACATGGAAAACTTTTTTTTCCTGGTCAGTTTGATTGTTTGGCATGATATTTTATTTCAAGTTTTATCTGGTAAGCAAAACTTTGCAAGCTGAAGAAACTGATATCCCATCAAAATGAAACTGCTTCAGAGATGTAAAAAATTTTTTGAAGCTTTCAGGGAGAAGGGTCTAACTGATTCAATAATAACTGCTAAGGAAATTGCCGAAGAAATCGAAATGGAGCTTTCTTTTTCAATAAGTGGGGGGGGGGCAGGAGTATGAAAAATCAATTCACATATGAAGGCTCTGATGAAGTTGCGGATTCTCCAGAAGATTTGTTTAGAAGAGAGGTATTCTTGTCCCTTGTCGACAGCATCTCTACATTTCTTAAAGAACAATCAGCTCAACTGAAAAAGCACCACAACGTATGGGGGTTTTTTTACAGTATGAACAAGCTGCCCGAAAAAGAAGACCTCAAGAAAAGTTGTCAAAAAATTCAAAATTTTCTGACTACTAACGATGTTAGTGACATTAACGGAAAAGAATTATATAATGAAATTCTTCATGTCAGAAGTGTTACTCATGATGAAAATGAGATAATAACTCCTATAAAGATACTGCAGAAAATAAAATCCAACGACCAGAAGGATCTGTTTACAAACTTGTGGATAGCATCACGCATACTATTGACTGTGCCTGTCACAGTTGCAAGTACCGAGCGAAGTATTAGCAAACTAGGACTTATAAAAACTTACCTTAGATCGACCAGGACCGAGTAGAGACAGTGCTCTGGCAGTTTTAGCAATTGCAAACGAGGAAGCCAAAAAGTTGGACTTTAAACAAATTTTAAAATCTTTTGCAAGTGCCAAAGCCAGAAAGATTCCTTTAGATGTTTAACATATTGCATTTGGCTGTGAAGTCAAATAACGTTACATATTATTAGTTTTTTCCATACCTTAATTCTTATTTGTTCAGCACCATGTTAATATACCGCATTTATGTTTTTTTTTGTTTTTTTTTTAAACTACAAATCATATTGAGATTTTTTTTTTTTTTACTTCTACCCCAACTCTTTAACTCCCTAATTTTACTTAGGGCTATTTTCTGTTCAATGGCCATATGCCTACTAAAAGTAAGCATTTGAAAGTGCCTATTGGAAAGTGAAAAATTTTCAATGTTGAGTCGATTATTAAAAGCTTAGTTGGATGATTTGGGAGAGGGGAGGGGGACATATGTGTGAAGGGGCGCCGTGTCTCTCGCCGCCTACAACTCCCAGGGCGGCCCTGTAGATATATTTCCTTTATGTTCTTTGCTTTCACCTCGAAACCCCGCTGACTATCCACGTAGCAAATTTCTGGCTTACGATTAGTTTACAAAATTTCAGTAGGATACCTAGTCATTCGTCTGGGATTACAGTGCTGCCTTCGACGGCCACCCTTCCCAATTCCTCTCTTGCTCAATCAATCAATCAGTCAAATCATTCATTTGTGACGATTGGTGATGAACGATACCCAGCATTCTGATATGGGTTCGCCGTGACAATTTTGTGTACATGCAAGCCTGATATCATTGGCTATTCTTTATGAATTTATCAGATTGAAATTCCTTAATAAAGCACCAGTTTGAGAAAGATGCTTAAAATGCGCAAGTACGCGGTTTGTGCAGTGATAAATAACATTTGAAAGAAAAATTTTGTCAGGGTCGTGCTTAGTTGGGTGCGAGCTGGGTGGCCGCCTAGAGCCTTTAAAAAATGCAGTACAAGCACCAAGAAATAAGTTTTTAGCGGCCTTTATATACCTTCCCAGAGTATTTCATCAATTGACCTTTTGTGTGTGACGTTATATTTCCCATAACGTTGATGAAACTTCTAAATGGTGGTTAAAATAAATATACACGTTATTAGTCAAATGCGTTAGCATCAGTAAACTATACATGTTATCTTGTTTATTGTTGTGCCCTTATAGCCACTAAAAAGACCCCTGATTTCTGACAAAAACGTGCTTACTATAAAGTTCTGAGAAGCAGAAATTTATAATTACATTGGGCTGGTTTTTCTTTGTGTTTATAATGCGGCAAAAAACCTAAATAAAACTGTTTCATATATTTACAACATCAAAGTTAAGCAGGAAATGCCAAGTGATTGATATATTCCTAGCTTACTTCGTTTAGAAATGTCTACTTTTAATTTAACTTTATTACCTTCTCTTTGCCTTTGGCGTTTGGACCAATGAAGAACTTTATTTCGTAACGCTCAACCCCGGTCAGTTTTTTTTTATTCTTGTTACGTTAAAACATTTTTTAGGGTCGCTAAAATCTGTTTCGCCCAGGGCCGCTAACTCCGAAAGCACACTTGTAATTCTGGCCTTAATATTTTATGCACTTATGTGGTTTGTGCAGCCATGTGGTGTGTACTTATGCGGGTTAGACTGCCTAACTTATCCTAAAGCAAGAACGGTTTTTTTAGCAACATAATTTGTATTTTTACAGATTTTAAATTAGCTTGTATTTCATTAAACTCATAATACGTAGGAGAGAAATGTCATAAAAAAAATCTAGGACAAATTTTAAACCTGTCATTCCTCGGAAATTAAATACATGAAACATAATGCAAAACGATTCTTAAAACTTTAAAATTTCATTTAATATTTCATTTGCACTTTTGTAAAAAGAAATGAATCTTGGGGTGACATGAAAAGGGTTTAGAACCAGAGTGTATCAACTCAGACAGGTTTATAATTGAGAAAAGCGCTATTAAAAGTTTAAAAACTGAACGTTAAATTAAAACTGGCTAACAAATTAAAAAGTTCGATAATTATTATAGTGCATCAGACAGATAGCGGAATTTTCTTTATTTAGCAACTTTAAATACATTTTTCAAAAAATTATTGAATAGTCCACTCTGGTTTTGAACTTCTCATGTTGGTATGGGAGTGCAAACCATCCTTTTTAAACGATTACTGGTGCCGCCATATAGTGACTTTTCTGATATGAATGACAAATATAAATACATTAGAATATTTTTTTAATTAATTTTTCCTTATTATGAAAACAAATGAATGCAAGAAATATTTAAAATTTAATTTTATAAGGAAGAAATAGAATTTACATTAGCAGACAGAAGATGTAGTATATAAGGAAGTCAAGTTCCTG
>QLNU02015360.1:49515379-49539628 GCA_006491805.2 Dysdera silvatica
TCATCTTACTTGCCTCTGCAATATTTTATATACTCACATATTCATTAAAGTTGAAATCAGGCTATGCGGAAAAGATATTGTACTGTATATGCAGGTCCTACAATGCGTTTCCAAAACCATTTATTTTTTTATTTTTAAAAATAGACGTTATTTAATTTTTGAGAAAGACAGTGTCACAAATATGCAATGAATTACTTATAAGTTCGGACGTGCAAAGTATATTCCCTGATAAGGCTTTCAGCCTAACAACTTCGCTTTTTGAAACTTATATGAAATCTATTTGGATTTCTATCTTTTATGAAACTGTTTTTAAAAAATCATGTGCATATTTAAAACTTTTAAATGTTTCATTAATTATATCACTTTTTATCTAATTTTGAATTATATGCATTCATATAAAGCAACGATTTTCAACCGTTTTCATCTCGCGACACAACACTAATTACTAAAATTCTACAACACACGAAAAAATATATTTTTCGCCGATTTGATAAAAAGAAAATAAAAATAGATAAATAGCAATAAATGTATCAAAAATATGTGCAATTTTGATTGAACTGAGGTTAGTGCCTGTGACTGAATAGTCAAGTATTGCATGTTTTAAAAATTCCCGTCACAGCACCTGTAGGCCTTTCGTGGTACAAAAGTGTGCCTCATCACACAGGTTGAAAATTGCTGATATAAAGAAAATGAACCTATTACTTTTTATCTTCACTTTATGGTTTCCTTCTTTTTCCTTACTTTTAGAGAAGCGTTTTAACCTTTTTTTAATCTGCGGGTAACACATGGAGACTTTAAAATCAATTCCTTCCGAATTCACTGTTTTCTTAAAAATAAATTTTCACTCTGTAAAATAATATTTTATTTAGTAATAACATCATACCGAACGTCGTATCACAAGTTATAAAGCAAAGAATAATCTTTAGAAGTTATTTGCGATTTTCTGCTCCGTTCCAACTGCACACATGCTTTAATTCTCTCATCTCAATTTTTATCTTAAGTGATTAAATAACTTAATGACATTTTTCAGCCGAATTATTTATCTTGTATGCTTTTAGTCGAAAATTTCAGAACACATACTACGCTCAACAATAAGCTTGTCTTATTAGCAGATAGTA
Organism: Dysdera silvatica; assembly: GCA_006491805.2. Classification (NCBI taxonomy): domain Eukaryota; kingdom Metazoa; phylum Arthropoda; class Arachnida; order Araneae; family Dysderidae; genus Dysdera; species Dysdera silvatica. The sequence continues at coordinate 49,516,498 of QLNU02015360.1, forward strand.
AAACTTTACTTCTCTAATTCTTGTAGATGATTGTTTTATAATTTTTAAAAATTGCTTACTTTTAAAAATATCCATGACTGTAAAAATATAAAGATAATTTACAAATTTTTGTCAATTTTAGCGACACATTAGTACTAATGCTGAGTGCAGTTTATGCTAAACTGTTGGTCGTCATGGGAATTTGCTTTCCATTAGCAGAAGTTATTTCTCACAAAATCCCAGCTTCTTATTATGAAGTGAGTTTTAAATGTCTTTAAGAAGAACTGCGCGATTTAAACGTATCTATATCATAATTTATATTATTTTATTATTCTTTCACTGAAATGGAATTGTATTTGAAAACAAAATAAATTACATTTTATAGGGCTTCTATCTATATTTGTACTTGGGAAGTATAACTTTTCTCATCTACGTCTATCTGTTTCTACTGCGAACTGAAAAACAACGTGCTAAAGCGAAAAATGGAACTGCGCAGTCCACTTTAAAACAAGTGATGAAACCGTCAGCTTCATCTTTAAGCAACATCAGTATGATGGAACAGGGAACACCAACTCTTACACCAGTCAAACGTCGATTCAGTAATGCAGCTCATTGTGGAAGTTTTTATTTGCGTCTTGGAGCAGTTGGTATATTCTATAGTGAAAATAATTAAAAATATTTCTCTTTGCATAGAACTGTTTTATTATATGTTCTTTCTATGTTTTATTATTTCACCAACAAACACAAATGAAAAGGACACAAATTGAAGGAAAAATGAACATAAATGGTCAGTGACGTACTTTTTCCAATTACTACGTCAGTTACATCATTATCTGAAATTGTTCGGAGAGAGAGAAAGAGAGAGCATGCGTGTGTGTGTGTGTGAGAGAGAGAGAGAGAGAGTGTCAAAGCTCAGAATACGCAATCAATCCATACGTGCACGGGTTTTCTGAAACCCAATGGAAAACTATATTACGGATACGTTAGTAAATGAAATAGCTTGAAAGAAAAAAACATGAAAGGAAGAGAATAATTCACGAACCTATCATAACAGGGTAATGGGTATATCCTTCATTGCTTCCGTACATAGGCGTATCCAGAAAGTTCATAAGGGGAGGGTTATAGGCGCAATAGGGGTTCCAAAACTACAACATACATATTCCTATGTTAGATATACAAAATTTGATTGCAATGAAGCATCAACACTGCCCTGCGTACATCAGTACATCCATAATACTTTCATACATTATATAGAAAAAAAACCCTCGGGAAGATCTCTATCCACAAATATGATCAGAGCACAACAAATAATCTTGATGAACATCTCGCTAGACAAGAACGTTGCTCGGTAGTATCAATTAGAAAATCTAGGAACCTAGTAGGGAAAGGAGGTTTCCTACTGGCCAGTTGCAAAAGTCTAGTCGCCAGTGGTGACCGGGCGACCGGATTTGTCGGGCCCTGATTATGATGATGATAATTTATACGTGTATACTGAGTTTCACGGGGAATGTGAATTTTAATTTAAAATTTAAATAATTAACACATAATCCATAGACACCTAGTGTTCTCGCACTTACAATTTACAAAATTAAATTGTAATAGTAGTGGTAGTATTTTCAGAAATATACGTTTGAACTAACTTTATCAGTCGGGACAATTTTGATATCGAAAACTGAAAAAAAAAAAAGTCCCGCAAAACAGTCTTTCAAAATCTATTTTATAAATTATTTTCATTTTATTCAATTACTTTGCGATCTGAAACTTATTTGATGAATTTGGATTTTTTTAGACTTAGAGTTTTTGTATTCCACTAAAGAAATTGTATATGTTATACACTCTATAACAAAAAAATCGATGCACCAAGAAGGAGTTGTCCGATTGTAATGAAATTTCGTATGCAAAGACATTTTGACCGAACATGCAAATGATTAAAATTTGGTGTCCAATGAATGAATAGCGGGAACTCCAGCGCATCGGAACTGCGCATTCAGCAGGTGTATATAAGGAGCGATTCTCAATATGTGGTCAAAATTTCTGTTGCATTTTGACTGCGGATATCTTACGTCGACTGTAACAATGCCTCGCCGAAAGATTCGTGCTCATTACGAGCATATGTCAGAGTTTGAAAGAGGTTGTGCTATCGGATTGAAAGAGGCTGGTTGGACGAATCGAAGAATCGCTGGACATGTGGGTCGAAGCGATGCGGCGATTGGACGGTGCTGGCAAGAGTGGGTCAACAACGGCAGATGTCAGCGTCGGGACGGCAGCGGTCGACCTAGGGCCACAACAGAACGGGAAGACAGAGCGATTGTCAGAGCAGCTGTCACAGCACCGGATTCGTCGTTATCAACTATCCAACGTGTGGCCCGCACACATGTGTCCAACATGACCCTCTGCAGACGACTGAGAGAGCGGAATTTACGCTCGCGCCGACCGTTACGCCGCTTACCTCTCACGCCTTTACACCGTCAAGTCCGATTACAGTGGTGCCGGGCTCGATCAACTTGGAACTGCGCTGACTGGGGACGTATAGTCTTTAGTGACGAGTCCCGTTTCCAACTGTGTCCTGACGACAACCGCAGACGTGTCTGGAGACGTCCAGGGCAGCGTGGGGATCCTGCCCTTACTATTGCACGCCACACATGCCCACAACACGTCGTTATGGTTTGGGGTGCAATCTCTTTTAATAGCCGGACCCTTTTGGTGGTCATTTCTGGCACACTTACAGCACAGCGGTACGTAGACGACATTCTACGACCGGTTGTGTTACCGTTCCTTTTGCGACACCCTGGACTTACGTTTCAACAAGACAATGTCCGGCCGCACACGGCACGTGTTGCTATGAATTGTCTTCAAGCTTGCCCAACACTTCCTTGGCAATCTAGGTCTCCTGATCTCTCTCCCATAGAGCACATTTGGGACGCTATGGGAAGGCGATTGCAACCATCCCGGAATGTTGACGATTTAGCCCGACAGTTGGAGACAATTTGGCAAGAAATTCCGCAGGACACCATCCGGGATCTTTATCAGTCTATGCCACGCCGGGTGACAGCTTGCATCCAGGCCAGAGGTGGACCAACGCCTTATTGACTTCCTCCCTTTGTAACGGTCAAACTCTGCAATAAATCATTCAATTGTTCTGAAATTTTAATCGTTTCTTTTTCTATGTATGTTCTTCACATCCACCAATTTTTATCGCAATCGGACAACTCCTTCTTGGTGCGTCGATTTTTTTTTGTTATAGAGTGTATTAATACTCAGTATTGTTTCTAATTTACAGCATTTGGGATTGGAAGTATGATTTATTCAGGACTGGAATTCGGACAGTTTTTCGAACTTAAAGAGGACTCTGACTGTTATAATATTCTGTATGGTCTAACACCAAGCAGCCGGATGGCATTTACATTTATCCAGCTTTATTTTATATTTCTAAATTCTCGGGTAAGCGTTTAATTTCTGACCTCGCATTTTCGTTTTAAAGTGATTGTTTAGAGCATTTAGAACGTGAAATGCAAAAAGTCGAAAATTTTCCCTACATTTCAGTATATACTACTACTTACTTTATTTTTGGTTAAATAAATACTGTCACTATTAACTCTACTATTAACAGTACTGTTACTATTGAATGAAAGAGATGACCACGTATAAAATGAGATCACACTATATATATAAATATTTAATCCAAATTGTATTCAAAATCGATAATACTAATATTAAAATATTTTGTAACATAAATACAATTTTACAAAGCATAATTTCGAAATACAATAAAACTTATAATTATCAATATCGTAGCCAAATGCGCCTGTAGATGTGTATCTGATTAATAAATATAATTCAGTTTGCTACATCGTTTAAATGGTTGAAGTAGTGAAGATCGTTGAGCTTACCGTTTAAACTTTCTAGGGTTTTTGAAATTCGAAGTAGGAAGGCTTTCAACCACGAGTTTGTGTGAGTGAAAGTTGTGACAGGGGTCTACGAACTCGCGTTATTTGTGTCAGATGCTGGCCTCATTTCGTCATGGAACAATAGAATCCACAATTTCCAGGTTAAGCGAAACTTTCCTAGTCTTAATTGTCAAAAGTTGATGATGATGATGATACACCTGTTTGGAGTTGCATTTTTCTGTTTTCAGATGCAAAAATATTATCGTCGTAGTCGTTTTCTGTCGTAGTTCATACGTGAAAAAGGCTGATGGATTGCAAGATGTCCGCCACTGCGGTATTGTAACGAAATATAAAAGAGAGAATGTGTGTCTGTCTTCCTTACTTTTATGATACTTGTTATTCTTTTTTAATAAAAAAATTAATAAAGCCGAAGTACTTGGAAAGACCTTTATTAATAACAAAATAATTGGAAATATTAGGGAAATTGACTTTCTGGGTGTGACTTTAACTGTCAACTTGTCTTGAAATAAGCAGGTAAATAAAATTTGTGGAAGGATTAGTTCAGGATTAGACATTATAAGAAAATTATCGAATGATGTTTCTAGAAGTGTACTATTGAGTTTATACTTCCCGTTTGTTTACAGAGACTTAATATACTGCAATAGCATCTGGGGTAATTTAAATAGCGGCAATATGAATATTATTAAATTATTGCAGTCTAAATTTTTAAGAATTATTGAGCAAAGAAATGTGTTAAATTGGAATGAAGTATTCGTTAAATATGGCTTGCTTCCAATTGATTCAAATAATAAATTTTGTATACTCTGAAAATATATAATGTATGAAAGGATCAAGGAAAATAAACATTTGGATGTAATAAAAATTGAATATTGTAATAGTAATGTACATTTGAGAAGAAAAAAATCAAATAAAATTACCAAGGATTAGGATCAAATTAGTCACGATGGGAACTGAATACAAGGCAATCAAATACTGGAATGACATTCCTCAAGATATTAAACACATAGATAGTAAAAAATTATTTAAAAAAGATTATTTAAATTTCTGTCTGATAGTATTATGGTATTTTTTACTGGGGACCCATCATTTGTTTGCATGAGCGTCTACAATTATGTACTTGTGATTGATTTCTTATGTGGCATATTATTTCTTCTTCTTTTTTTGTAATTCATGGCTGTTTGCTATTTGTAACAATGACAAATTATTATTATTATTATTAATCTTAATCTATACCATCAATGCGCTTTCAATGCCAATTCCAGAGAACTCCTACATATCGTATATCTGGCGCATTATTCATAATGGATTTTAGACAAGAAATAAGCAATTTTTTTTCAGATATATGTTTCAGATTGTAACATTCATCAATTGAGTATATTCATTCCCCAATCGTGCTTTTTAAGAATTTCGTAAGTTTTTTAAAACAATTTGTAAATAGTAATATTTTCGATGCCTTTTAATGTTTTTTCTATATATGGAAAATAATCGCCATTCGTGCATATTTAAGGTGTTCGGATTATTTTGAGAATTATATAATACCAAATAACTTAATTTTTTATATTAACAACGATCTTAATTAAATTGTTTGGCTTATATTAAAATACATTACATTTATGTAGTTTTATAAATTATAGTTTTTAATTATTTCCCTTTGTTGTTAGATGGTCATCAGTAAATACCGGACGTTAGCTAAATTTGGTTTGATGCATATGATTGCAACAAATTTGTGTGTTTGGCTGCACGTTCTAGTCCAAGAAACTAAACATGAAATCTTGCATCTGATATCTCCAAACGCCACTCATTTAAGTCCCGCCTTCGGTTTTGAAGCCCATAGTGAAAATGATATTCATTCAGGTAAAAACTTTCATTGGTTACTGTACTCAGTGAGCTAGTATTTTTATATTCAATAGCGGAACAAAACATCAAAGTGCTTTATGGCTAACATGAACTAACATGAGACTAACATGAACTTATGACTAATATATATATGAACATATGATTAACATATATATGAACATATGATTAACATATATATATGAACATATGACTAACATATATATAAACATATGACTAACATATATATGAACATATGACTAACATGAACTTTTTAATATTTATTGTTGATAACTTGCAATAGGATTCATACATTTGGAAATTCGTTCTGCACGAAAAGCTATTATTCTAAAGGAAATCTTTCTGTATTTGCGTCAATTTACCATTGAATACACTATTTATTTATAATTTACTTGTAACATTAATAAAAACAACTAAACTTGTAGTTAAACTGCTCATGGGTTGCTCATGTTTTATTTGTTTTTCAGAAGCAGAATATATTTCACCATTGACAGAGCATGGTGAAATGCAATATTCTAGTAATAGTAGTTTTGACCATCATTTGACAAAACGATCAATTGACAGACATGGTATGCATATAACACATAAATGCAGAAGGCTAAACATAATGGGCGAATTGGTACAGAATGCTAGCCCATTCCTTTTCCCCTGCACCATCGAATACAGCTTAATATGTGCAGCTATCCTCTATGTTATGTGGAAAAACATCGGAAAGTTTCAACAGATACCCAGATATGGCCTTACGCCCAGTTCAGGTGGCACAAGTAACGGAAGACACAGACATTACTATCAAGTGGACTGTGCAAAAGCGAATAAGGGATTATTCACTGGAATACTGGTGCTTGTTCTGTCCATCATTTGCTTAATAATATTTTTCGTGTTAATCAATAAACCACAATATAAATACCTTGCCATATTAGAAGCTCACATAGCCGAACTTTCTCTATACCTTTTAACAACGCTTGCAGTTGTAATTGCTGTGGTGCAAGTGAAGGAGATGAAACATAACCCGAACCAAAATTTGGAACTAGACAATATCCTGTTAGTTGTTGCGCAAAGTGGTCTTTACCTATTTACAATGTTTAGTGTCATCGGCGGGCATTTTACTATAGACCAGAATACCATTCTGGTATTACTCACAGCTCTTGTCTGCCTTATTCAGGGTACATTTCAAACTATTTTTATTCTGGATGCATCTCGTAGATATGCAGGAAATAGTGACCAAGCCTATCGAAAGCCAGGTCGAGAAATGGTAACTTTTCTTCTTGTTTGCAATTTTGCCATGTGGGCCATTAACACGTTAGAAACACGGAGGGCCGATTCGAATCCAGTGCAGATGGAGTTTTATGGTTTTTGGGCTTGGACTATAATCACTCATGTAACAACGCCTCTTACAATTTTTTTCCGGTTTCATTCGACGGTTTGCCTTTGTGATATATGGAAAAGAACTTACAAAGTACGATCAGAGTTCATGTAGAACAGTAAAAGGATGCAATATTTTGATCCTATGTATATCTCAGCGTTTTCTTAAAATGTTTCCATTGCATTATAACTAGCTGTGAAAAGCATGCATTTAAAAGCACACACACATACACACACGCGCGCACACACACAAATAGCTACTAATCTTATATACTGAACATTATTATATGATTTGCATATTGAACTAAAAATACTGTGTTTTATAATTTATTGATATTTTATGACTAATAGACGGATCTTAATTTTGACATTTTGCAACAAATGTATCCGGTAATATTATTTACTATGTACCTTTTTAATAATACTATAAATATGTCTGTTACTATTATTTTTTTAAACAGTAATTGTGTTCATGTAAATGATGTCAAACATAACGCAGTAGCTCTTGCTTAAAATTGTGTAGTTGAAAATTAAAATAATTAAAAATGGAGCTCTCTATAACATTTTGAAGTATAAAGCACACTTAATTAGAGTGAAGTTCATTTCAAAATGAGAAGATATTGAGTAAAGAGGTTTATAGCAGATTAGTGATTCTGATTTTCTTAACATTCAGTATATATTAATGTCACTAATCAGTCAAAATAATTGCTCTTTCTTAAACATGATCAGGCATTGTCAGAGGTAACTTAAGGGTGTGCAAGGCTCAAAGCAGCGTGTGTTGCGCGAAACCCATAGTTGAAAATTTTTCTAAATGTTTTTGAGTGGAAGTGAGGAGGAATAAGAAAGAAGAAGAAGAAAGAAAAAAAAATATTCTCGAGAATGATAAATGCTTGAGAACATTTTGATCTTTTCACGAAGTTCAATACCATCAATATCTGATAAATTATGATTAGTTAATATAATTTGAATATATACGCATTTTTTCTCTTACGATCCTCGCGCATTCTCTTAGTTAACTTTTTAACTGCTTTTCTTTAACGGCTTACTTTAACTATTTTCCCTTTTTACATATCCAGATTCAAATTTCCTATCTCTGCCCCAATCTTTAGAGTGTTTGTACCAATGAAGCCATTTTTTTCACTTCGAGATACTTCGATCAAATATTTTTTATTGACATATATTTACAAATCACGGAAATTTATTTAAAAAAAAAATCAGACTTATTTAGTAGAAACGACGCATAGAAATCTGAACCGAGCACGGAACTTTAACTAATCCTTGTAAAGTATACACCGTGTAATAAATCAATACATGTGTTTCGCCCAATTTCAAACATGACATTAGGACTAGTTGCTTGACTAATAATTGTTAAGTTTCATTTTAGTGACAGTATGGAAACTGTTCCAAGTTATGGTCCCCTTTCCAACCCCATACACATGTAACTACCCTATTTACAACTCTCTTTCTCTTGTTTCCCTTTTCACATTAACCATAAGACCCTCTACTCTTCATTCGCAAGCCAAAAATTAATCTTCGTTTCCTGTTGCAGGGGCATAACATTATATCGTAAATGCCTGTCCTAGATTCAATAGAAAAATTTTAAGCTATTTGAAATTGTTACTTGTAAAGTCATTATATTTTTTTTTAAATGATAAATGTTTGAATTTTTAGATAGTTTTTTAAAGTTTAGAAAATTTATGCAATTAATAATAAAGTACTACGCAAAGTCCCCGATGGCGCAAGGCCCTAGGCAGTAGCCTTATTCACTTTATCCTAAGGCCGCCTCTGGTCCTAAGCATAAATAAACACACCATACACACCACCACCACAACAACAAAAAGCACACACACACACGCGCGCGCGCACACACACACACATAAATAACTTTTCTTTTAATTATTAACTTCAACACGATTCATAATTTTGTAATCGCAAATACACGCTTTTAGGAATTGCTTTTATTGAAAACGCTCCAGTAACCCATTGAGTATGTTCACCGACTTCGGATCTACTAAGTTTGGCTTCCACTCCCAAGAAAGCTTGGTTGGATATAAATGCATATATCGTGGGGTAATGTCAGTCGCCTATTATGGTCCCCTTCTGTCAAAAACAACTGAGAAATATCCACTTCGATCTGGCAGTAAAAACTGCCAGGCGCATAAATTGTTAGATAACCAAAAATGGTGGGCGTTGGGAAAGAATTATTGAAAATATTACTTACAGATTTTGAGTGGGGCAAACATAACTAAGTTTCGTCGTCAGACAGCTTTTCATTTCAAATACACGGTTCCCGACCTAAGGTACGAGCATCAACGTAGAGTTTTTAAAATTACTGGGAAGGAGGTGGAGTCTCAATCACATATCATGTACATTTATACATTACAATATATGTAAAATTGCAATTTATTTCAAATTATTGGGGGGCTTGGGCCCCATGGGCCCATATAACTCTACGCCTATAGGTGCGAGCCAGGACATTCAGTACTATGCGAAAAGTGTAGAGTAATTGCGTAAAAGATACACATGTCAACAGTATAGATTTTAATGTCTGAATTTGTATTGTAACTTCTAATTTTGTTAATATAAAATTATATGCATTTATTGTTTGTCTTTTTATTATGCTGTTTTTCAATTCCATTGTTGGCCTTTTTATATTTTTGGTTATAATCCATAAATTATAAATAACTGTAACTATATTATTCACACACATTTTGCCAATATTAAGCGTACAATTTATAAAAATGGGCTAGCAATGGGTACATAACCGAAAAAAACGAAGCTTGGAAACTACTGGTCTCATGTAATGGAATTATATAGTAATAGAGGGAAAAAGAACATACAGAAATAGATATTTTTCTTATTACTTAAGTAATATAGCCCTATAAGCGTATAAATAGTTTGTTTTTGTTTTACGGCGCAAGGATAGCTATGGTTATGCTGCATCGGAATCTATAGTTTTCTGAGGCATCCGAACCTCCTTTACCCAGGGAACTAAAACCCGGACTGCGGTGAGCAGAAGAAGCTGTTCTACGGAATCATTCGGGATCGAACCATGGTTAACGACGCGCCAGATGAACGCTCTCCCTCAATGTCACCAGAGCATAAACTGTTCGTCAAAATAAGATAAGCTAAAAGTAACCAAATGCTTGATTTACTAACAAAGGTTGCATATATAATTATATACGAACATATGTATATTTAGGAAAATATAATCTTATAATTGAAATTTCTATTATAAGGACATTGGCGTAACTAGGTGGGGGAGCTGTATGGGCTTATTCTCGTCTAAAACAAAATTAACACCCCTATAAAACGAAATTTACAAATGAATGTTATTTGCCAAGCATTGGGGGTGGGGCACCCCTTTGCCTTACATGCTAGCTTTATAAACGTGTATTGGTTCCGTAGTGAGTTCCATAAGCGTAGAGTTATATGAGCCCGGGTCCCCCAATACTCTCGAAAACTCTACGCTTATGGTGAGATTTTTAAATATTGACCGCAAAAAGGTTCTGGTTTGAAACATAACCGTGCCTTTAAAAAATTTTAAACTAACTGTGTAGGATTTAAAACTTCACTTTAATCATGGGGTTATAATTTTAAACGCAAGTAAACATTTCAATATATTATAGCAGAACTATCAAACGTCCGACGCCGAAGTATTTTAAATTGGTTAAGGATATAGCAATCCTTCATCGGTAACCATACTTTGTTTTTCTGAAAAATAGTAACCTTATTTTCTGAATATTACATACTTTATGTATTTTATACATATCCAATTATAGCATTTGCTATTGCAATGTGTTCATTGTAAATAATGCATCTTGATTGAGAATGAAAGATCTAAAATACGATTTATTCTAATGTATATATTCAAACATGGACATTGGGAGGAAGAAGTAAGTGGGTACTTGCCAATGTCCAAAGTTTACTTCCGAAAAATGTGAAAATAGGTCTAGTTATTAAACAAATAAAATTATCGCTTTTTCCTACATACATGTAGAATAATTAGTACACGCACTTACGTAACCAAATATTTTACAATTTGAAAAAAAAACAAAACCGCACACGTGTCGTAAATTTACTTACTTTTAAAGTACCAAAATTCGACGACATAGAATTTTTTTAAACACGCTTTCAGGTTAATTCAGTTTCAGTTTCCTCAAGTACATCTTTTTGAATCTTGCAGGAAATAGAAACCTGTTTTTCCTATGAATCATTTCTACTTATATTCACACACGTACCAGATACAAGTGCTTAACCTGAAAACTTATTTGCCTTAGGCTTAAGTTAACAGTTTTCACTAACGCTTTTTCGAGCAAATGTACAACGAATTTTGCTCCAGGACCAAACTTAATTAGCCTAGACTTAACCGCGCCGCAGGAGTAATAGTTGATCTCATTCTCGACAGGTGATTTTTGAATTATAAACGAATACCGCCGACATTTTATGTACATTGGCATGGTTAGGTATTAAAGCCTTACTAATTAACAGCAAAGCTTCATTTAATTTATATCTGTTCCTCGTTTGGCCATCATTATTCTATTTTGACTGTGTGGCAACTAATTTAGTTAGTTCCGCCATCAAAATAGAAGAAATACTATGGCATAGAAGTAATACGTTTGTCCACCGTACACAAAATCCAAATTTGAATCTCGTCAGGAGTGAGTATTTGCCGTTTTGCCTCCGATCGAATCCCTGAAGTTTGATTATCTAGAAGATATGAGTTCGGATCTCTCGGAACACTATAGCTTGGAGCAGCATGTGTGAATGAGAACGAGATCATAGTTAACGTTGCGCTATAAAACTCAAACAAATAAACTCCATCAAAATGATTCGTGCATTTAAATTGTCCTTCTTTTCCGCTAATGGATTCTTCTACAGCAAAACCTGTATAAGTTGGATACCTGTGGTTCCCCTAAACGTGTCCAACTTAGAGAGGTGTCCAATATGAACAGTATAATGAAAATAAGATGTCTTTTTTCCTTTTCAGTAAAACATATAAAAAAGCTCTTTATAAATAAGTGCAAACTAAAAAAAATGTTTTAATTATAGCAAATACTGTACTCCTCTAATCACTAAAAACCACTGAGCAATGTACCATACAATAAAGAAGCATTGCGAATATAACGTAATGTAATTCATGGTATACTAGTACATACATTGCATATTTTCACAAAATTTAGCCTATATATAAAAGCTTAAAGCAGAAATCAAGAAAATACCTACCTCCAAAACAAGAACTTCACGTATATTAGAATGAATGTATTCGGCTCAATTATACAGTAATCATGCTTATTGGGAGGTGGGGGGTGGGGGGGGTTCCTTGCGATTGATAATGAAGGTCAAAAGTGATAGACTATGCACAAAAGGTTTACCAATTTTTTCTGTATACCGTCAGTACATAAAATAACTGCTACTGAATTACGAAAAAGTACACTTTTTCGACACAAAAGCCCCTTTTTTTCAAGAAACTTGTCCAACTTAGGCATGTAAATAGTGTCCAACTTCCAAGATAGACAGGTGTTCCAGTTAGAGAGTATTAGTCACGCGTTAAAATATAGAAATTTGTTCTGTTTCACTGAACTGTGCCCAACTTGATAGGTTTTACTGTATTATGTTGAGACTTATTGAAAATTATTGATCTGTTAGGAAAAACTACGGCCTTATTGAAAATTATTGATCTGTTAGAAAAAACTACAGCCTTATTGAAAAGGAAAAACAATTTGACAGATCCTTAACTTATTAAATCAATATAAATTATTATTATATATATATATGTATATATATATATTTTATTAAATCAAAAAAATTTAATTGTTGATTTAATAATTTGAAAGATCGCCAAACTGAATTTTGGAACAATTGAAAAATTCGAAATCACGATTAACCGAACTAGCCTTCTACACTTAATTTTAATATTATTATATTTTCAGTAGACACTCAACGTTTTCTCAAAAAATGCTCATATTTATTTTTTAGTGTACTCTGGCCTTAAGAGAGGAACCAGTACAAAGGACAGATATCGGGCATTTACAAATATATGTACAAAAATATCGGACTATTTGCAAAATAGTTAATATCTTAATTAACACATATACTCATATATATACTTCGTGAGGTTTTCACTATCCATGTAATAGTTTAATAATATATAATTAAACGTATTCTTGGACAAAAGCTATGGTTCCTTTGCAACTTCTCACTGAAAATTGAATCTCCGTATTATCCTAAGCTGGGTCTGCCCCAGTATTTCGGATAATCGGAATTCTACTGCATATGCATCATTCAAGTAAAATATTTATTCCGTAATAATGCTGAATTAGATTTTCCCAAGATCAGCTACAATATCGTTGATACATTTTTCTCGACTTTAGCGTTTTCAACTACTCCAACTTCTTTATCTTTGATATAAAACATAAATAAAGTAAACTCGCCATATAGTGTCCCTGAAGGAATTTTCATTGGAAGGACGTTATATCAAATGGTCGTGCGATTGAATTTACATTAATATAGCTTTACATTTATTTATAGGAGAATCGCTGGGATCTTTTCAATCGATTGTGCTATCGCAGTAAGTTGTTAAATCGAGGATTGCTATGAGGCGAGTCTAAACTATATGTAAATAGCACCTCTTTTTTCCTCCTATTCTTCTTTCTGTACATTTAAATTTCGCAAGTACAGTTTCCTTTGTTTCTGAAGCGATAATTTCCTATTGTTTGTAGGGATCTTTTTCCATTACTTGTAATCTTATCTGTGTTGTTTGATTGGTATAGTGTTTGTAACCGAGTTCTTCTTTTTTCTTTTTTTTAAGAAATGAAACAACTTGGTTATCTCCTGCCCTACACGATTTCCTGCTATAAACGACTTGATTTAAACTGATTCTGGAAAAAATCCTGGATTTAAATTGATCTAAAACTGATTTAAACTTGTTTTAATCTGGCACTTGTATCCTGCTATAAACAACTTGAAAAGAAATGAAACAACTTGTTTCATTGTGTTGTAAGCATTAGTTTTCCTGGAACACGTTTTTGCTGTTTTTATCCTCTGACTTTCCTCTTTTTTACCCTTAGATTTGATATTTCTCGTATTCTCCAATTCTTTTGTATTTGCACACTCACAGTATTTAGTGCTTCTAACTGTGGCATAAACTGAAAAATATTTTATTTTTAATATTTTATAAAACAATACCGAAACGGAATGATTTTTAATATACATTTTCTTTATATTAATCAAAAATTCATCATTTTGAGCGAATAACTGCTGGTATATAAATAAACCAGCACTTTTTCAGTTAACTAAAGTATTGTACATTATATTTAATTATTTATTACCATTCTAATCATAAAAATAATTTCAAAAACGCCACATTTCGGATGTTTTCTCGCTTTGCAAGTTAATATTTGAGAATTATTTGAGCCGAAGGTATTAAATATTTCCGTGGCAATGAAAATTTCGCTAAACCTTTCTACACTATCAACTAATTACTAAATGAATATTGCTTTTCCCCGATTCTAACATATTTGTAAACGTCCTTATAATTACAGTATTTTTTTTTATATTATTATGTCTTGTTGACGATGCTATACTATAGGTCATTTGCATTGAGACCGACAGCTTAATATGACCTGGAAACCAAGGTCTGTTTAAGTATGAACAAATTACAGTCTAACTTCGATTTAACGATACTTGATTTAATGATTTTCTCTATTTAGCGAATGTTTTTATTTGCCTAGACTAAGTAACATTGAGTCAAGTATTACGTTTTCCTCGATTTAATGTTCGTTTTCCTCAATTTAAAGATAACGTTTCGTCATGAGACTGTAGCTGCAAGTAGAATTTCAGTTAGAAAATCAGTTATCATCAGAAAATCAACTTCAATTGACTTCACTCACTTGAAGCGAATGCTGATTTACAGTGTGTAAAGAAGTATTTACTGCGTTTTGACGTCAACAATGATCTTTTCGATGCATTTTAAAAAATCGAAAAGGCAATGTTAAATGCCAACTCCCAAGAAAAATCAAAACAAACGTGTAACAAAGGTTTTGTTTCGAAGTAGTAATTACGTAGGTACTTATGTTTATTAAAATTAACATGTATTCTTCAGAATGCTGGTAAGCATTTTTATTGTTCTCCTTTTCGATAATTTCTTATTTCAATTCCGATCAATATCACATCCACGATTTTTGCTAGGGAAGGACCGAAAATGTATTTTTTTTTTTTTTTATCAATAGCTTCTGTTTTTGAAGTATTTTGCATGTAAATTTTCTGCCCAAGAAAGCGCTCGGGATTCATCACCCCCCTCCCCCAGTGGGTGCGGTATTGCTTCCGATAAATACGTTCCCCCGATTTAACAACTTTCTCGATGTAACGATTATTTTCACTAGTCCTGTGAAAATCGTTAAATCGAGGTTAGACCGTAATTGAATTAAAACCCTGTGCACTAATCTTAAATTCCTGTTTTTCAAGGTTTCTTTCTGCGTTACGACGGACTCAGTTTCAAATTCACAGTCACTCTCATAGACATCACTTTCGACAGAATTTGAATGTAACACTTGAGGCATGATTTCAGGTATGGATGCTTTAGAATTTAGCAAACACATTGTTGTCAATTGCTGCATATGCCTCAATTGGCACTTCGTCAAGAATAGCACAGTCACGATCTCGTAAACTTTGTGCAAGCTGGAAAGAGAACACGCCGTTATCGTCATCGGAGTCCGATTATTCATCATTTCTCGAAGTATCCTGCATGTATGACGCGATTTGAAATGATCGTCCTTGACACCATATTCCAAGATTTGTCGATGTAACAAAGGTTATCTAACGCAGACACACAAAAGTTCTCCTTTTTCTCAATTGCAGCAATCGTGTCCTTTAGGTCTTCAGGAACAGCTTTCGGTAGCCTTTGTCCATAAGGTTAGCGCAATCTCATTTAATTTTAAGTAGCGCAGATCGACTGGCAGGGTTTCTCCCATTTCATTCTTTTGATTTTGAGGATAGGGGGATATAATGGAATGAAAGGCCCTTCGAAAATTCACATCGAGACGGGAATATTTTACAGACTACCAGCGAGGCGGCCTGCCAGCTCACGCAGAAAAATACAAATTGTTTCACACAAAAACAAAACATCCCTGTTCCTACGAGTCTAAAATATATGTATTTGCCCTGTTATCATATTTCCTAATAAATATTTTGAAAACACTATAGAACCAAAGTAATGATGCGTTTCCGCTCAATCATGTTTTACTTTAGTTTTCTAGCGTATATGGGCATTAGCGTAAGTTTTATTGATTTGCAGTGCAACAGTGATTTAAAAAAAATTCATCTTAGGACTCATCAAATTCTATTCTAAATATGCTGATATGAACATCTTCCCCACTATCTGACTGCATGCTCTGAAAACGTTACTGTTCCGGAGTGCTTACAATGAAGTGCCAGAAAAACTGGTACAGGCGTGCGTATGCAAATAACGGAGCTTTGCAACCAATCAGCGTAACGCGATGCGGTCGGCAGCGCCTATATAAGACAAGAGATGTCTGGCAAAGCTGTTAGATCGGTTCTTGCCGCTACAATGGCAGGTTATCAAGATTTAAGTGATTTTGAACGTGGCGTTATAGTCGGCACAAGAGAGATGGGACATAGCATCTCCGAGATAGCGACAAAATTTGGATTTTCGCGTACGACCATTTCACGGGTATACCGTGAATATCAGGAATCCGGTAAAACATCAAATCTCCGACAGCGGTGCGGCCGGAAAAAGACCTTGAAAGAACGGGACATTCGACGACTGACGAGAATCGTTAAACGAGATAGACGTGCAACACTTCCTCAAATTGCCGCGGATTTCAATGCTGGGGCATCAACAAGTGTCAGCGTGCGAACTGTTCAACGAACCATCATTGATATGGGCTTTCGGAGCCGAAGGCCCACTCGTGTACCATTGTTGACTGCACGGCACAAAGCTTTACACCTCGTCTGGGACCGGAAACACGTTGCCTGGTCTGACGAGTCTCGTTTCCAATTGCATCAGGCGGATGGACGTGTACGGGTATGGAGACAACCTCATGAATCCATGGACCCTACATGTCAACAGGGGACTGTTCAAGCTGGTGGAGCTTCTGTGATGGTATGGGGCGTGTGCAGTTGGCGTGATATGGGACCCCTGATACGTCTAGAGACAACTCTGACAGGTACGTAAGCATCATGTCCGATCACCTACACCCATTCATGTCCATTGTGCATTCCGACGGACTTGGACAATTTCAGCATGATAATGCGACACCCCACACATCGAGAGTTGCTACCGAGTGGCTCCAGGAACACTCTTCTGACTTTAGACACTTCCATTGGCCACCTAAATCGCCAGACATGAACATTATCGAGCATATCTGGGATGCCTTGCAACGTGCTGTTCAGAAGAGATCTCCACCACCTCGCACCCCTATGGATTTGTGGACTGCCCTGCAGGATTCCTGGTGTGAATTGTCTCCAGGATACCTTCAGACATTAGTCGAGTCCATGCCACGTCGTGTTGCGGCACTTTGGCATGCGCACGGAGGGGGGCTGCACGATATTAGGTAGGTGTGCCAATTTTTCTGGCACTTCAGTGTATATCTGCGTATAAGCATGGGCGGATTTAACATTTTGCCTCCTCCAGTTTATTTCTGCCTCCCCAAGACTACTTTTTGCCCCTTACTATCCGGCCGCCCCTCCCTATTGGTAGTAGGAACATAAAAATTGTTACATTCAATATACGCCAAAAACTTTTGTATTGACAATAAATATGTTGAAAAACAAACACTTAAATAAAAACATAAACATTAAACAATATTAACTTATATTGAAGTATTATTTCTTCTTGGTATATAATAAATCAAATTCAATTTTATTGAAATAAATTTTAATTTTAGCAAAAAATAAAAGCCCATCGAACACTGGTATTTAAATGGAAAGCATGACGTCTAGCTTTCTTCTCGCCAAAACATCTGATTATATCATATGGCATTGATTTTGTTATATCAGACTCAATACACAAAATTTTGCCGCCCTAGTCTATAGCCTATTGGGAAATATGGCACTGCGTATAAGCGTAAGCAGCAAGTTCATAAGGGAAGGGTTCAGGCTTAAAATGGGGGTGGGGGGCGTTTACAGTGCTATAACTCCATATGGTCATATGAATATACACAAAATTTCGTTGCAGTGGAAATTACAACTCCCATCAACCCCCTTGCGTACGCCAATGCGTCTCTAAACAGCTGTTTTCAAAAATGAAGTTGATAAAATGAAAAGTTAGGACCAGAATAACTGACGTCCACCTTGGAAACACTCTTAGGGTTGCAATATTAAAAATAAGACCTGATATTGACAGGACTGTTAAAAATAAGCAGTGCCAAAAATCTCGCTAAAAGGTTTGATTTCGCTTTACATATTAATAACTAAAAGTATTGTAAATGTTTTTTGCTTCCATACGTATTTTACATTGTAATATATACAGGGTGTCTCAGCACCAGGGTTGCAAACATCTAGGAGGGGTAGGGTACACCTAGACGAACAATGTTTGTCATAGAACCTAGGGTCGCAAACCACTCGCAGTTCTAAAACCGTCCAGCATGCACAAATAATGACAACCAGTGCATGAGAAGCGCAAAATGCGATGTCCTAATCATCTATGCACTTGAGCAGCTGACCTGAGTTTTATCTGGCGCTTTTCACGCACTGGTTGTAAATATTTGTGCATGCTGGACGGTTTTAGAACTAGCGCTGTGAGTGGTTTGCGACCCTAGGTTCTATGACAAATATTGTTCGTCTAGGTGTACCCTACCCCTCCTAGATGTTTATAACCCTGGTGCTGAGACATCCTGTATATTCAGTCCCAGAGGAGGATCCAGAAAATATTTTCGGGTGGGCACGCAAAACTAATATAGAGACATGAGGAAAACAATATGAAACAGGCTGATCAGGGGGGAGGCAACCCCTTGGGCCGCCTGTTTTCAGTCCTAATATTGCTGATACAGTAGTGCGGCCCGCGGGCCTACAAGAATAAGCAAAATTGGCCCTTGGACTGAAAAAGGTTGAAGACCCCTGTCATATATGCAATATTTTCAAGCTAGATACTGTAACGTTCAATTCCTAAAACCTGCATTTAAAACTGGTTTCACATAATGGTTTGAAGGAAGTTATTATGTGGTAAATAGACAATAATTTTGGATATTATTTCCTCGTGTCAAGGTTAACTTTCAAGGATATATTAGGAAAAAACAAATTTCGAAATCGATCTTCTCCATATAAATAGAAATGTCAAATATACGTAATAACTTCATCTAGTACGGCAAAAATAATAATAACATAACTGAATGTGAATCCTTTGAAAATTACCTCCAATACAGTAGGATCACAAGATATCATAAATGTACATTGAAATTTTAATATATAAATGGATAAATATTTAATAAGTGATAGTAACTGAATATCATGGTACAGCTGATATTAACTTCTTGAAAAAAATATTCTTGCAAACAAAAGAAATAATATTAAAAAAAAAAAGCTTAGAAGAGGGGGAATTTTTAATTCCAAACGTACTTCAAAATAGTACTATTACCCAGAGATTTAGATTTTTTTTGTATTTGTGTGTATGTTATAATTGTAAGAGCAAAAAAAAAAGTGTTTAATATTTTCAAAAGTCTAACATAAATGAAATAATTGATAGTGTGTTAAAGTTTTGTGATTATTTAATTTTATTACTTTCCTAATTTCTCTGATTTAGAATTATGATATACACAATGCTAAAATAAATATAGATCATATGCAGGAGGTAGAAACAGTTGCAAATATATTGCTTAAAACTTGGAACTAGAGATCATATGCAACTAATTCCAAATGAGTGGACTTACAAAAGGCAAAATACGTTGAAGGGACAAAATCAAAAGACATTTGATTTCTTTATTATAAATTTCTGCAGCGAATTTCTTATTCTTACTCTCTACTTTTCACACTCTTTGCTAAAAGAATTTCAAAATAGCAAATCAAAACATCAGGTAAATGAAATTGTGAACCATAAACGCCGGTTTGCAATTTTATGTAAAATCATTACATTCACACTTTCAATCTCTTTTTTTCAATGTATTTAACAAAATGTAATACATTGAACAACAATATTTTACGTTTCAAGAAAAACAAAACCAACAAAAACCCACGTAAATTTCACTGGCGCAAAAGAAAATTTCACCATAACATAGTGACCTATGGTAAACAGTGTTATTGTGTCTAGCGATCAATTTTTTAACTACGTTTATAAACTTTTCCGTATTGGAAATCTAACGTATTTCCGACAAAATAGCTGTCTACTCAGAAAAGAAAAATATTTTGAGTGGCGTCACTTTTCTTCTGGAAATGTAAAATGCAACCGCCCGATAATAACCGCAAAAGCAAGTGAAATCAGCATAATCTGCTTTTCATTAAAATATCTGTGAAATTGTACTTTTGCCTTTGCTGATAATGGAAAATAATAACATCCTATCTTTTGTTGCGAGATTTCGATTAGGAGTTTGAATTTCCATTTTCACACATGTGACACATTATAGGCTACAAGAGTTTTATCAACGTGGGAACATCTATCGTCCCACAAAATTCCCAATAGGCGTTAATTTTTATCACAATAAAATCTCAAAAAACATTACAATGGGTATTATCATGCCTTAGCAAAGCTTTCCGAAGCCAATTTCAGAAGGTCTTTTATTGCCTTTAATGAATATTCCCAAAGTGAAGCAAAATTTTCTTTTCTCTTTTGATTGCTAAATTTGATTAAGAAACTAAAATGTAAAAACGAAAAAGTTGTTTCAGTGAAGGTAGTTAAAATCCGTAATCATTTGTGGCGATTATTCTAATATTACGATTAAGTCTGACACAACAGTTTTTTATGGATCATAGTACAACCCATTTTTGGCTCAAAATAATAAGAGAATAAAAGAAAAGAAAATTTTGCGCCTCGCACTCGGACTGAACTCGAACTAGAGACTTCTGGGTTACATATTCCAGAGATTGCTGATCCGTTTTCGGCTATCACGTGTGGGGATTAAATTGTGATTTCAAAGTTCAGACTTGTGTCTAACAAAAATCAGACTTGTGTCTAACACAAGTGTTCGAATTTTATGGAAAAATTTCTATTTTCTTTTTTTTTTTAAGCCAGAAACCACGGTTGCACTAGACTTCATGATAGACGTTACGTGTAGACTACATATTACACACGCTATACGTTTCATCCATGCCTGTAGTCAAGCCGAGGCCACAGAAGCAGAAGCCTGGCCCCCGTTGCCCCATGCTTGTGCCCCAGTTGCCCCCTCATCCACGCTACAGGCCTGGTTTCATGACTCAGTATTGGCATAAGCGTTTTAAAATAATAACTTTTATTCCACAAAGCGTATGTGACCAATTTCAAAATTGTGATTTCACGTGTGTATGTGTGTGTGTATGTGTGTGTGTGCGTTTCCCTGCTTATTTCTACCTTATAAATCCGCGTTTTAATAGAACAAATGCTTTACCTTATCATTTGCAAAAGAGCAAGTAAAAAGCCTATAATTGCTTTTAAAAATGTAAACAGTAAATCCATTGTAATTATTAAATATAAATAAGGAATCTCATTAGATATGTAACTGCCTTCCTTCAACAGCTAATTTCCAGATCTTAAAATTAATTCCCGTAAAACCATTTAAAAAATCTAAGATTAGTTCGCTTAATAAAATTGCTGTTTTTTGCATTTTTCTCGTCTAAAACTCGGCATTTATATTGGAAAATAATAATGTTTCGAAATTAAAAACGCTATCAAAGTGTTTGCTGATACTAAAGCTTTTAAGCATAAATACAGTGCGCGAAAAAAGTATAAGGACAAGCGAAAACTCGCCAAATCTAGAAATCTTTTAGACGGAATCTTTTTTCAGTGTAAATAGGATCTTGTATTAGCTATCGAACAAGCTTGGAATAACATTACCATAGACACTTTAAAAGAATTTTCAGCATCGATGACTTCCCAGCTTATTCAAGTAATTGAAAACAAAGATTGTTTTCTTGATTATTAAGAGAAATCATATGTAATTTAGAATATGTCCTTATACTTTTTCTATATTTCTTTCGTGATAATTTTTATGAGGTCAACTTTTGTAAGTTTCATATTTGTTGTTTTATGTTTTGTAGATGTTATTGTAAAATGTGATATTATAGCTCATAAATATCAAAAAATTTATTTCAATAAAATGAAAATAAAATATATTTTCATTCAATCATATGTTGTTCTTATACTTTTTTCGCGCACTGTAGACTATTTTAATAACAATTAGATTTAACCTCGCATTTAAATTTAGCAACAGGAGATCATTAACTTTACGCTCGCTGTATCTCTCTTAACCCTCGACTGCTTATCCCGCGATTTCCACGGGCAACATGAAAGTAACAAAATTTGCTCATCCCGCGATTTCCGCGGGTATGCAATTTTTCCATCTATTTAAAAGCGCATCCCGCTTCTCCACCGTTTAACTGTCGGTAATGCATTTTCTACAATATTTAGACTTCTAGTCGTAGTTTGGTCAACAAATGGCGTTATTGTCGCCTAAATTTTCGTATTTGCATAGAGTTCACTAACTGATTTTGCAAGCGCTCCCTTTGTTATCGGTTTTTGTATTCAGAATATGGCTTGTAGGAAACGTTCAGCGAGTGATTTTTATTAGTATACATGCTTTATATTTGTATTCTATAAAGTAAACCGTAATTTAATCAAGATTTATTTTCAGAATTTTTGAATTTAAACGATTACTCTTAAAATTGATTTTTATGAAAGCCTGTTCTTATGCACGAAATTTATATTAAAAAAATCTTGTTTACAAAAATGTGCTACATATTTTAACTCTCAAATACATGCAACTTGGAAATATGTAATAAAAAAATATGCAATTTTTGAAGCGACTTTGATAAAAAAGTTTAGCAGTCGGAGGGTTAATAAGTTATGTGATATTATTAATTTGCATTTTAATATGCTATTTTTT
>QLNU02015360.1:49539728-49553223 GCA_006491805.2 Dysdera silvatica
GAAAACGTTCGATCAGTTTACCAAATTTCTATGTGGCGCAAGGTCGATTGATTATCAGGTAAACAAGTCCGATAAATGATGTTTTTTTAGTGGTATCAGCATTCTTTCAATTACCAGCTTTCTTGGGTAGAAGTATTTTAATGATTATGGTGACTTACTTCCATTTATTATTTATATTTCAAAGTTAATTCTGGAGTTGTAGACACACGTTTAGAAAAACTGGATGTATTTGTTTATTCACAGGTTGAGAAGCACGTTTGACGTAGCAACGAGTGCGACCTTGATTTTTCACAACGATGCTTCTGTTCTTGGATATTCGTTGTGATTAATTGAGCTGATAATCATGTACGATGAGTCAAATTAGATATTTATTTCGTTGAATATTTCCCTGGAGTTCAGCCCAATCACTCAGTGCGATGTTATCAAAGTGTCGTCAAAAATTTCAAGTCATTAAATTCCTTGATGGTAATTTCTTTCTTGCAAGTAATCAACAGTTGCAACGGTCGATATTTTTATAAAATAAGCTATAATAAATATCATAAATTTCTTTAAATTACTCCATATTCTTGTTCACTTCGAGGTGTTCAATTTTCATCTACATCTACACATTTCCCCCAAAAACAATGACCCTGCTCCCTTTTTTATTAAGGTCTTGCAGTCAACTCGTGTAGGGACGGATTTAAAGGTCATTCGGGGGGCGATTAATGACTTGATTTTTGAAAATGATACCTCATTGGACCTTTACCTTGCATCTTTTCAATGTTAAATTTTCATTCAAGGGGGGGGGGGGCAGTCACCTCCTCCCCGCCCTCCGTAATCCGCCTCTGAACTTGTGAGAATTTTTCAAAGTGGTCCGCGGGTACAATTGAAGTGGAAAAGTGGTCCGCGGCTTAAATTGAGTTGGGAACCACTGGTGTATACAGTCACGGTAGCGCATGCGTGGAAACGAAGAAGACGGGGAAACGTGAAGAAACCGAGGTGGACGTTGGACGCAGGGCAGCGACGCTTACGATAACATAGGAATATAGCGGATATTACTACCACGACGATGTATGGCTGTGACGATATACTTATGAAGAATTAGGATAATTTGTGTTATGTGCTTTAATGTAGAAGACACAACATTGTAACTATGTGAAGTAGCTGTAGCAATTATTCATTAAAGGACATAATATTTATCCATAGAGTTCTTCATTCTAAAGCATAAGTCCCACATGTATTCATCAAATCATTTCCTTTGCTATTTTTAAAATTGATTAGTTCAGCTTATTTTAAAACTTAAAAATAACGTAACTTTATAATCGCAAACCTCAGTCCTTTGGCAAAATTTGGTCTCTTCCCCGTCCGTGCAGCCAGTAAGAACACCATTTCCAGACGAAACGTGTTTCTGAATTGTTTGTGGGGTAGACCACGAATTCTCCCATTTTTCGATTCGCGAGATTAACATAACGACGAGATTTAAACACTGTGCACTGCCATTCCTTACGGCTACACATGTTTTAAGAACTGCTAGCTTAGCCCGTTGGGCACTCTTTGTGCTCCCCGCCCCTTTCTATTAGTGTAGTGTCACCGTTTGTGGCCGGCCGTTCCAACTTTCCTTTCACGGACAATTGATTCAATCACTCCATACTCTTCTAAGTTTTTGTACAGCCTCAAGCCAAAATTCCTACCCATTCCATGCTTCTCTTTGTTTTCCATTCAATCACTACGCTCATGCATGCTTTCCTTAATCACGTATTTATCACTATCACTGCTTTATTTATTCTTCATTTGTAAAGTCATAATAACAATATACTGTGTAACTACAGCGATAATACAGACAATATATACTAAAAGTACATCATATTAGACTCTACAATGAAAGGTCTCAAGAAAATATCAGCAAGGATATAACATACCTGAGACCTTAAGATTACAATCTGGTTCCAAAGATGACATACAACTAATTGTGAATCACTCATCCTTTCCTTATGTTTTTTCCATTTTTTTTAGTTTCCATTACCTTATATCCAATATTTTCTTAGACTTTTTTAAATGTTTCTTTACTTTTCAATTTTTTGAATTCCTCTTGTAGTCCATTCCAAAGTTTTGCACCTTTTTAATTTACATTATTCCTTCCTACTTCGGTCCTTATTTTTGGTAGTAATAGATCATTGTATTTATGACGTGTATTTCTATCTTTTTCACTTAATTTTACTCTTATAAATTCAGTGTGCTCGCCTTCCCTTATTCTTTCATACATTTTTACCAAGATACTGTATTCGTGTAAATGGTCTATTGGTAATATGTTGTATTTGAAAAATAAGTTTTTCCAGTTCAGTCTTTTATCACTGTTAATTAATTTCAGCCGGTTTTTTTCTGAATATTTTTCAACACATTTTTATTTACCGAGCCTAAGTTCCCCCCATACGCAATTACAATATGTCAGATGACTGTAGATCAATGAATAATACAGTTCTACGCTGGTTTTTTCCCTTATTGTTGTATTAATTCTTCTTAGAATTCCTAAGCTTTTACTTATTTTGTTTGCTGTTTTATCTATATGGTCATTCCAGTTCGATTTATTAGTTAATTGAATTCCTAAGAATTCAATTTTATCAACAATTTCAATTTTTTTATTATTATCTGTAATTCAAATATTCTTTATATCTTTATGTACATTTTATTCTTACTTGAAAATGGCATTACTTTGGTTTTTTCTACGTTTAGCTTCATCTGATTAACATTAAACCATTTTTCGTATTTTTAAATTTCTCTTATACTCACTTCCATCAGTTTCATTTAGTCACTATCAGTTAAAATCACGCTTGTGTCATCTGCGAACAAGATAATGTGTCCGATATATAACGTTAATATATAACGAATATAGCAGTGGTCCCATATTTACATTGTAAAAATCATTTCCTGTTAAAAATATTCTCCATACACTATGTTCTAAAAACCAATGTCTACGACCAGAAACGTAGGAAATGGAGGGGCTCGATCCCCCCATTATATATCAAAACATATTATTTTCTCTAAAGCCATATCACATAATCTTCTTTGAAGCCTTGAGCCCCCTCCCCATGAGTTTATAATTTCTACGCCACTGTCTGCGACTAGCATGTTTATCAAAAGTATTCTTATTAAGAAGCACTGACAAGATGGATATTACAACCGGAGATCATAATATAGTGCAACTAAAGTTTTGTGTCTGCTGTTATTTACCATAATTTTCATTGCAATTTGTTTAAATTCTGGTACATTCAGCAATTCTCGCTACTTGTAGATTATAAATTATCACTTCTAATGTATGAAATTTTTAAGCAAAACTCACAAATGATTGATTGATTGTTTGGCTTTTTTATGGCGCAAGAGCATCTGGGCTATACTGCGCCAAACATGGTAAAATCAAAGACTGTAGTACAAATAACATCACATCACTGACATATTAGACTCATACATATGCAACGTATTAAATCATATAATTATATAGTTATACCACTTGCTCACACAAACTATAAATTAAAAAATATTTCGTACAGAGTAATAAAAATTTGGAATAAGATTCCATAAGGAAAAAAACTGCCCTTATCGAACTTTCAGAGCAAACGTATTTCACAGAATTATATCATGCAGAGGCGTAGTCAGGGGTCGGTTTGGGGTGTTGTAACCCCCATCGCAATGAAATTTTGTATATTTAACATAGGAATACATAAGTTGTAGCTCTGTAACCCCTCCCATTAAGCCTATACCTCTCCCTTATGAACTTTCTGCCTACGCCACTGATCGTGTGTGTACTAAATGCAATTAAAGGAATTAGGATAGCTTATCGGAAAAGGGTAGTATTTTAAAGGGAAAAAAGTTTAAAGCCAAAGCAACAATTAGAACGAAAAAAAAATCCTTCACACACAGACATCTGGTTATACATTTATAGGCTAACCTCGGGCAATCATTCAGTCACCCCACAAGGTTAACCCCCTGGACATACCTTCTTAGCATTGTATTGATCCATTAATTTAACTTTTTTTTTCTGAGAAAAGGTTCAGAAACAAATAAAAAAAATTCGAATATTCTCAAAACTTATGAACTGTAGGTAACTTCAATCACACGAAAAGCTTATATAATGTTACAAAAATTTCGAAAACTTCCTTTATTTTGAGGAAAATACATGCATCTTTCGAAATTTTCTACCAGACGTTTTCCTCTTTAATGTAGTTGAAAAACTATTCTTCGTTTTTTTAATAGTCTACTAATTTTGCATGAAATATATTTAAACGGCCAAACTTTCTCTTACGGCATCCTCTTGAGCTAAATAAACTTGAAATGCGAACTCACACTATCTGCACTAATTTTCTTTTCTTTCTTTCTTTTTTTTAAGTAAAAGATTTTTAAATATGCGATAGTAATAAAGTATCTATATGGTATTGCTAAAGGCATAGCTTTGTATGGTTATAATATTTAGGGTGGTTTCAATTAAAGGCTCCCTGTTTAGAGCTCTCTGTAGCCCAAACTAATGAGAGGAAGGACACCAAATTTTGTACACATACTACTCAATGGATGGGAAAAAAGATTCCGTAAAAAAAATTTAGTTTGAAAATTTGCTGATAGGGGAAAATGTGGCTCTCCAAAATAGGAAAAATGTGGAAAAAGCACAAAAAATAGATGACCAAGACAAATCTAAAATTAAATTTTTATTTTTTAAGTTGACTTGTTGCAAAAACTAAAAGAAACTTACATAAATTGTTACGAGGAATGGTTTCACAGCTCATTCAACGTTTTTTCACATTATCGCAAATGCTGCTGATTTTAAAGTTGAGCTTCAACGTCGTTTTGGACCAGAAATTGCAAATCGACAAATTTTGAAGAAAAAAAAGTGGAATCATTCTTCCCACCACTTAAGTAGTGTGTGTGTACAAAATTTGGTGTTTTATTCCTTTTATTAGTTCAGGCTACAAAGAACTTTAAAAAGGAAGACTTTAATTATAACCACACTGTATAAGGTAAATAAAATGTGCTTGGGGAATCCCCTAATAATTTTCAAAACTCTATGTTGTCGGATATTATGTTTTTCAGTTTATTTTTCCATTGTTCTGAATTAGTAGAATTAGTATGAAAATGTCTTTATCCACCCTCGTAAAATTGAAGGTGGGATATTTATGACATTTCGTTGAATTTTTTACAAATGCGCGAATCTATTACTTTTCCAAATAGTATATTTATAGTTTCTGCCGATCCTCTCAGTAATGTTTCCAAGGGAAAAACTGTGCTGCAGGAATTGAACATGCGGGAAACGTTCCAGTTACTACGGGGGGGTGCCTCTAATAATTTAAAAGAAACAATGGTTACGGTTATGGTCGATGAGATACGTACTAATTTGTTTGAATAGCAAGCTCAGCCAGAACACACCCATTGATAATAATCGAAGAGAAAAAGGCTAGTGACAGTTCACCAATTTTTCTATTATAGTATTGCAAATATAATTCAAGCTATGTGCTTACGTTTCATTTAAGATCACATGTATATTCCTTGCCCCATCTCAGGGTTTTTATACATTAAACTAAACTTGACGTCTTTTGAAGTTAAAAAAAATAGTATATTTCTAAATAAGATGAAAATGCCTTACTTACATTTCTAGTCTTTTAGTTTAAAAAAACGCTGACTTATTTAAACAATCTATGTGAACGAAGCAAGGGAGGAGGAAGTGATCGCCCCCCTCCTCCCTCAGGGTTAAATAAGAAAAAAATAAAGACGATGAAGAATATTTTATGTGTTGTTTGTTACAACTGTAATAAATAAAAGTCTTACACTGGCGTCCAAAGTATCTAAGCCTTGGAGAAATGCGATCCAGACGTTTTTCCACGAATCTACAAGCTATTCGCCTTTCAAACTACGTTTTCAGTAAGTATTGCTTCAGCAAAACGTAGTTTTTTATCGTTGAAGCGCCGTTAAACTTGGCTTCGAACGCGGATGACAGAAGAGACTTTTAATACACATCCATAGAGACATTCATATTGATGTAAAAAAAGGTATTGACAAATTTTCAAAGAAACCAAGATGGCTTGACTTTGCACTATAAACTTAAACTTTTTAACCCTAGACAGCATAGGTGGGGAAAATAAAACTTACCAGGATAGGTGGGGTACAAAGCAGCTTTAATCTTCAACTAGTTGAACAACACACAAATTTAACATTATTTATGCAAATATTCATTAAACATGTGATAATGTGTCTTCCATTTCAGTGTTATACTTTTTCTCTTGTCACTGACTACTCGCAGTCCACTTCTTAGTCATCGTGATGACATTGGAAGCATAGTATTGCTCGGTGGTCTGAACATGTTGGTTTGAGGTAACTGGCACACCGTAAGGCAGGTTTTTTATCCTTTGCTCTCGAACAGAACGAGCATCTCCTTTTGCTTCATCCGGGTTGAGATGGCTGTTGCTTGGACCAGCCATTGGGAGAAACATGCACTAGATTAATTCAGTTCAATACCAGTATAGGTGGGGTACATGGAACCCCAAACACACCAAATCACGTAATCTACGGAAGCTAGTTATCTGTACAACCTACCTCAGAAAGATCTGGGTGAAAAATGAATTTACGTGGAGGTGCTAGTGCCTGTCATCAAAAATGTGCATGCGCCAACATGTGGTACTGTATACCCCACCTGTGCTGTCTGGGGTTAAAAAGTTGCTTATTATAAAAAAAGTAAAATAATTACAATGTTTTTATAGTTTAAATTTAAACTTGTTCTATTAATTACATTGTAAATTATCGTTTTTGGTTATTGTATATGTCTCCTTTACTAGGTTATCCTTCTGTCATACTTGACTATAATCTACCCTAAACCATATAGTTTAATTAAAGAAAAGACCATCTTTAATTCATTGTCTTAAATTAAATATTTTGGTGAAGATAAAGGAAGGCTAGTAATATAACAACATTTACCTAAACTATTTAACAGTCAAAAACTAAAAATTTCCCCATAAGGGCACCCGAAACCGCCCCCCGTAATAATATCCTGGATCCGCCCTTGGAACAAAGGAGCGTCTCTTTACTTAAATTACCAACGTTTTTATTGAATAATATTTGGAAACATAGGCGTCTGAAAAAGGAGTCGAGAAAAGAATAAAAAGAAGCATATGCTTCTTCATGAGGAATCGAAATTCATATAACATAGATCTCAATTAATTGGGACAGCCATTATTTGGAAAAAATCTTAAAGAGTAAAGGCAAAATGAAAAATAACCCAAAATCCCTACACTTATTTGAGACAACATATTGTTTAATCGGCAGAGTGACTCATTTGGATAGCGCATTTACTGAGTTTTACTCATTAAGTCAATAACGGTGATGTGCATATTCAGGAAAAGCAATACAAAGGTTAAAATTTCACAGGCAATATAATTCGTCGTCAACAATTCGCCTGTTCTATATTTTCATCATGAACTGAATGTGTCATATATAATTGAGTACGAACTAATAATAAGAATTGACACAAGAAAGGTTTTTTGGGCAGTTAACTCCAAAAATACCCCCCCTTCTTATGTATGGTCTTAACACTGTTTTATTTCATTTAGAGTTAAATCTCTCTAAACCAACCACCCAAGGTTCACTGAAAAGGTGGCTGCTCTGAGAAGTGGTCTCTTAATGAAGGTCTATGGGAGTGGGGCGATAAACATAAAATCAGAGGTGGTCTTAGGGAAAAGGCGAGTTTTGAATCTTGAAACTTTTTTAATTTCGAAATAAATGCTGTGGATGCAAAAACAAGTTGTATAGAAGGCATAAAAAAGTGAGTTATAATATACAGCAAAACTTCTCTGAACGACCACCTCTATTCAACGACCACGTCACTTAACGACCAATTTTTTGGAAACAGATTTCCTCCCCCACCCAATAGGCTCAATGCTAAATTTACCTCCATTCAAAGACCATCTCTTTGAGCGACCGCTTATTCACGGAACCGATGGTGGTCACCTTAGAGAGGTTTTACTTTATATTACTGATCCCATGACTACAACCTACATATAAGAGTACTTTATTCGCAGGTGTCGTTAAGCCATCCATTCCATTCCAGATTTGCTTTCGGACTATGGACGTAAAAAGTAAACGACCAGCATCATCAAGTATTTATGAAGAATTTTAGTTATGGGTGAGGTTTACCCCACAAAATTATCACGATTTCAACAATTGTTTAGGAAATAATTTTTTAGCAAATAAATAACGCCAAAGCATGTCTGTAAAAGTAAGTCACAGTGTTTTTACAGTCAATACTCCAATAAACATTGATTTATATTGTTGATTGATTTAAGTCACAGTGTTCAAATTTATATATTTCATTATCGAGACACCTGAGTCATTGATAAGATGTTATTACCCTTCTCAGGGCTAACACAATTGCCAAATAATGGTCGACACACAAAGCCTCCGGGACGAGTTCTTGTGAGATTTCATGGGGAATTTATTAAAGTTAATAAATAAATTTTATACACACGTTTGAACTCAGAGTAGAGCTTTTTAAGTATAGAGGAAAAAGCGACATCGTCCTAGACCTAGAGTCGAACTAGGGTCCTTCCGTTAAGCTCAGGGGAGGGGCGATCGACCCTTCGCGTCCTAGTTGAATCCGCCAGTGATGGTTGCCGACAAAAAGAATCGCTCCCTGATAACAAAAACAAGTGTCAAGGGGGAGGCGATGGGGCAATCACCCCACCCAAGGTCGTGCTTAGGAGGTGGCGAGCTGGGCGGCCTCCTAAGACCGTTAAAAAAGTACAGTACAGGTACAAATATGTAATTTTTTTGTGTGTGGTGACACGTATATACTTTCCCAGAGTAGTTGGTCAATCGACCATTTGTGTCTGACGTTATATTTCCCACAACGCTAATGCAGCTTCTAAATGGTGGTCAAAATAAATATATGCGTTATTAACCAAATGTGTTAGCATCAGTGAATTATGCACGTTATCACGTTAACTGTGATGGTGTACTTATAGCCACTACATAGATCCCGATATCCGACAAAAAAGAACTTATCGCAAAGTTCTGAGAAGCAAACTGATGGTTGCCTATTTATAATTACATTGTACTAGTCAGTAGCGTAGCTAAGTGGGGCAAGAAGGCAGTCGCCCCGTGCGCCACAATTCGTGGGCGGCAATTAGGCTTTAAAACACAAAATTTATTTATGAGTTATTCCGTTGGGAGCGGCAAACTGTCTAGCTACGCCACTGGCACTGGTTATTCTTTGTGTTTACAATTCAGCAGTAGATCTAAACAAAACCTTTTCATTTATCCACAACATCGAAGTTAAGCAAGAAATGCGAAGTGAGTGATATATCCCTAACTAACTTTGTTTAGAAATGTCTATTTAACTTCATTATCTTTTCTTTATCTTTGGCGTTTAGACCAGTGAAGAACTTTATTTTGTAAGGTTAAACCCTGCTCGTTTTTAATCGTTGTGTTACGTTAAAACATTTTTGAGGGCCGCTAAAATCTGTTTCACCTAGGGCCGCTAACACCGTAGGCACGCTCCTGCCCCCACCCCTTGAGCTAGGGTTATATCATGGAAAATAAAATGTAAAGTAGCGGACACTCTTGGCTAAAAATCGAAATTGGAAACAAATCCCTCCCCTCAACTGAAGATTTCTGGATCCACGCGTGGTTATGTTGGCCCGAGGCCCCTACCTTTATGAGAATCAAATTAACAATGGAAATGTTTGTTTGAATTTTTATGGCCCAAGAGGATCTGGGCTATATTGTGCCAAATAACAACGAAAATGCGTAACTGAATAGGGTTTTTCAGCATTTTTTTTATTTTTTTATTCGATTCAGTGAATCGAAAAATGAATAAAACTTTTAAATTTTTTTTAAAAGTTTGACGTATAAAAGAAGGGACGCGAAAACGACCTCAACCTCTCAAAGGCAGCTGTGACGTCATTCATGCCTTACACAGGACTAACGAAAACGGAAATGTGGCTTCTCGTTTGCCACGGAAAAGGCAGAAGTGACGTCACTAGCAATACGGCCTATGAGGAACCGTTTTCAGGCACGTCATTTTTTGGGCTGTTTTCATGGATTTCTGTTTTTGATATAAATGTAATCAATTTTTTTTTTCAAAATTTCACTTCAATATTCGTAATAAACGTTATTTTGTTATTCAAAGATGATATTTTTTATTCATTTTTAAAACATACTGAACAACCCTATTATCAAAGTCAATATGAGAAAATTCTGATTAAAGAGGCAACACTGCATAATGACGTCACAGGTCGAAAGAGTATTGTGATAAGCAAGTACGCAGTCATGTGGTTACTCTGATGTTATGTAACCTCCCAGTGTGTACTACATCGTGATTGTGTTAATCCGGAACTGTTGTGCTCCTTCTCTGCGCTTACGTAGAGTGGAACATGGCATATTGCTTTCTGTAAAGGTTTTTAATTAGTTGAAAAGTAATTGTGTTCACAGTTCTATTAAAAAATTCGCAATTATGACGAATTCATTGTCAAAAATGATCGAGAAAGTCTCGGATAAGACTAATTTACCTCGAGAAAAAGTTAGTTTGTGTATAGTTTCCGGTGTTTGCTTGTTTTATGCGGCTCGTGTTGGTTATCCCATGTTGGCGAAAACGATAAAAAGTTTAAAGAGTAGGGCAAATGAAGCTCAAAACAGAATTTCTTCTACCAGTCCACAAAAATCTTTAGGCTCTAAAAAAGAATCCCAAGAATTAGACATGGAAGTTAGCTGCTTAAATGATAATGAGCAAAATGCTAAAAAGTCCAGTGAGGGAAGTGGTGTATATGATCTTAGAAACTTCCCAGCCTTTAATAGAGAATTTTTGCAACAATTAAAAAAATTAATTGGTGTTATGATACCTGGAATATGGACAATCGAAGCTGGCCTGCTGTTATTACACACCTTATCACTAATATTGCGAACCTTTCTATCCGTATACGTTGCAAAATTAGAAGGATGTGTAGTTAAATTTATTGTTCGTAAAGATATTCAAATGTTTACTCTACAGTTAACCAAATGGCTATTTATTGCAGTTCCTGCTACATTTTTGAATAGTCTCATTCGATTTTTAGAAAGTCAGCTTGCTTTGGCTTTTCGCACAAGACTCGTTCGTTATGCATATTCGTTATATTTTAAAAACCTGACTTACTACAGAGTAAGTAACCTGGACGGTCGATTAGATAATGCGGATCATTGTCTTACAGAAGACATTACGTCATTTTCACAGTCAGTTGCACATTTGTACTCTCATATTACGAAACCACTTCTAGATTTGATAATTATAAATTTTACCCTATTTAAAATGGCTAGAGAAATGGGTTCATATGGAATTACAGGTCAAATGTTTGCTGGAGGTGTTGTCATTGCTACTGCACATATTTTAAGAAAAGTAACACCGAAATTCGGAAAATTGGTTTCCGAGGAGGCTAAACGCAAGGGATATTTACGATTTGTTCATTCCCGACTCATTACGAATGCAGAAGAAGTTGCTTTCTATGGAGGACATAAGGTAACTAACTATTCAAAATTATAACTTCAAATGTTTTTATATAGCAGATGCCTTTGTACTTAAAACTTTATTTAAATATTTTGATTTATGGTTTTGTATTGTGCCATAGGTTCTTGTTAAGGTTTTATCTTTTAACTAATAATGGAACTGAATTTGTATGTTCTTCAGAGGTTGTACTGTGGTAATGTTTGTCTACTATGCAGAAAACACAGG
This sequence comes from Dysdera silvatica, assembly GCA_006491805.2. Classification (NCBI taxonomy): domain Eukaryota; kingdom Metazoa; phylum Arthropoda; class Arachnida; order Araneae; family Dysderidae; genus Dysdera; species Dysdera silvatica. The sequence continues at coordinate 49,551,439 of QLNU02015360.1, forward strand.
TTTGAATCCCGTTTGTACAAAGTGCTTTCTTTTTGATGGTAGTACAGATACCGTCCCACAAGATCAATTTTCCCCTAGAAATGAGAAGGAAAGTCGCTGTAATCGGAGTTTTGACATCAGTGATTTTAACATGTGATGTCACACAGGATAGGGCATCATACGGTGTTTCTCTGTGGCGGTGGTAAGCCGTTTTGAAGCTGCTTTGTCCTTTTGAGTGTCATGGAAGTGTTGCAGCGATTGGAAAAATGTCAGAATGTTTCAATATGGATTTTTTTGTTCAATTATGGGTGAAAGGGAAGAGGAATGTTGTTGGATTGGTTTGTGAGAGAAGGTTTGTTTGGTTCAGAGTAGAAGGTCCCGGTTTGCAAGGTGCGCTTGTACCCTAGGCCTAACGTGGATAACTGTGTAGTTGAAGGGGTGAAGTTATCTGACAGATAAAAAGGAATAAAAGTTAGTATGCCGTTTTTATTTTGTTCGCTGCACTGAGAAAAAGGAGCAGGGGGGGGAGGAAAAGGGATGGGGAAAAGAAGGGGAAGGTTAAGAGGCGAAGGGGGTGGAGGCTGGGAGTAGAAAGGGATTCCAAGGGTAAGGGGGAGTAGGAAAAGACTGCCAAGAAAACAGGGATTGGGAGGTGGAGAGGGGAAGGGGGAGGAGAAAGAACATGAAGAGGTTAGAGGGGTAGGAGTGAAGAAGAGGGAGAGGGTAGGGGTGAAGGCTGGGTGTAGGATGGAGGAAGGAAAGGGGCGGAGCCTGTATTGTGACGTAAGCAACATGGCGGCAAGCCAGGACAAAGTTGCCAAGTGTATTGGAAACACTTCCCACTAAAAACGAAATGGAACAGTATCTGTACTAGCACCATTTTCCTACCAATCTATATTCCAGGGTATGATTCCCCAGATTATAGATATTTGGAGTTCTCAGAAACCAGCTTCATCGTGCAGAATGATCTTTGTTGTCCTTTCACCGTAAAATAGCATAAACATGTATTCTTTAGAAGTATAAAACTGAATCAAATAATTAAGGTACCATTATAAAATCCTATTATCTAATCCAGCAATTTTCAACCAGTGTATTGCAAGAGGTCTACAGCATAGGCATAACTTGGCATGGGCAAGAGGGACATGTGCCCAGTTTTTTTGGAGCAGGGGCAAAAGTATATTTTTATTCCCACCCCCCAGATTTGGGGTTTGTTTTTTTTCACAATCAGTATTATTGCTGCCATTTCGCAATAACTTTCTTACGACTCTTTAAAATAAAAAGTGCAACCATTCTGATCCTACAATAGTATACACCTCCATTCTATCCCTCTATACTGTTTACAACTGAAAAGCTCAGAGCCATGCAAACGTAATTTTTCATAACAATGCACAAACCAGTAAAAAGTTGATGCTTGGATAACACAGAAAATATGAAGCATGATATCCTTCAAACCACAACAGAAAAATCACGAGGCAATTAGTCAGCACAACGTCATCTAGAATAATCCTTTGAAAGAAAATTCGGAATATAATCTACGTCGCAAATCATTGAGTTAAAGCAAAATGGCGAGTTGTAGCTGACCATTGGCGATTTATAAGGTTCAGGCAGTCTTAAAACCAACTATTTTTTTCAAGATGGCGAAAGGAGCTTACCACCTCAAAGTGTGCCCAAGTTTATGTAAGAAGGATGGTGAAAACATAGGCGTAATTTTTTTAGGTGGGGGGGAGGGTGTTATGTGTCTCAGGTTTTTTAGAGCGTATTCAAAATTATATCCCCTTCCAGTCTTGGGGCTTTATATATATATAC
>QLNU02015360.1:49562325-49587431 GCA_006491805.2 Dysdera silvatica
TGGAACTTTCATTACTTCAGAAGAGTTATAAAGCTTTGGCACGTCAAATGAACCAAATATACAATAAGAAGCTTTGGTATATTTTTTTGGAACAGTTTTTGATGAAATACTGTTGGAGTGCTGCCGGTATGATTATAATCTCTTTGCCTATTATGACAGGTTACACTAAACAAGATGTAGGTAAGTTAATTAGCATTACATTGGTATTAATAAGCATTGTTGATTGTCAAAACTTAAGTTTATAATCAGATGTCATTTATCATCAATTATGAATTAATATTTGGAAGTATTCTCTGTATTTAACTTCCTTGAAGGTGATGTTTTTTTGTTTTTTTTTATACTTCTTGGTTTGAGTCATTTAACTATTTTAATTCAATACAGTGAAGTTTCTAAGTTGACCACCTGACAAGGAACCAAACGAGCTTATATAGTAACCTTTATCACCTATCTATATATATATTCTATTTTTTTTTTTTTTAAATAAATTTCTGGTTTTAGGTGACAGTTACAGTGATGATGGCGTAAGTACAAGAACTCAGTATATGACTACAGCAAAAAATATTTTAATTGCTGGTGGAGATGCAACTGAAAGGCTGATGTCATCATATAAAGAAGTGAGTATTAAACTTTAAAAAGAAATTAATACCCTTAAAATAATTAACTTGAACCCGTGATATTTGTGCTGTTTCAATGTCTTTTACAAAATTCCTTGCTATATATATATATCTTGACCCATTTGGTTTTTCAATTTTGTTGATCAATTAATTCGTTGTGCTGAAGTAACATTCAACATTTTAAATATTCATCTTTTGTGAAATACATATTCTCTTAACATTGTTTTTGTTTAGCTTCCAACTAAAGTTTGTTCTGTATATTATTAAAAAGGTTTTGATTTTGATAGATAACTGAATTAGCTGGGTATACTGCAAGAGTATCTAGAATGTTATCAGTTTTTGAGGATGTTAGTGAAGGAAAGTATCAACGTACAATTACGACTTCCTGTTCCAAACCAACTCGAAAAGCCAATGAACTAAAAGCATTGTCTTTCAAAGATGGAATGCCTCAAATATTAGGTAAAATAGCCAGTGTACAGTTTGTATAATATTAAGTAATTAAACATGTAGGTTTTTTATCTCACGATTTTTTTTTTTTTAAATTGTATATCCTAACTTATTCAGAAAACTGACCTTTTCATTGATAAAAACGGGAAGCGGCTCTGGGTGTTGGTTCCTATTTGGTAACACGGGAAGTGATATTAGACACTAGGAATGATAGGAATGAAACACCATTGTCACACCTAAACCTTCAGCCAGCTTATAAACATTCACTAGCACTTGAGCAAAATTTAAAGATCTAACGAATCTCACAAAAAAGATACATTAAGGGAAAATGGCCTATGATTCTACAATGGAGTGAAACCAGAAAGCAACATCAGATAGACTGGAGAAAAGAAAGGGAGAATTTGATGTGTGAAGAGCAAAATTTTAAGTTTGAGAAAATGAAAGGATGCCGTATTTTTATTAATAAACTGTTCACACACAATTTTATATTTGTTGTAATTATAAAGCCCATAAAGAGGATTTCCCCACAATTTGGTGCAAAAAGATGGCAGCTCCAAATTTTAAAAATTGGCCCTGCTTTATTGAAAAGGTATTTCTTTATGATAAGATTACTGAATCATATGTTAATTATGTATTAATAATACAACAATAAGGCAAAACTTTTTTAACCTTAAGTTAAAAAAAAGTATTCAGTTTACTAAAAATTAGAAAACTGAAGCTGCTGCTCCCTTCTCCTTATTGCTGGAAAGTGAATACAGATTTTGGATTACATCATGCAGCACTACACAATACCAATGCAAATTTATTAAATTTAGCTATATATTCTCAGATATTCATTTTCATAAGCTTAGAATGACAATGTACATGGAAAATTCAACTTCAAGGGTGTGTTTATGATTAACAAAATTTCTCTCCTCTAGCATTTTGTGATGAAAATTTGCTGCAATATTTTTTTATGTTGGAAAAATATTCAATTCATACTTGTTTAATAAAAAATTTTGGTTTTTAGGTGTTGTTAGTGAAAAAGATAATATAATTATCTTAGAAGATGTACCCATTATTACTCCAAATTGTGACATAGTAGTTCCGAGTTTATCATTTGTGGTAAGCTATACATGATGCTCTTTGTGTATTTCTTATGTATTTGCTTTGCATGATTAATAATGTGCTTCACATTGAAAAAAGTATGTTCTGTGAAATTACTATCATAATTCAATGGTAAGTTAAAAAAAAAAAATAGTTATAAATGAACCTTTAATCACATAAATGTTCAACATGTCTCATCACAGGCAATGACAGATTGCATATGGTGGGAATAAAAAAATGACATGTTTTCGATGCTGCCAGCTTTTCTCCATTTGCCACAATACAATGCAAATGAGTGATTAAATATTCATTTCTACCTTTCTTGTTACTTTTAATTCATTTCTATAAATTCTCATTGAATTTGAAAGTACTGTTTTCCAGTCATTTTTTAGCGTAATCAATTTTGTTCCTACATATGCTAATCAGATTTGAAAAAAATATGGTCATTGGAAATTTTCGAAATTCTCGTGCTCTAACCATAATCGTGAAACCACAAGTGCCTTTAGCTTGTGTACATTTGTAGCCTGTATTTTTTAAAGTCTAAATGTAGAATTTTATTGCGGTTTTAAAAATTGTCACTAGAGCCTTGTAAATATAGGAAGTTTCTTTTAATCTACCCTGTATATATATATATGGCCTGTAAAAGATTACTGGTATCTAATTGGAAGGTGACCTACATGCTGAACTTATGTGAATCTGCATGTAGAACTAAATATCCTAACATATTTCCAAATTATGCAGGTCAGCTTTTTTGGGGGGGGGGTGTGGGAGGGGTTATATTTGAATGATATGAATAGTAAAGTAGAAAGAAAGGAAGGGATGAAAATCTACCAATATTATGAACTTATGGCCAATTCCTCCAATATGCTTTCACATGCAAAATTGGTGCTCCTAGTATCCGGGTGTTCACAATGATCAGCAGGGTTAACCCTATTGCTGTGGGAAGGCTACCACATAATGAACGGTGCTTATAGTAGACAACTTGTTTTTGTTTTTCTTCATAAACAAGCTGGTCAAAGGATGAGTCAAAAATGAATGGTATGTAGAGATCTCGATTTTTATGAACAGTCCCTCTCAGTCACTAAATCTGGTTTTGTTTTATACATGTTTGAAATACCATGATTCTAAAAGAAAATTACGTAACTCCTTTTAATTTTCAACGTTTTTTCAATTGAATATATATTTTTTCGACTATGGATATTTAAAATGTGTAAGTATTGATATTATAATTGAATTTTAAACTACAAAATGCGTAAAATAAACAACACCAAACTTTCACTTTATTGTGAGCAAAAATTAATCTTTTAATTACCAGAAATACATTGATCGAGAGATCCATGTTATGTGGGCTCGAATGAGACAGACAGCTTTGACTCACCTCTGTGCAGGAATAATTCTAATTGCCCGGCATACTGTAGTATTGCATAATATTTAAATGTTTTGTAAAAAAATTAAATTGTTAAATTTGTAGAAAAAAAGAGAATGCATTTTATTTACAAATACAACATTTAATTGGTATCCATTTTTTTAAAAATATTGTATGTTGTGTTAAAAATATAATTTATGATTGATTCATTTGCAACTCTCCCACATTTCCAACTCTCAAGCCACCACTGCCTGTAGGTTTCTTTGCTAGGGATTTGCCTAATAATTTATCACATACATGCTCGGTTAGATTTGAAGTTATGAATTTTTCTTATTCCTCAAATAACTATTTTCTTTTAAATTGCTACATTTGCATGTTCATGAAATTATATTGCAATTACTTGCATAAACTATGAGTTACGATTTTGTAAACTTTTTTTAGTTATGAATGTTCACACTTTTTCTTAGATGACAACAAATATGCACCTTTTAGTAACTGGTCCAAATGGATGTGGGAAAAGTTCGTTATTTAGAATAATTCGTGGTTTATGGCCTTGTTATTCTGGGAAATTAATTGTACCTCCAGCGAATCAGATGTTTTACATTCCACAAAGGTATGGTTAAAAAAATTTAATTTTATTAAATGTAGTCAATGTGCTCCTTATATTCAGATTTCATTTTATTAATTTACTGAGAGAGATGCATTGTGCATGTGCAAATATTATATAAGACGTAATAAGAAAGAAAGGATATAGAATTGTCAGTTTGAATTAGTGTTAGTGTGACCATGGTTAAACTTCAGTTTAGAGCATTCTGCAGTTTAACAAACATAATGTCACCAAATGTGGTGTAGTTAAACCATTCAAAAGACAGAGATTCATGAAAAAAAAAATTGTTAAAAAAGATGCCCGATACATCTTATTTAGTGCAGAATTACCTTTGTTGTTCTTGTGTCATAAAAATTCAACCAAGTTGTCTAATGTGGTGAATATGTTGCTGTTCTTGCTTAGGAAACAGGAAATTTGCATAGAACTGTGTAAAGTACAAATTTTCTGTTAGTGCCCTTTGTGACATTTTATGCGGGGGGGGGGTTTAAATCATGGAATAATTTTTAACTTTTTATCTAATATTGGCTTTTAACATCTAATCTGATTTTTTACATTGTTTTAGTCTCATTTTATCTTTGATATAATTTTACCTTTTAGTTTTTATCTATTAAAGTCGTGTGTATGATCTCACCTTGTTGGCTCCAGGATGACTATTGTTGTCCTTGCGCCATAAAAGTACAACCAACCAATCAACTTTTCCTGTTAGAATAGGGCTATAAATTAAAGAAAACACTTCAGTCATACTGAACATGGACCTCTCACCTTGCCTATTCATGCATTAATTGTATTCACTTTAGCTTAATATGTTCAATACAGCAGCCATTCTTTGTGAGTTTTGAACCTACATGAGCTTACGTAACGATCCTCTGTCAACTGCTGCCACTAGATCAATGATTCAGAAGTTAGACCTAGAAGAGAGCTAAAAGCTGTGACGTATAAGTACTAAACAACTTGCAAGTACTGTTGTTGATAAATTACATGGACATATTGCTGGTCATAACAGTGTACATAAAGTAGGAAGACACTTGGATATCCTTTATTGTACTGTATTATCCTAAGCAAAATTGTCTACCTCCATCTACATTCAAAATTAGCTACAGACGTCCACTGCTTCAGGGTGATTTTTATAAGCAATTGACATTTCTCTAACACTTCTACAAAAATACAAGTCTGATGCTCAGTTTTAAGATAACTCTATTAGAGATTAGGTTCATTTTTATCTAGACAGGACTATAAGCACCTGAAGTTAGTTATAGAAAAGTACTTTTAAATAGGGAAAGGTGCTCAGATTTACTTAAAAATGTGAAGTGATTTTTTTTTTTTAAAGGTACAGGACAATATTTTTCTAATTGGAAGCTTCGTAACAGAGGTCCCCCATATAAAATGTTAAATTTTTATGCATATACGACCTCTTGTGAAATGGATAACATATTCAACATTCTTACATAAGTTACGCATTTTTTCTTTTCACTTTTTTTTTTTTTGAGGGGGGAGATATCTATGATGTGACTAACAGTTAAAAAGACAATTGCTAAAACATCCGTTTGTAATCACCTTGTATAACATAACAATAGGTTAGCTTGCACCTGTATTGGCATAAACATTTTCTACAGAAAATTTTTGAATTGCAGAAAGTCCTTATAGTATCAGCAGTTTTTGAATTTAGAGCAGAAGAAAAAACAGTGCAGTGTGTGTGTGTATAAAACTTTGATTTCACGTTCTCCGATCTTACATTTTCTCTGAATTTCCATTATCAATTTTTAGTCTTTAATCTGCTGTTAAACTGTAAGTATGGTATACCTTGTTTGGCCCAGAATGACCCTGGCTGTCTTTGCACTATAAAAATATAACCAGCCTTTACTCTTCTATTACATGCTAATTTCTCAGATTTTGCGTTTGCCTTTGTCCTAAATGACCCATAGCATAGTCTTGGGACGTGAAATATAGAAAACAGAATGTCTTTTGGTTTTTATGATTTTTTTAATATAATCTGCATAACATAAAATCAAACTTTTTCAGTGTTGAACTATTTCAATCTTTGTCATGCGGTTGTAGATTAAGCTCTTTGATAATGACCCTTTATGCACTTCATACATGAACACCTTGGTTTACTTTTAAAATTAACAACTGAGATATATATATATATATATATATATATATATACACACAAGCTTTCCTTTGTTTACATAAATGTTTAATTTTTTTTGAGCATTACACACAGCATTTGTTTTGCGAAAGTATCAGCATTTTATTAATTGCAAAACGATCTCCTTTTATTACAATTGTCATAATATTTCTAGTTTCTCATGTCTTAAAAATGTATACTCATGACATTTTTTAATAAATTTTATTTTTTGTGCCTATTTAAATATTACCTAATTGTCCTATCCATCATAACCTTATATAACTGAATCATTATAATGAACAATAACTGATGAATGAAACATCTTGTCAATTCATTTTCCAAACTGTTTTGAAACAATGCGTTAAAAAAAAAATTTATAACTAAAACCAGTAAAATTAAGAGTGTTGGTACTACAATTGAATTTAAACTGCAATTTTAATTAAAACATAATTAGGTTTAATTTGCAAATTGTGTGCATGCCGGGAAATCTTAATGTGACCAGAATATTATATGCAAGTTTAATTATATTTTATTGGTTTTCATGGTTTGTTGAAAATACAATTTTTTAAGACACCAGAGCTCAATTATGAACTGTTTTAATTCATCTCTATGGTGATACAATAAAAAGTCATAAAATGTAATATAATTTTGAATTAGAACATGTTTATAATATTCTTTTAATATTAAAAATTGGTTTCTGGTGTTAAACCTATTATAGACCATACATGTCACTTGGTACTTTACGTGACCAAGTCATTTATCCTGATACAGTGGAGGATATGGCTGAAAAGAATATTACTGATGATTATTTGTTGGAGATTTTGTGCATTGTTCATTTGCAGCATCTTGTTGTCAGGGAAGGAGGTATGCCCGTGTTTTCTAGAATTATCTATTTAAGCTGCTTTTACTATAGTTCATATTTGTTGCTTGCTTTTCTTCATAAAACATTTAAATTTACTTTGTTTTGTAGGTTGGGATGTTAAAGGTGATTGGAAAGATGTATTATCTGGTGGGGAAAAGCAAAGAATGGGCATGGCACGATTATTTTATCATAAGTATATGCTTTTTTTAAATAAAAATGTTCACTGACTTTTTTTTTTATTATGGTTATATTTTACTGTTTATTATAAGTTTATTTGGACAAAAACTTGCAGTTTTTATAATTAGCATTATAATATTGCTAAAAAGGAGTGTAGTGTAAGACTTCAAAAGTTTGTCTACACAAACAGCAACAACTTCAATGGAATAGTGTAAGCAAATTCGTTTCACAAAGTTCTAAAACAGTACTCTGTAAAATTATATATTATCCAGTACAGCTGATGTATAATATTTGTCAGTACAAAAAAAATTATTTTAACCGCATATTACACATGGTGTCAAATTTGGAACCAACCAATCAGTGCCGACCATTTATTAATAAAAATTTTCTGCCCACATATGCATAGAATGTCAAATCTGAGATCAATCTTTTAAGTCACAGTATGGCAGCTCTATCTATGAGATAAAAATTCCATTATTATTGTTTAATGAATAACAATTACCTGAAAAAAAATTATTTTGATATATCCTGTACCTTAAAATATCATATCCATTTATATATAAGTTTATATCCTTACTTGGAAGTAAAACACTGTTATAGGTAGATACCAAATTTGGTACATCGTTTACTTAGGAGATCCAGTTTAGTCATTTTGTTTACAATGTGGTTTCTTATTCTGATTGAGTTGTTTTGTAGTATAAGAATGGATTCAAAGCTGTTCTATGAAAAAAAAACCTAATTGAAGCTGTTGTAATAGCAGCTGAATCAACAGAATACCTGGATGTCTACAGCATAAACCAAAGGATCTCAAAAAGACGGGTAGGGGATCAAGTGATAAAATTGTTGCAATTTCAAATAACATCGAAATTTCATGTACAAGATGGTATGACAATAAACCAGTTAATATATTATCCACATTTATTGCAGTAACTCCAACGAACACCGAAGTCAGCCATTGGTCCCATGAAGAAAAAGTATGCATAAAAATTGATTGTCCAAGTGTGATTCAATATAACAAACATATGGGAGGTGTTGACTAGTGTGGGCCGAAAAAACAAAATTTTCGCACATCAAAACGTAATAGTGCGGAAAATTTGCTTACTCATATCAGATTTACGCGTTAAATTTTGCTATTATAGCTCCAAACATGAAAATGTTAGTTTGTGAGAAAAATTGTGCTATTTTTTTGTATGCGATGTATCTGATCTAGAAATTCCGGTGCAAGAAAACATTACTATGTAATGAGGTGGTTCAAAGCTCCATTTTGAATACAATGGAGTTTGTGTATCTCTTAATTAACTTGTTATGTGATCCAGAAGCCACCACTTAGAGGTGGCTGCACTACGGCTTCCGCTTGAGCCCTACCTATCTACTCAACCATTAGTATGTAGTTCGTGGACTACTCAGATGTGTCACTATTGGTCAGAGTGCTCACATATTGAGCTTTACAGTCAAAATCCGGTAGTTTTTTGTCTAGATGCAAGAGTTGCCTTTACGTAGCAGTTACATGATTCAGAGCACACTTTCACCGAAGCCTCTGTTACCATCTTAACTGTCCTTTCCACTGCCACCGTGTGGCACAGAAACTTCGTGAAGTACCATTCGTGTGTCTTGTCTGTGCCCGAGAGCTTCTCTGAAAGTTCATCATTAGATATTCTTCTTGGGTGAAGTGATATTCTTCTTGGGGAATTCACTGGTGGTGAAGTAATTGATACACTTGGATGAGACCAGTCAATCATTTCCCAGTAGTGGTTTGCTTTGAAATAAAAAGCTGGGACAATATTTCAGCGCACAGCACCAGATGAGTTAGTTACCTGAAGACTTTGATCAGGCTTGTAAAATTTTCTTAAGTGTGTCTTTACGCACGTCTGGTCAAGGATCAGTCATTATACTGGGAAGGATGTTTTCAGGTAAGACAAAAAAAAGCATCGTAGGCTATTGAAGCGTCAACAACTATATGGTGTTTAAAAGGTAAATACCTTGAGAGGCAAATGGCTTCAAAGAGATGCCTAGACCCATCCTTGATGTCATTTTTCATGTGAATTGAAAACAACATTGGGGCATAAACTGTAACTGTATATGTCACCATAGTCTGAAACTTCCTGAAGGCAGAAATGTACAGTCGGAGTATTCTGTTTTCAGTGGTTAGCCAGCAAGCTTTGTGGATGCAACCAGAATCTGTAACACTGAGATCGGGACTACGATGACCAGGTACAGAATCTACTGCTCGGGATATGCCATAGAAATATTTCTTGTCTTTGCTGGAAATTGCACTGTTAATATATATAATACTCTTAGTAACTGAACTACAGACAAAAACTCAATGCCTTAAGAACGTATTTAAAGCATATTTTGCAAAACCATTATTTATTACCGTTCCATTATTCAAAACCGTTATTTCGTGAAATGGGGCAGTACATGGGCTGCTTTTTAAACCAAATTGCGAAGAGATCGGTATTAAATTAACCGAAAAGCCCGTTGCAGCAGATATATTTATACAAGTCGAACACTACGCAGATTAAATTAAGAAACAATTTTTATTAACATTTTTTAGGCGTTGTAATAGTAACGCCGATGTTGTGGCACAGTTAGATGGTGAAACGTTCGTAAAGAAAAATGTTTTTACGTTTTAAATACGTTCGTAAGGGATTGAGTGTTTGTCGTCTGTAGCTCACTTGGAGCACCTGCCCGGATTGTAGAAGGTCGTGGGATCGTGCCCCACCAGATGCAAAAAACATTACGAATGTTTTATCATCTAACCATGCCATCTAACATCAGCATTACAATTATTATGCCTAAAAGACATGGATAAAAATTGTTTCTTAATTTAATCTGCGTAGTGTTCGACTAGTATAACTACATCTGTTGCAATGGAATTTTCGATAAATTTGATACCGATCTCTTGGCAATTCGGTTTAAAAAGCCATTCATGTACTGTCTCATTCTACAAAATAATCGGTATGGGGATATTTAATCTTGATCATATGAGCTGAAGAATCGGTTTGAACTTTGTTCGGTTGTTCACGTGATCGGAAGGTTCGACGCAGTGCTGGGGATGTAGGTCAGACAGTGTGCTTATTGCAGTCGATCAGGAAGGTTGCTTTGTAGTTTGCTCCATGAGCAAATAATCTACGTGTAGTTTTTGTAGATAATAATTGTCTTTGTGCTGCATCTTCATTAGTTGCTTATCATTAAAGTATACAGTCCGTTACAGTGGTAATGTTTGTGTGTGCATGAAATTAATAATTCCTGGTCAACGCATTGTCGATGGTTTTCTTAGGTAAGCTAAAACATTTATTTTTGATCCATCGAGCCAGAGGCTTGGTAATTTACCAGCGTTGTGCGTGCTTATTTTTTTAGAAGTTAAATTCCAGGAATTGCGGCTAGTACCGTGTGTTTCCATTTTCATTGAGCCGTGGTCATGGTTGGCGACCCAGCATTTTCTTCGAAATAAGTGAAGAAGTGTTCGGAGTGAGTAGGGTTCATATTTTTTAAATAAATTGGTACATTAGTTGTAATTGGTATAATTAATTTATTATAATTATTGTGGAAATTTTTTATTTCACTCCTCTTGTTTCTGTTCCCTGTTTTTGTTTGAACTTGTGGGTTTTCAATTGTATTTATGGATAAATTGAAAACTAATAAGCGAGTGCTTAAGACATCGCTTACAAAACTGAGGTAAAATATGGAATGTGAAACCTTTGGGGAAGATAATCAAAAGTAGTTCTATTCAAGTCAAAAATTGTGGATTTGGAGAAAAAGTTTAATGACGTTTTTGATAAAATTTTTGAATTGTTTAAGGATGAAGAATTTGATACGTTTTTGCTGGAGTCTCAGGAACTCCAGGAGATCATTGATTATTTGAATTCAGTTATCCTACGTATTGAAAATCAAACAGAACCTGAAAAAAAAGGTAGTTAATACACAGGAAGCTGTAAATGTGAGGCTTCCGGAGTTTCACATTCCAAGTTTTTCTGGGTGTTCGATTATAGATTGGCTCTCCTTTAGTGATTTGTTTTGGGCAAGTGTTGGTCAAAATAATGAAATTTCACAGGCACAAAAATTGCAATATTTAAGAGGTGCTTTGGAAGGGGATGCTCTTCGCATCATTCAATCCATTCCTATTACAGATGCCAATTTTGACATTGCTTGGGGTCTGCTAAAGGTGAGGTACTCTAACAAAAGAGAACTTGTATTTGCATTGCTCAAAAAGCTATGGAGTTTGCCTCAATTGAGTACTGAAAATGCACATCATTTGTTAAATATAGTTGACATTGCTAAGGAAATAGTTCGCTCATTAGAGAGCATTGATATAAAATAGAGAATTTCGCAACTTCAATGATAGTGTTTGTGTGAATCCAAAAAATGGACCCAGCCACAAGGGCTTGGTGGGAAAGAAATTTAAGGGATGACACTATTCCATCCTTAAATGATTTGCTACATTTTTTAACCCTTCACTCCCGAACACTGCAACAAAATAAAACTCAGGTTTTCAAGAAACCAGTGCAAAAGGTTTCTTCATTTGCATCCCAAGTAAAGGGACAGTGTGTTTTCTGTAATGGCAACCACTATGTGTATGGTTGTTCTGAATTTAAAGCATTAACAGTACAAAAACGTCATAATTTTGTGAAGAATCAAGGGCTCTGTTTCAATTGTCTTCAGAGTCACAAAGTTAATGCTTGCAAAAGCAAATTTAAATGTACGGAGTGTGATAAGAACCACAATATGCTTCTTCATTTTGAGAAAAATCATCAGACTTCAAGCCCTACTACTTCCTTGTCAGCAGATGCAAATGTCTTCATTCCGAAGTTTACTGACTCAGACAAACCCACAACTCCTAAAGTTACTGAAGCAGTTTGGTTGAACCTTTCTTCTTGTATTTCGCACTTCAACATGCCAAAGCAGGTGCTCCTGTGCACTGCCTTAATTAAAGTATTAAATATTTCAAATAACTATCAGTGTTTTTGAGCTCTTCTAGATCCTGGGTCCCAGGCTTCGTTTATTTCAGAAGCGTGTTGCAACAGTCTGGGCCTACTTAGGAGAAAGGCAAGAATACAAATCTCTTGCCCTGGTTCTTCTGATACTCATGCAAATGGTACAACCAACATAACGTTTGTACCTCATTTCAAATCTAATCCTGTGTTTTCGACTTCAGTGTTTGTAATTAATAAGATTATAGGAGAGCTGCCACATTATTCATTAGATCCCAGCTTTGCTGAGCAGTTCAATGACTTAACGCTAGCAGATCCCACATTTTTCCAAACCGGTCCCATTGACATCCTGCTGGGCTTTGATATTTCTTTACCTATGCTAAAGGGTGAATTAATGAAGTATGGTGCCGAAAAGCCCTTTGCCGTCCGTTCATAGTTGGGATGGGTAGTTTCTGGCAATGTTCAAGTTTCGTCCAAAAAACCATCCTCAATTCTTGTGAATAACATTCATGTGGACACTCACGATTTAATTTCTAAATTTTGGAAATTGGATCTGGTTCCTGTTTTGTTAGGTAAGCTAAACATGAGTATTAAGGCTTTTAGGAGCAGTGGGTTCAGTTATGGTCTGGCGAAATGGTTCACATTATTTAAAAAATTTAAATACTTAAAAATGATTATTAAATATTAAAATTAAATATAAAAATGAAATTGATTGCATATTTGTAGTATTTTACAATCTGACGGAATTTCAGAAAACGGTTCGTATTAAAAGTAATTCGTCTTAAGCGTGTTCATCTTAACGAGGTTTGACTGTTTTACCATTAGATTTTTTGTCCTATTTCTTTTCTTTTCAAAGACCAATTTTACAAACACATTTCCCCCAAAAAAGGACCCGGGTCCCTTTTATATTAAGGTCTAGCTGTCAACTCGTAAAAAATTTTCAGTGATCCGTGGGTACAACTGAAGTGAAAAAGTAGTCTGCAGCTTAAACTGAGTTGGGAACCACTGCTTTAGAGGTAACGACCCTGGAAGTAAAGGCAATTTGTCTCACAAACCAAGTTAAAGTTTAGTTTTTAAGTTTGAAACAAAAGATTTCGCCCATTCGGACTGAAAATTTTCACACATGTTTCCGATATGAGTAAGCAAGTTTTCCGTACTGTTACGTTTTGATGCATGACAACTTTATTTTTTTGGCCTACCCTAGTGTTGACCTCATCAGCTCTCTTTTAGGATTATACAGAATCAAAGTATGCTCAAAAAAATGATACCTCAGAATATTGTCATATTTTGGATGTGAGTATCATTGCAGCATGGCTATTATACAAACGGGCCGTAGAACAGAATTACCATACACCATCTAGTCTTTTGGCTTCAAATCTGAGATCTCTGTGTGTTTGTGTAAATTAAATAAACATGAACAAAAGAGAGCAGGAAGGCCAAGCTATGGTGTAGAACAGAAACTTCAGTTAAACACAAGGACCCTAGATGTGCAGTACCAGCGATGGAGGTTCGTCTTGATGGAAAGGGTCACTGGCTTGCAGTCAATCCTAATGATCGACAAAAGTGTAAATTCCCAAAATGCAAATTAAAGTCAGCAGTGAAATGTGTAAAATGTAATCTGCATTTTTGTTTAAATAGGAACAATAATTGTTTTGTCAAATTCCATGTGTCATAAGATGGGAATCGTTTGCCCATTCCTGGTATTTGGCCAAACAATGATTATTGGTCAAATTTCATGACAATATAAACGTTCTATGTATTTCTTTGCATTGAAAATATATGCAATACATACTTATCTTTGTAATAAAATAATGTTCAAAATATCTTGTTGTACAAATATTTTATTGGAAAAGGGCATTAATTTATATCATAGCGTATTGTTTGTCCTAGTTGTACGAAGTGGCAAATTTGACACCAGCATATATTACATAATATATCAACTCAATCTTCATTTTGAGATTTTGTATGTTTTCAAGCATTACATACATATTTAAGCTACAAAAAATCTTTTTTTTTTTTTGATAGAAAAAAAATGTACACAATATAGGGTTAAATAATAATTTTTTTTTTAAGATATATTAGCTTTCTCGGGGTTAACACAATTGCCAAATGGTCAACACACAAAGCCACCAGGGCCTGTTTTTTCTAATTGATATAATAATTGTATTATATCAATTAATAGATAGAAAAAATTTCTTTTAAACTTTTAAGAAAATTTTGTTGTATTTTTAACTTTTTCATCCCTTTTTTTTTTTTTCCCCCCCCCATAGGCCACAGTTTGCTCTTCTAGATGAGTGTACCAGTGCTGTTTCTATTGATGTTGAAAGTCAGATTTATCAAGCTGCTAAAGACAATAAGATTTCACTTTTAACAATTACTCACAGACCTTCTCTATGGTAATATGCTTAATCTGTGTAAATCTTATTTACATGTTTTAATTTGTATCAAATGTATATACAATATATGAATTTTAATTATACTGTAAAATTTTCTCAGGGGGAAATAACTTACTATACGTCAGATCAAAGAAGGATGTTTTCATAATATGTATTGAAAAAATGCAAATATTGTGTGGGATCTTTAACCAAATTAATAACAAGGAGAATATAATGTCATTTATACATAATTCCAATATTCAATTCATTATTGGTGTTCTGCAGTGGTGCATTGCTAATACATTCACTTTGTGCCATTAACTTGGGTTCCAACTCCCTACAGTGAAAAAAAAAACCTTACCTGCTAACTACTCACTGTAGCCCGGAGATTAGATAGGCCTAGGCCTTATGATACCATAATACCAAGAAATCTGAATACCGTAAGGCCTGAGGCCTTATGGTATTCAGATTCTTTGGAAAATTGTAAGTCCTTGCTCAACAAGACTTTTTAACTAAATTTATGTGCACAAACTGATTTTTTATTTGTAAGTTGCGTATTTATGTGTGAGAACCTGATTGTATATGAAACCCAATTGTGTATGCACCCCGTTATATCAAATTTGCTAATCTAAACATTTACATCTGGATATGTATGTATATATATATTAAAAATTATCACAAGCCTAGGAACAGTGTGAGATTAAGGTTTCTATAGGCTCTAAGATGGGGGAAAATGGGTGTCACTGAATGCTCATTAAGCAAGGTCCCAATGACCTACTATGTTTAAAAGTGTGTATTTTTTATAAAATGTGAGTCACCAAAAAACAAAACACTTTCTCCTTGCTGAAGCACTTATTTTAGTAAGTTTTCCAGCATAACAATATAAAACTATTTCATATTGCACTTGCAATGCAAATAAATAAAGGGTTTTTTGATCGCTTACTTTCAGCAAATGAAAAGATCAGTACAAACCAAGAAAATGCAATATGTGTCCTCCGTTTGTGCCTTAGAGTTTGCGTTTGTTTGACCCACGTCACTATCACTGAGGGATCAACTGGCATGAATGGTTAGGGGGTGGAGTTAATTACTATAGGCTCGTTGGAAGTAAAATACAGATGGGGAAGATTTGTTAAAATGTACGGAAACCCATAATTATGAATGGACCCCTTGTCAAGCCTGTCATGTTATAAAACGAACGTTATTATGGGAGATAAAGATCATGTGGGTAAAGAAAGAAATCCCACACTCATTTAAACTTAACTCAATTCTGGTTGTTCCCTGGTGAACTTTCAAAATAAAACATTGAGGGGGAAAAATCGTGCCCTCTGAATAGCATGTCCCTCCCCAAGGGTGCATGTTTACTAAATAGCGGGCCCCTGGGACATGCTATTTTTCTAATATGAAGTCCTTTCCTTTTATTCTGCATATTTTACGTGTTATAGTGTCAATGGCACCTCTGAAGCAGGTGGTTCATCTAACCATGGGAGTTCCAATAAAAGGTTTCTAAAAATATATAGAATTTTGATATTCCGAAGGAAAGCTTTCACTTTTGCCTAGGAATATTGTATATGAAGTACAAAGGAATGCACAAAAAGGTATTGGAAGCAATAAAAAAAATCATGTTTTGTGTTCTAATAACCACTCTGGTCATTAAAATTGCCACACCAGGAAGAAAAGCAAATGGCAGAACCATATTTATTGTACATATACAATATAATGAAAGGAAGGAATCATTAAAGTTACAAGTAATTTCAAGGTACAGAGCATGAGAAATCAGTACCAAGATAAGCCACCTTCGGCAGCAATAACAGCTCTAATTCGGCATTGAGTCAGAGTTTGGATGGCAAGTATGGGTACAGCACTCCATGCGGCTTCATCTTTGTGACAGTTCGTCTATCATACTGACTGGTGAGTGGTAGCTTGCCAGTCTCCCAGCAATTAATGACAAAACGTTTTCAACTGGTGAGATATCTGGAGAATGTGCTAGCCAGGGCAACAATCGAACACCCTCTATATCAAGGAAGGTCAGGGCAACATGCGGTCATGTATTGGCCTGTAGAAAGGTAGCGTGATAGAGGCTTATAAGACAGGTCACAGCCATGGGCCTTAACACACCAGAAATGTGATGGTGGCTGTCCAAATTATCAGCTATGTCAACAAGAGATAATTGAAATGTGTACCCAATGACATCCCATGCCATCACTCCAGGTGCTGGGTCCATATGACGAGTGCAAGCTGACAATGTTCATTTCTCTCGGTGCTTTCATACACAAACATGACCGTCATGGTACTGCACACAGAACCAGAATTCGTCTGAAGATATGCCACTCCTGCATCCATGTTCTTCATTGAACGCACCATTGTAGACACACTTGTCCTGACGATAACCCAAGTTCCTGACTCAAGGTACGTGACTTGACTATATAATCTCGTAAGGCTGTGGGGAAAACATGTGTCCTCTCATGTGTTAATGACGACCGGTGAAATCCTACACGGTGTTTTGTATGGCCCCCTGGACCCATAGATTTCATATTTTCAAAACAGTCATGGGATTTTGACCAACATGAGCACCAATATCACAGAACGATAAACTGCAGTCCCAATAGGCTACAATTCTACCTTAATAAAAATCTGACACATGTTGGTAGGCGTTCCTCCTCCTTACAAGAGACATAAGACCTTTACCCAAGCAATCAATGTGTGAATGTGATTTTTGTATGAGAAATCTGCTTTACGATCTTCCCTTTTATACAGACTATTGATGGCGTTAGTCCTACCTGTTTTGCGAGCATGTGTTGAAATGCTTATCATTTGCATATTCCAGCATGCTGAACCTTTTCATGCAGATTTTGGGTTTGTTGCATGCCGCCTTCATGGTGTAGCAATTTTAATGATGAGCAGTGTATATAACCCGTAGCCTTTTTTACTCACTGGATATAATCTAAATCTTAGTAAACTTATAAACATATTATAACCTGGAGCTTACATTACGTCATCAGTCCCATCCCAAATGATCTATTGGGAGTTTTTAAGACACAAATATTCAAAAGTTACCTGTTTAATAAAGGGGATACAGTAAAAAAATCTGTCAAGTTAGACCTCTTTATACCTTAGACAGCTCTCTGAATTTGACGCTGTTTAGTGGTACCAGACAAACTCTAGTTTTTCAACATGTGTATAATATTCTCTAACTTGGACCCCTTTAACTCTCTATCATGAGAGTTGGGCACATTTTATATGCTAAGTTTGAACAGTTCTGTGCAATCGATTTTTGTGCATTAAGTGACAAAGAAGTAACCTGCTTCTCATATAAGTGAAAAATGGAAGAGTGAGCTTTTTCTTATGAACTTAATAAGTTGTGTGCACAGGCAATTAAGCATATACCGAAGTAATTGGTAAGCATTTTGTGATTATTCTACTTTTGACCATTATCTGTCCCTAGCTATTGCTCTCAATGTAAGTATTTATTATAAATTTTATGATTATTTTTTAATTAAAATAATTTGTACATTATTTTTCACATGCTATACATCTTAACTTTAGTAGGGAAAAAATTCATTGTGTAGTTCATGTTGAATACATCCTGTCATTCTTTTACCCAGCTCAATTTGCTTTGGATGAGCAGTATGCGTAAAAAAATACGCATTTTTCGCATACAAATTTTACGCAGGCATTAATGAACGGTACTCTCAAATGCTTTTGGTATTCCATTAATAATTGTCACTGTATCTTGTTGGGCTGAGTATCCTACGTTCACTTAGCATGCTGTTAATCAGGGTTTTCAACTCCTAACACAATATTAAAAAAAGAAAAAGGCTTACCGACTAACTACTCACTGTTGTCTGGGAATTAGTTCCATAGGCCTTAAGAGGTTTGGATTCCTTGGGGGAGGCAAAAGGTTGGTCAAGTACCTGTGATGGCATTGCATTGATGCATTTGTCTATTGTGCCATTAATGCAGATTTAACTTTCAATAGAATTAGAGAATGCTAGCCGTATTTCTACTCACTGTAGTCCATGGTTTGGTTCCCTTAGCAAATGGTGTTAGAATTCCTTGGAAAATTGCAAACCCTGGCATTGTATGGTCTTTGTCCATATGCCGTAAAAAATGCAAACAAGCAGTACATTCAACCTTTCACAAAACACCCATTCATAAAAAGAAATTGTTTTATATTCATATTATCCTTTTTTTTTCTTTTTTCTTTTTTTTTCAGGAAGTTTTAACTAGTTTCATCGAAGCATTTGAAATTGTTCCTAAACAATTCACTTTTTTTTTGTCATCACTTAATTTAATGTGTATTTGTCAGGATATCTCAAATAGTTTACATTCTCGAGTTGTATTTATTAATTATTAACTAAACATATGCTTACATTAGAACTACTGAGATTTTTTCAAATATATATTTTGCTTTATTCCCGTTAGGAAATTCCATACACACTTACTTCAATTTGATGGTGAAGGTGGCTGGCGATTAGAACCTCTCGATTCATCTACAAGGTTGTCTCTTCGGGAAGAAAAGGAAAAGTTAGAAGCTTCATTAACTGGAGTTCCTGAAATGGAACGTAGGCTAAGGGAGTTGTGTTCTGTTTTGGGTGAAGATTCTGTTGTATTGAGTAGTGTTACTGATTTTAGCACCATTCCAAAAGACAAAAGTTCTGATGCCAGTGATTCTTCGTGTGATTTATCAATTCTAATAGAAAATTTATCTGATTGATTCATAAATTTAAGAACTGAAGATAAAATGTTAAAGTACACATTTTTAGATGCTATTTGCAGAATTATATAATATATTTTTTGCTTTAATGTAAAACACAATCTATTTTGCCATTTATGCTATGTTTTCTGTGAATCTCAGGCTTTTTATTTTCTGCAGTTCCTAAGTTATTTTATTAATGTGTAAAATAGCTGAAAAGGAAGTTGGTAAAAAAAAAATATTAAAATTTTATAAAGGAACTTCCGCATTATAAACTGTGTAGTAGCTAACCTAAATTTATTTGTAACTATATTGGAAGTTTGACTTAGAATTGATCATTATTTCATAATATATCAGTATGATAATATAGAAGTTTTCAACTACGGTGAAAATTTTTGGTTTTCTGTCATTAAAAATTGTGGTACGTATTGCCTTTGGCCTAAATTCTTTAATCTTAAATTTATAAAAAAAAAAGTCAAAACTGAAGATCAAAACCCACAAAAGTTTGGTTCTTAGTTAATAAGATTGTAATTTAATGTTGTTGCTGTAATCCTTTTTCAAAAATGGCCGATTTATTAAGGGTTTATGTATAATGCTATATATAGAGCTGAAGGTAATTATACTATAAATAGCTTCATTAATTTTATGTGCAATATGTTGCATTATTTTAAGCTTATGTTTGCAAAATTAATCATTAGACAATAAAATCAGAGAGCTTATACAAGTGGTCCAATGCATAAAACAACAAATAAATGTTTTTAGAATATATAAATTTTGAACCAATAAGTATAGATATGGCTGTTATTGAAAGATTTTTATAATTTTATTTATTTGTATATTACAATACGCTCTAGTGACCTGCATTAAGTATTTCATGAAATTTGATGCAGTAGAAAAATTGTATATATGTGTTAAATCATTCTTTGATTTGAATAACAATGTTGTCACATTTTTGAATGCATACTCTGAAACATTCAAGGGTTGTAGCAATTGTCTTTTAACAGTTTCACAAGGTGGTTCAAAATTGTGTACATTATTAAAAACTAAAGTAATTTTTACACAATAGTAAAATCTGTCTATAATGCTATTCACCATGGTCTGTTGGTAGATTTCATGTAGTACTAATATTTATTGAACTTGTATGTGATAATTTTTAACTTTTTACACTAATGGTTCTCAATTAGTTTCCATTGCTGGCCCTTTTGAATCTTCTTTTTTGGTGGGGGGGAGGGTGGGCCATAAGACATGAATTTTTAATGACAGGGTATTTTTTTCTCCAATATAAGTGGGAACCCTGAATCAGCCTATTTCCTGAAATTCTTGAACTGGGGTGACGTAGTTTGTAGCAGCAATCTGTTCCACCAATCGAGATATCGAGAGATTCAATTTGGTGATAGTGCTGTTACTTATGGCAATTTTTCGAAATTTTTGTTTTTGCATTTTTCGTGATGAAGATGACATATTTTTGACTTACCATAATATCTTTAACGGAAGGAGGAAATTAAAAAGAGTACGCAAGGCCCCTTTATGAAATTTGACCAAACTTTTTTTAAAAAATAGTCCATCTCAAATTTTATAGCTAGCCTTATGCTGTCTGCAATGTGCAAATTCGTCGGTTGAAGGAACCTTTGAGTAATTATATATCGAATTAGAATTTATTATAAATCTGAAATCCATTAACTTTATCAACTTTATTTGATTTATATTACCTTGTTTAAAGCTAACTACTTGATCACTTTTGAGGAAGGCCCTGTGGTGGTAGCGTGTTCGCCTGTTATGTGGTTATCCCCGATTCGACTTTCAACTGCACCTAAAAAGAATGCTTACTGTTGTCTAGGGGTTAGTTTCCTAGGCTTTAAGGGGTTAGGATTCCTCAGAAACCCTTAGGTCTCAATGCTGCATAACTGTGCATCATAAAACTCACTTTTTTTAGGAATTGCTTGTCATCTTAACTCTTGTTTTATAATTTCTAATTTTGAGAGTGTTTGATTATATAATACATCTTGCCTTTTAGTTGTTTGTTCTTAAAATAATATAAGTATACGGGTATGTTTAATTATATTCATCTTTACTTTTGGTTTATTCTTAAAATAGTATAAGTATGAAAACAGTTGCATAGACTTTCTGATTCATTCGATTCCCCTTTACTGATAGGTCCTTAAAAGTCGTTAAATTTCATGTAAGACAATGTGTACACATTGTCTTACATGAAATTTAAGTGTACAGTGAAATTAATGTGTACAAACCCTATAGAATGTTTACTGATAAACTGTTCACTGTAGTCTGGGGGTTAGTTCCCTAGATCTTAAGAGGTTTGGATTCCGTGGAAAACTGTAGGACCAATTGCGGCATAACTTTTTTGCTGTCCTTGCACCATAAAACTAAAATTTTATGCGATGAAAAAAAGTTGACTGTATACAAATGTGTGCAGTGACTGTGGATCAATGTTTTTTAAACTTCTCAGGTTCACATATCGATTTTTTTTTTTTTTTTCTCAACCATTTATTCACAAAGGTGGAGTGGGAACGACATTCCCACACTTATTTTTGACTGAAACGGTCCTTTCCATGTGCAAAGATTAGACTGTTTTTGTATGAATATTAGGAAACAATGTCCTAAAACATTCTGGTCGTTAAAAAAATTGACCATAAGATTTCAGCAGTAACATTAATAAAATTATTTCTCCACACAAAGCAACACATTTAAACTCGCATTTTAACGTCCAGAAATAAACTTTCAACAAACAACCAAAAAATATTTCAGTAATTAAGGAATAAATAAAATAAATTCAGAAATCTTTTAAAAAGTTCTAAAGATCAGTGTAAAATGGTAAAATAAGATTTTAAAAAAGAAACTGTAGGTGGCTTCTTTGCTGTCCCTTGGAAATCTGAAGTAGTGCCCCCCCCCCAACCACCCATTATCATGAGGTCAGTCGGAGCATTCCCACACTTTTTATTTTATAACTACAGCACTGTTTGTACACTGTGTAAAAGTTGGAAAGCACAGTATCATGATTCAGAGATCGTATTAAGTTATTCTCATCTCAGATGCCTTACTAAACTTGGGATGTAAGATTACGAACAAATCTGGAAAAAAATGTCATAATACCGTAATGGATTAGCAGTAGTTAGCTCATTTTATTGCTTCCTAAAAGCTCAATATACAAACATTTCACTTGCATTACAATTACCATTAAATTCATTGGAAATTTTAAAAAAATGCTACTTAATTTTTTAGGAAACCATTTTTCTTGTTTTCACCCAAAATGCAGAATGTCCTTAATTTTGTTCTACCATTCCTCAGAAGTATGTTTTGGTCTCAATTTTTATTACTGCTAATCTTCACAGTATAAATCAACATAAAGAATGAACATGAAATTTACACCATGTTGGTTGTTATAATATACCTTCTGCGAATAATGGGAATATGCATAGATAACTCCCCCTAGAAACTTAGTAAAGCATTTCTTTAGAACAAATGTATGACCAATGTATCTGATTTAATATGTGAGGTGCCCTAGCTACAGTAATCTTTTAATGCCCTGTCACACTGTATGTTTTGTAATTAAATATCTCTTATCAGATGTTTTACTCTATTCTATATGTGTGTACAACGTTCATCCCAGCCATTTTTAAAAGGACGAGACTATACTATCTGGTCTCCAAAGTTAAGCTGACCATCCAAGAAAGTATTTTGCCTGGAACTAGGGTCACACAGTTCATGTCCATGATCTGTTCTTTCGATTAAGAAAGAGATTTAATTTGGTGGTGGTGCTGCCTCTAACTGCGTTTTTTAAAACCTTCTGTTTTTACGTGATTTTGTAATGAAGATACCACATTTTTGACCAACTGTCATATCTGGAATAAGAGAAACCAAAAAAGTGCTGCATGCCCTTCATTAGATTTCACCGAACTTTTTTAAAACTTGTCCGCCTTAAATTCTGCAGCTGGGATTGTGCTGTCTGCGACATTCAATTCTGTTGATCGAAGGAAATTTTAATTATAAATATTATGTATTGCATTAGAATATATTATAAATCTGAAACCCATTAACTTTAATTATTTAGCTTATCTGTTTTATATTACAGTACAAAGTCTCAAATCCGGAATCGTCCGGACCGTGGCCTTTCCGGATTTCGGACTTTTCCGGATTTTAGGTCACTTTCCGATTTACGGCAATAAAAAAATGGGCATCTCCATTCCGAACGCCCTTTTAGTTAATAACTAGCTTACGCCGCCCGAGGGTGCGATTTCGTAAGAAATTGGAGCATTAAAATAGAAAATTTAATCACTTACCTTTCGGCCGCAAATTCCGGAGGTGCCGCGAATCAAGAATAACAGCGCTTGAAACAAATATACATTCCAAAATTTTTATTTACAAACGAAAAAGCTACTTTGGGCTAAACATATCGGTTATTTTTCTTTGGCGCATAAATTGAGATTTTTCCGTTAATACTTTCTCTTTAATTAACGTAACAGTCATTATTTCATGTGCAGTTGCAAAATCCCTTTGTTGCAGTCCTTTAATTACAACGTCCAACGAACTCAGAAGTTGGTCAATCGGAACTTTTTCTTCCTTTTCCTCATCTACACTCTCTTCGTCGCTGCTTTTGTCTTTATTCTGGTTCATCACTAAATCGCATATTTCATCGTCCGTGAGCGATCCTACCACAGGTGCATTGTCATCAATCCCCATAACTTCTAAGGGTTCTTCCCCATAACTATAAAGGGTGGGGAACGTTTTAATGCCTTTGAAAGCACGAGGCTTCGCACTTTTCCCAATCACCAGCAACCTGCATTTGTGTGTTCCAGCTGCATTCGCACAAGCTAGCACTGTGAGCCGTTCTTTTGAGTCCTTGAGTCCTTTTGGGGGTTTCCTCATCTGCCGTCACCAAAGTTTTCCTTGGAACATATCTCCAAAACAATGAAGTCTCGTCCGCGTTGTAAATTTGATCAGCGGTCAAGTTTTCCTCAGATATCAAAAGATTGAAATCTTCTATGTACTGTTCCGCCGCTTCATGATCAGCTGAGCCACGTTCACCACAAACACGCAATTGTCTGATTCCATGCCGCTGCTTGAACCGCTTCAACCAGCCAGTCGAATATTCGCAAGAATTTGTCAAATTCATCTCCTTGTGAAAAATCTTTGCTTGCTGCATCAGCATTGGTCCAGTGAGAGGGATATTTTCATTTCGTCGTTGCCGAAACCATTCGATCATCACTTTATCCAGGTCTTGGTTTTTCACCGAATGCATAGTTTTTCTTTCCGCCATTTCCCTAGGGCTGTCGCTATCCACAAAGAATTCCAGCAATTCCTTCTTTTTCTTCATTAAGTCGTAAATGGTCGATTTCCCAACTCCATACTCTTCGCACATCTTCAAAACTGAAGAACCACGTTGAATCTTCCGAAGAATTTCGACTTTGGTTTTTATGCAAAGGGAAACATGCTTTCTCTTAACCGACTTCCTGATTTCCGACATAGCTTAAATCAAATTAAAAACTAAGCGCAAAACTTCAGAGAACTTCGTAACACGTGCGATATCTGCAATCCTAAGAGAGAGAATAAAAATAAATGGCTTCAGGACCCTGCCCCGTATGCGGACAGCGGTCGTTTTGACCAATAGGCGAGAAGTAACGTCACGTCATTCCGAACCGACCTTGAACAGGTCTTGTTCCCACAGCGGGGAGGCGCATCTCCACTCTTTTCCACACAAAATACCGGTTTTTCTCCGGTAAAAAACCCGGGATGTCAAAAAAAAAAAAAAAAAGGATCTCAAAAGTGTCCGGTTTTTAGGTCATTCCGGTTTTCGGACGTCCGGATTTC
>QLNU02015360.1:49592152-49616361 GCA_006491805.2 Dysdera silvatica
TTTTGGGGGAATTGCGGTCATCGTGAAAATTGCCGAATATGCATTTTCCATAAATACAAAACAACTCGGAAATAATTTTCAATTACATACAGAAAAAAAATCTTAACGACCACCTCAATTCTGCAACCACTTCCCTTAACGATCACCTTTTCTGAAAATGAATTTCCTTCCTTTTCCATAGATACAGGGCTAAATTTAGCTCCATTCGGAGACCACTTCTCTGAGCTAACTCTTTATCACGGAACCGACGATAATCGTCTTAGGGAGATTTTACTGTATTTCGAAAATAGTAATTTTCAATTTCAATCAAGGAAGGCAATTCCAGGAATCAAGGGAGATACAAAAACTTTTTTACTTTTGAATACGGGGTTACTGCTCGACGCACTCGATATGATCTATCCTTTTCTTTAAAATTTCAGCCGCCATCTACTCAAAAATTGAGGCAAAAGATGATTTTTCTATAAAAATATAAGCTAGCAGCACAATATTTCAAAAATATTGTTTTGTTTTAAAGATTTCTAACCATTTATTACATTTTAAATTTAAATTAAAGAAAAAAATCAACTCATGGTAATATTAAAAATAAATTGGGAGTATTATTGAAGAGTGTCGTTCTAAAATTCCCCCGCGATTAAATCTGATTTACGTAAAGGACGATTACGAACTCTGAAGTGGTTGATCTTTTGGTGCCTGTTACATTGGCGACCAAAATTGCGTAGCAAACCTATAAGTGATGTCATCGTTAGCCAATCAGATTGTTTAAATCGGTCCTAATGCTAAAAGTGTTATGGAAATTCAAATCTCGCTAGCCAGCAACGGCTGATTGAGTCGTAGCCGGCAGTTGATAATTGCGCATGCTCATGGAGTAAATTTATTTCGGTATTACAGGGTTACAAGATATTTCTTTGGCGGTGTTTTCGCTTCCGCCGTTTGAGCAATAATAGAATGGATGTTTTCACTTAAGTCAGGGGTCTAGAACCCGTGGCCCGCCAGCTCATGAAAAAATACAAATTGTATTGTTTCACATAAAAATACACTCCTTGCGAAACTTAAGTCTATGAATTTTATTTTATTCTGTTCACATTTTGTAATAAATATTTTAAAATGCTAGAGAACTAAAATAATACGCGGTCTTCCCTCAATCGTGTTTTACTTTAATCAGTGGCGCATACACAATATTCCAAAGGGGGGTCCCAGTGGTGCAAGGAATTTTTGGTGGAAAAAATGGCCAGGTTCCATATCAATTACAATTTTTTTTTATTAATTTATCATTATTAAATTACTACTAATTTGACAGTGCAAGATGCTTAAATGATTAAAAATGGTGGATTTTGCTTATACAATTTTACAATGGCCAGCTTTTGTTTTCCACAAAAGATCACTGTTTTAGTAATAGGTTTAAAAATAGCCCTATTGTGCAAAACTTGCTTTTGCTTGCCCTCTGTCCACTACTTGATCTACGGAAGCCTTTTTTCCTTTTGCGACCTTCAAAAAACTCATCGGCTTTGTGAACTGAATCCTTATGATAGAGAAAAGTTCTATGTTGGCTGAACTTCTCCAATGGCATTTTCTTCCAATTATTAAATTCTTTTGAAACAAGTTGATGTGTGGATTGTGTCAATCTTAAACCGACTTCATGGGGTGAAAAGAGAACACACAAAATTTGCTATAGGCACTGTCTTCCGCCTTTAGGTAAGCTAGATAGTTATGCTTACTCAATTCAGAAGAGCAGAACTTCTGACTGTGGTGAGATTTTCCTTGACTTTATACAGCACTATTGTGACTGTCGTGAGAAAACTGAAATTTGCATATGGTTACCAAAGACATTTTTGCACTGTTATCTCATCTCCATCAGTGAGGTTAGATTTCTTGACATAATTAGAAACATCTGCAATCAGGATTTCCATTCCAACAGTTTTGTCTACCTTTACATATTGGAAAGCGTTTGAAGACAGCCCCTAGCCACTGCTGTTGCCTTACTCAACAGCAATCTCATCAATGTCACAAGAGTTCAGGGAAATATCGTTGGGATTGTCACTAATTTCAATTTAATTAGTTTTAAAAGAATAATTTCAGTGTCTGTTGGCGTAATAATTTTTCACTTTGTTACCCCAAGGGGGCCGGCCCCCTCGACCCCTACGAGGGTGCGTTAGTGACTTTAATTTTCTTGCGTATATGGGTATTAAAGGTAGTTTTATTGATTTGCAGTGCAACAGTGATTTTAAAATAAAATTCAACTTACGACTCACTGAATTCTATTCTAAATAAATCGATAAGAACATCTTCCCAACCATCCGACTGCATGCTCCGAAAACGATATCACTATTCGTGAGAACTTACGTCTGCAAAAAGCTCTTTTCAAAAATGAAGTTAGTAAAATCAAAAATTAAGACCAGAATAACCGACGTCCACCTTAAAAACGTTCTCAGGGTTACAATGTTCAACATAAGACCTGACAGGCTTGTTAAAAATAAACAGTGCTAAAAATCTCACTAAAAGGTTTGATTTCGCTTTATATATTAATAACTAAAAGTACTATAAATGTTTGCTTCAATGTGTATTTTACGTTGTAATATATGCATATTCAGTTACAGCGGTGGATCTAGAAAATATTTTCGGGAGGGGCAAACCAATACAGAGATTTAAAAAAAAAACCGCCAACAAAAGCGAATTCAGAGGTATCGCCCCTCACCCCCAACCTTGTGGATCGGCCTTTGTTCAGTCCTAATATTGTCATTACAGCAGTGCAGCCCGCTAACCAACAAAAATAAGCAAAATTGACCCTTGGACTGAAAAAGGTTGAAGACCCCTGTCTTAAGTTTGTTAGTAATCAGTAAGTAAACGAAAATAAGGTAGTAGTGTAAAGGTAAAAATAGTGTTTGCGTCTATTTTTAGTAATAATTTGTTTTGTTTCTTGACGTTATTTTCTATTTATTTGTAAAACTACAGGCATAGATTTTTTGGTTGGGTGGGGGATAGGACCTCGCAAAATTTAAAAGGGTAGCCATACACAAAGGCATCGACAGGACCTGAAAATATAATTTATTTGACCACCTTTTTATTGATTTTTTTTTCTTAATTTATAAAAGGATTACAACACAGGGCCCCTCTATGGAGGTTTTGTCTATCTTATTAGTTTTCATTTTTTTAGGTCGGGGAAATTTAAGAATCAATTGCATATAAAAATCAAAAGGAGTGAAACAAACATTTTTATAAGTGGTGGCCACTATACCACAGAAATTGAATGTGGCGCCAAATACACAACAAATCGCCAAACACATACAACCCCCCTTAGATTCCGTTTTAAATTTATTTTAAAATCAAGTCCGTGAAGATGTGCAGTTATAGACTGCCGGTTACGATTCAGTGAGCCGTTGCCGGCTACGGAGGCACTTAGAGCAGAGCCATATAGAGAGTACGGTCACAGGAAGTGCATGGCGCCATTTTCGCTAAATTCGCTCCTCATTTAGAATAACGCTACACTGTTGCATTTGCTATAATCGGCGTATTTTTTAGGCTCAAAACGAAATGAAGAATAATATCGCATTTTTTCGAGCAAATTTTGTATTTTACCTTTAAAATAAGACATAAAAGGACTTTAAATTAGCGCGTAAAGGCTTTTATATAGGGTTGCGAATTTTTTTTTCTCCACAAGGGCATTTATAAACATGTAAATAATCTCTCAGTATTTTTCAAATTGCGTTTAGAAGTGATAATTTTGAGGTTTCTTAAAAAGCACTTACCTTCAGGTGGATAACTGTCAATTTCCTCAAAGGCTGGTAGTTAAAAGAAAGTATTATTGTAACTTTTGTTTTAAATTGTTTAACTATTTATTATTGCTTTATAAATATTTTTAACTATTGTACTACTAACTTATTTATAGTTTACTTCACTTTAAATTTACTTATTATATTTATTATATTTTTACTTTTTTAAAACGTATCTACTTTATTTAATTACTTATTATTTACTTTATTTTCTTTAATTACTCATTATTATATTATTTACTATTATTCAACGTCATACAGAAAAGCATAACAAAATTTGAACAACAATATAGAGTATATTATAGACCCATACCTTGTTACACGACCAAGACATGTTTCTGAAAAGTTCAGGAAGACTGGATTTAGTGTAAAGTGTACCAAAAATGGTGACACAAACTCTGCACAAACTATGAGCAATTGGGTTATTACACTGGACTACTGCTAAAACGCTTTAGGAGAATATGTGTTATGAATTGTGTTCGCCAACTTGTCCCCATATGGTTTGTCATCATGCCCCTGGTATGGGGGAAGACAACGTATTATGTTTTTTCTTCTTTTTTTATATTATGTAGCTGTAGTTTTCTTATTTTAATGTAAGTTGTCCGTCAGATCTGTCATAAACCTAAGTATATCATAAAAAGAAATATGTTCCCAAAGCAAAAACTTTCTTAAAATTGTATCTTTTTAAAATGGTCGTCAACTTGCCCCACTTGATTACAATCTGCCCTAAAATATATAGTTTAATTAAAGAAAAGCCCAGCTTTAATTCATTGTCGTAAATCAAATATTTTGGTGAGTATAAAGCAGGGTTGTCCAACCTGTTTGGGTAACAGGCCACTTAAAGAATTTTCACGGATCTCGCGGGTCAGCAGTTTCTTAAAAAAAAAAATTGAAAAAAAATAACTTACACTTAACAACCTCCCCTTAGAGTTTTTTCCAGTTATTTGTGCTCTTGCGATGTAGAAAGGGGTCACCTCTCCTGTCCCCAAAATTTTTCCTTATTTCTGAAAAAAAATATCTAAAATTTTTATTTCAAACAGTTGTAGGGGGGCCCCAATTGTGGCCTGCGGGCTGTATCTTGGACAACCCTGGAACAAAGGAAAGCTAGTAATATAACAACGTTTACCTAAACTATTCAACAGTCCAAAACTAAAACTTTTCCTGGTGAGGGCCCCTGAAACTGCCCTCCCCGTAATAACATTCTCAATCCATCCTTGGGTGACCGTAAAAGGTGGGAGTCATTCTGAAGTAGCTAAAAGATTGCATTTAAATCATTTAAGATCTTCGTTTTGAAACTTGTGTATTTTTGAGCATGTAAGCAATGGCGGTTCTAGACAAAAAAATTTCGGGGGCACAAATTCCTGCCTTGTGCATGGGTGCCGCTGGCAGCACCAGTGCACAGAGGCAGGTTAATAAAATCCGGTAATATTTGGGGGATAGTGTTACTTTTACTGCGATTTTTTTCTTTAAATTTTGCCAAAATGTGAGGTTACCCTGCGATCGCCCGCGAATTTTGAATTTTTGTCAAATGATAAAATTACTGCTCCAATTATTATTAACCCTCAGACTGCTCACTTTTTATCGAAGTCGCTTCAACAATTGCATATTTTTTTATTACATAATTCAAATCAACATGTATCTAAGAGTTAAAATATGTAGCACATTTTTGTAAACAAAATTTTTTTAATATAAATTCCGTGCATAAGAACAGGCTTTCATAAAAATCAATTTTAAGAGTAATCATATAAAAACAAAAATTCTGAAATTAATCTCGATTCAATTATGGTTTATTTTATAGCATACAAATATAAAGCATGTATACTAATGAAAATCACTCGCTGAACGTTTCCTGCAAGCTATATTCTGAATATAAAAAACGATAACAACAGGAGAGCTTTCAAAATCAGTTAGTGAACTCTATGCAATTACGAAAATTTAGGCGAAAATAAGGCTATTTGTTGGCATTAAAAATGGTTAAAAAATGCATTATCGACGGTTAAATGGGGGAAATGCGGGATTCGCTTTTAAATAAGATGGAAAAATTCATATCCGCTGAAATCACGGAACGAGCAAATTTTGTTACTTTCATGTTGCCCATGGAAATCGTGGGATAAGCAGTCAGAGGGTTAACGGGGCTGGATGTATTCACAGCCTTCCTTACAGTTCCCTAATAGAGGTTGGATAACAAAATTTTGTGTTTAGACAACATCAATTTTCTATACATCGTAAAAGTTATTCAGTGATTGGGGCATTTTTCCATCTGTTCTTAATGCAGGGAGTCTGCTACACCTTCAAATTTCTTGAAACACCCCCTCCTCTAAAACTCAAAGTTCACATACCCGCTAAATATTCAAATTACAAGAAAGAAAATAAAACATTGCGCAAATTGTTTTTCTATACTTTTTCTGCGTACAAAAATAGTAATGATCTTTTATATGTAGCAATTTTTCAAAGAAAAGTACGGATAAGGATACCAAGAGGGAGAAAGTTACATTATGAAGTAAAATCCTAAATCATATCAACCGTCTGTGAATGGGTCAAATGTCCAAGAAGAAATGCTTGAATTTTGTTTTTCTCTGAATAAAAAATGACCTTTTTTCACATAAACATACAAGGGCAAATCAGAAAGTCTTTTCCTCTATTTTTTTTTTTTAGTCAAATTACGGCTGTAAATGCGAAGTCAACATATCCATTCCCAGCGGTGGATCTTTCTTGGATCGGCCCGGCCTTATCTGCCGGCAGCTCCGCAGCATGGCGCTGCTGCCAGTTGTTGAAGATGGTGGTTGTGCTTCACACGTCCACGGTGTACGAGCAACGAAGCGTGATTCGTTTTCTATGGAGCAAGGAACGAACGCCCATCGAAATCCACAGGGAAATGCAGCTCACGTATGGGGAAAAGTGTCTCGCTTTGGGAAGTGTGAGATGGTGATATTGTGAGTTCGCAAAAGGCCGTGAAGACTTGCATGACAATGAGCGTTCGGAGAGGCCGCGTTCATCGATGACTGACGACAACATTTCCCACGTGGATGCAATGGTGAAAGCAGATCGGCATGTGAACCTCAAGGACATTTCCCAGGAGCTTGGCATTTCGTATGGGAGTGTTTACGACATCGTTCACGGGTTCTTCGGGTTCCGGAAGATTTCATGTCGGTGGGTGCCAAGGCAGTTGGACGACATGCTAAAAGGCAAGCGAAGGATTGCTTCACTGAATCATCTACAACGGTATGCCGAGGACGGTGGAAGTTTCCTGGACAGTAATGTTACTGGCGATAAAACGCAGATACTGCATTTCATGCCGGAACCAAAGCAGCAGAGCATAGCGTGGAAACATCTGGGTTCGCCTGCGACAAAAAAATTCCGTTCAGTGCCATCTGTTGGGAAAGTGATGTTAACGGTCTTCTGGGATCGCCCTGAACCGATCCTGCTGGATTTCATGCCACAAGGTGCAACCATTAATGCCGACAGTTATGGTTCCACACTGTCACGTCTACGGGCTGCCATCAGGCGAAAGCGCCGAAGGATTCTCAATGTGGACAACACGGTTATCCTCCACGACAATGCGAGGCCACATGTGGCAATCAGAACCGCCGACAAGCTCCGGTCATTTCACTGGGAGAGTCTGGACCACCCACCATACAGTCCGGACCTCGCCCCTAGTGATTTCCACGTTTTCGGTCCGCTGAAGAAGTTCCTGGCAGGACAGCGATTCACGTGCAACGATGAAGCCAAGACAGCAGTCCGACGGTGGTTCCACAGTCAGCCGGACGAATTCTACCACAGGGGCATCTCAAATTTAGTGCTGCGATGGGACAAATGTCTGAACCGGTGTGGGGACTATGTGGAAAAATAGTGTAAGGTACGTAGAATAGTACGTATATTTGTAATTACCTGTATGTACCTTATTTTGGCTAATAAAAAATAGGGGCAAAGACTTTCTGATTCGCCCTTGTAGACGAATTATTTCATTGCTACTGAATATTTTATTTTGTTTCTTTTCTCGTACGTATATTTTATACGAAAAATTAAAATCTTGAAGGTAAATTCCACACCCCTCCAAACGAAGTTTAACACCCCACCCCGAGCAAATATTCCGGCAGACACCCTGTCTTATAATGGTGCAAAATAAATTCTCATAAAAATTTTGTGTGATAAGCAGAGCAAAGTTTTCTTTTACACATCAAACTGATTTGTCATTTTTCCTCGTTCAATTCGGAAAACACAAAAGTTTTGCTAGCCCAAAGCGATTAAACTGTATTGCAATATTTCACATTATACCAAATAAAATACACATTTCGTCACTAAATCCGGAAACGTTATATGAGGGCTTGTTGTAAGTGGATCCTACTGTATGTATAAAATTGTTTTCACGTAAAAAATTACATTTCATTTTAATAAACACTTCCTAAAAGGGAGCATTGTACCTGTCCTCTTTGGTCTAGCGCATGGGAAATCAACCATTTTATACTTACTGCCCACTTTTGTACCTTTATTGGTAGTAAAATTTTCTTACTGCCCATTGATTCCGCAGTAACTTAATTTAGCGAATCTGCAAAGTTCTCATAATGTTTGAGTGGAGGTTTAATAAAAATACATAGTTAAATTTATATTTTTATTTATACTTTGCATAGGTTTGTAATATACAGAAAATTTAATTTGATGCTGTATTTCTGCATCTCCATCCTAAAGAAAAGAAACCATGATCTCTCATAAGAACTTCAACTTAATCTCTAAAGCACTAGAAAGCATTAACTGAAAGCAATGACAGTAAAACGACTCACTGTGCTGAATATATCACAAAACTTGGTAAAATAACACAATGGGCACAGTTTTTGAACTATATGTTTTAAAGCTATATTAAAACATATAGTTCAAAAACTGTGCCCATTGTGTTATTTTACGAAGTTTTGTGAAAGCAATGCATCGAAACTTTCGCAACACCCCACTTTGTGGCAGTACCTGTACATACTGCATGTGAGCCATATGTTTTTTCTTGCTAAATGAGGGATGCTCGACAACTTTTTAACTGAAAATATTTTTAAATAAATAAGATAGATAAAATTTTTAACTTCCTCAATTCGCCACCAGGGGAGCTGCTGTTCATCTCATCGGATAGTGCATGAATCATTTTACTATACCAATACCTAGCGTTGGTTGCAGTATCTGTCTTGATTCAAAGGTTATTGGCGATGACTTCCCTAGGAACCCTATATATTACTAACATGTACAGGGTGGTCCTGAACTCTCCCGACAAAATAAAAGGGGTTGCTGGGGACACCAAATAAGGCATGTTTGCCTATATCCCAATGCCCGAAAAAGGGCCGGTTGGGCTGTAAAGCATATAAACTACTGTTTATGTCCATCACGTTGCCATGTAGCCAACTGCATGAATTAAATACAATTTTTGATACATAATTTAAGTGATTGAGCTAAATACAGTAGAGAAAAAGAAATCCGGAATTCAGTTTCCTGATTTTGATCTGTGTTACTGTGTAGTGAAAATAAGCCTAAAACTGCCTTTTTTAACACACTAGAAAAGAGTTGGGAACTGCCAAGTATGTGTAACAGGTGAAGAACATAAAAACAACCATGTTTTGTTCAGTGATTTCTTTTCTTAAAATTAGCCGTTCAGTGTTTGCATCCACCACATTCAAGATTTTCACAAATGGCTACAATGCACCATTTCAAAGATTTTTAAAATTATTTAATGTCAACAGACGTCACGCTCTCTCTGGCGACTTGTTAAAATCAGTTAAATTCACCGGAATTGTATGTGTAGAATTCATACACTCGCACCTGAAGCGGCGAATTCTACACATACAATTCCGGTGAATTTAACTGATTTTAAAAAATCGCCAGAGAGCCCAATATCCGTTGACATTAAAATTTTTTTAGAAATTCGCAAAATGGTGCATTGTAGCCATTTGTGAAACCTTGAATGTGGTGGATGCAAACAGTAAATTCACTGTAGTGCCCGAACGGCTAATTTTTGGAAAAAAATTCACTGAACAAAAAATGTTTATTTTGATGTTCTTCACCTGTTATACATACTTGGCAGTTCTCAATTATTTTCCTGTGTGTTAAAAAAAAGGCATTTTTAGGCTTATTTTCACTAAACAGTAACGCAGATCAAAATCAGAAAACGGAATTCCGGATTTCTTTGTCTCTGCTGTATTATTAGCTCATTTACTTAAATTATGTATCAAAAATTGCATTTAATTCATGCAATTGGCTACGTAGCAACGTGATGGGCATAAACTGTAGTTACGCTCTACAGCCAAACCGGCCCCTTTGCGGACACGGGGATATGGGAAAATATGCCTTATTTGGTGTCCCCAACAACCCCCCCCTCTTATTTCGTCGGACCACCCTGTATATTACAAATATATATATCGTTAGAGTTTTTATTAGTATTATATGCAAGAAATACATTGTAAATTGTATTTTGATTTTGAAGGAACTTGTTTTCCCAGCTTTTCTATCCATTGACAATTGTTTGCTAAGAACAGTATGAGGCAATCCAGCACACGCATCTACATAAACATACACTTCCAAGGTCGGACCATGCATTGAGAACTGCACATACGGTGAAAGCACGCACTGGGAAGGAAAGTGTATCCATTTACCTCTTCTTTTAATACTTCATATCCAGGGCCGGCGGAAGCTACAGGCGACGCTTCACGAGGGGGTGCCTTACTGATTACAGTAAGTTGTGTTTTTGCTTTTCTCTGTATTATTTTCAGTATTTTTGTTACTATTCAATAAAAATTTTTTAAATACCAAGGCAACTAAGTTCACCTCGCTTAAAGGCTCCTG
This sequence comes from Dysdera silvatica, assembly GCA_006491805.2. Lineage (NCBI taxonomy): Eukaryota > Metazoa > Arthropoda > Arachnida > Araneae > Dysderidae > Dysdera > Dysdera silvatica. The sequence continues at coordinate 49,602,733 of QLNU02015360.1, forward strand.
ATCAGGGAAACGCCGTTTCAAGATGTTAAATAATAGTCCATTTTTATACAATACGCACAAAGCATTTCATGCCACTCCTTTTCTCTGGACTTTCAGAAACAGAGGGCTGATCCCTCTAAAATCCTTCCAATTTCTAAATGCAGCTGTTAAAAGCTCATAAAATTAACACCCCAAAATAGTTTTGGGAAAAAGATAGTCTCCCAACGGTCAATCATGCTTATTGCTGAAAAAATTATGGGTTTCAACTTTAAAGGCAACGGGATATTGAAATTTTTTGCACCACAAAGGAAAAAAAACCCACAAGGCGAGAAAGCAATGGCATTTCCATACTTGTACTTTATACTGTTGGCAGTTCATTAATTTCTTAGTGACTTTTTTCACTGCCAAATACGTCACATCGTTTTGACAAGAGAAAATTTTGTCTTTAGAACAAATATTGGGATTTTGAGCGTTTTTGTAGCAGGATATAGCCACAAACAGAAATTATATGAGACTTTCCACTATTGCATGCATTTTACAATACCATTGGGAGTCAAACCCAGATTAATGGTATGATAGAATGCATTACTATTACAGGATGGTAGACTTACTATATTTTTTCCAAGGAATCTGAACTTCTTAAGGCCTAGGGAATAATCTCTAGACTACAGTGAGTTGGAAAGCTTTACCACTTTTTATTTAGAGGGTATAGGGGTCATCACAGCTGCGAATCGAACCTGATTAATGGCTTGCTAGGTGAATATGTTATAACTGCATCACTGAAGGGCTGTTGCATCATGATAACAAATATAAATAATGAAATGTAAGGGAAAAACGAGTTCTTAAAAGTGTAAACAGCCATTTACATATAAATACTTTATTATAAACTAACTTATACAGGTCATATTTCAAGTATTGCTACATATGAAAAGATTTAGTTCATGAAAATGTACAATATATTTATGCTGAAAAAATTAACAAATTTTTAAATATGCACAATGTACCATATATATAACTATTCCACCCATGAATTTGAGCATTAGTCAGTAATGTCAACGATTTTAATTTTAAGTACTGCTTAACGTTTCCAGGTATCTTTTTGTTTTGTTTTTAAAATAAAGAATAATCATCACACAAAATATATAAAACATAATTCCTATACAAAATAATTATATTTTGCATATTAATAGGAAAAATGCTTTACAAAACAGTTTAAAAATTTACAATTCCTAAATGCTTAATATTATGATTGTAAAAACATTTAAAAATATTACACTCCCATGTAATACTTAATATCTTTTTACACTATATTACATTTAGTCATTATTCTAAATGAATATATTTAATATTGAAATATAATTGTTAACAAGTCAATTTAAAATATATTAATACAGAATATATTTAATATTTATGAAATATAATTGTTAACCAAGTCAATTTAAAATATATTAATATTCTAAATGAATATATTTAATATTTATGAAATATAATTGTTAACCAAGTCAATTTAAAATAAGAAACAAAGGTGAAAAATTGTTAAATGATATGTGCACATTGCTGAGTTTCTCTAAATGTAATCCGACATTACTTTCTTTTACCAAAAAACACAATCAACATAAGAACTTCGTAAAGAATAAATCAAAATCCAATGCAATAAATTTTTTTATGACACACAAATTTAAAATGCATTTTTCTTAAGCTATTGCAGAATTTTTAATGCCCAATGACAACAAAGGTCATTTTGTGCAAAACGAGATGACGATATGGATACAATTAGAATAGAATTTTTAAAGTAAAAAAACAAAATCCAATGAGTTTCCTTTAAAACAGGCTAATAAAGAAATAACACCTTTTTTGCATATTCCTCTAATAAAGCTTGTCAAAATATCAAAAGTTTCAATTCATATATATGTTTAACTGAAAAGCAGTTTGCAAAAGAACTTTAACACCAGGCATAAATCCAGAAATCTCACTGAAATTTGTTGTAGATACAAGATAGCATAGAATTCGAAGTGCAGTTTGGTAATCATTTTGAAGAACTGCTTGAACAATATCATGTAAACCAGTAAGAATCGGCTGAGAGAGCTGGAAATAAAGCATTAAATGATTCTAAAGCATGTATATTTGGATGTAACATTTAAAAAAATATCATGTTAAACAAATTAAATATATAATAAATAATAACATATTTATTTTCCACATTTACATACAATATTCTATTGTACATAAAGTGGCAGGTCCTCAGAAAGCCAAACACAGGTGGCACCTGCTGTAGACCTGTAATGTTCAGATACCTAAAATTCTAACAATATTAGTGTGCCATATGTATTACTTATTGTCACATTACAACCCAATCAAAAAAAAATTTGAATAATGCAGAAAATTAGTGCATTTAATATCTTTTAAATAGCTGATTTACTAAATATATTGAATTTCCGGGAGAATTAAAAATTTGACCATATTCAGAATATTGAAAAGTAATATAATTGTTCATTTTCATTTTTTAGATCAACACCTTTCATTTAAAAAATATTTTAAATACAGTGAAATCTCATTCATGTGGCTTCGTTTAAGACAGACTTCTCATTAGCGTGGATAAATTCCTTTTCCCCCATCTGAAGCATATGTACATTCAATGTTAAATCTTTGCTTTTAAAGTGACTTCACTTTATGCGTACAGCTGATCGGATAATATGGTTGGTTGTATTTTTATGGCGCAAGGACAACAATGGTCATTCTGCACCAAGCAAGGTGAGACCGTACATACGGTTTGGATAATATGGACAAAAGTCTTTTGTGCAAAGAAAAAAAACCCTTTTCATGAAAAACTTTGGAAGGTATTGAAGACAGTATGATTTTTTTCCACAGGTATGGTCACCTCTTGATTTTTTTAAAGGGGGCATCAAAAATGAAGACTGGGTTTGAAAAATCTCAGTGGTCAAAATGAAATTTATAGGTGCAAAATATGACTAATGACCACTAATTTCGAATCTTGAGTGTGAGATGCATTCTTGTCCTAAAAAAATTCAAGCCAGCAAGTTCCTAAGTGGAGTTCTTTATGCATATTCCGAGAGGGAGTTCTTTTCTATGCATGCTCTCATCATTTGCAAAAGGTATATTACAACCCACACGGTGTGAGTTTCAGGTTGGCCCTTCATGTTGATTCATAATGTAAGACAAGTGGCAGTAATAAAAATTGAAACTAAAACACACTTCAGAGAAATGTTGAGGAATAGGAGTACAAAATGAAATCAGGAACTTGCAGTTTGTGAAGATGTTGAATTTTGTATGGGATATTTGATGAGGACTGTTCTAACAAGGGAAGCCTCCAAAGTGCCCATCGTACCTCGAATCGAGACATATAGTATGAAAGAGATTCATATGAGTAATGTACAAAACCAAAAAAAAAAAATTCTATAAAACTCAAATTGATTTTTTATGAATTTTCAAAATTACACTAAAACACAGCTTTATGCTTAACTTCAAAGCTGTAAGGTGAATTCTTCAGTTAGGGGTAGTTTTCCTTTCATTTGGAGTGCTTACCAAAAAATAGCAAGTTCTTATATAATGTTAGCAGCCTTTTTAATTAATGTGCTAACCATATGTGTGTGTGTGTATGTAACCTCAATGTTGTCATAAAAGACTTTACTTGCTGAAAATAATTTTGTATTTTGTGCTTTGGAGTAGTTCTTGGCTATAGATTAGTTTTAGGAAAATCAACTTTGATCTATTTTGAATTACAGTGTTAGTTTTCTATTAAAATATTTCTTTCATTTCATTCATGTTATTTTAGGGGGAATTAGTAAATCACTGAATTGTGTGAGAGATCTGCACTACTTTTTTTTTAATCCCTGGGGTCATTTCAAAGTAATTAAGATATTTTTAAGCAATTTATTTTTGTTTTGTCGTTGAAGTAAATTGATTTGAAGGTTTTGTTTTGCGAATGAAGAAGAGCTCTGATTATTTGCAAAGTATTTAGTAAAATAGGGAATGCATGATAACCGTTCTGAACTAGAGTTTTAAATTAATTTAAACTTTTGACAATTATCATTTGAGCTTTTTGAGTTGTTAATTTGATGGAGGATTTTCTTCGTAGCATACTTTACTCTTCATAGGTCAACCATTTGCTTTGGTAGTTGAAATAATAAATCAAAACATAGATCCCCGTGTATTTATTATTTGCAGTTTTGCAATAATTCAATTAGCTTTATTCTTCTTATTTAACTATTGGGAAAAATATAATGCCATAATTTATGACTTAATAATACAATATGTAAGTATTTAATATGCAAAATTTTATCAAAATTTCGCAAGCTATTTTAAACTTAGCCATTTAAAAGTACTGAACAGTTCCATTCACGATAACAGATGAAAAATTTAATGAATCTAAGTAATTATTACCAAAATTTGAAGAAATAATTTTGAATAGAGAATTTTTATTGAAGAGGAAATAAAGTTAGATTTTCAAAATGGTGAGGCAAAAAACAATAGCCATTTAGATTGCAATTATGATGATCATCGCTCTGAAAACGCTGCTTCTGACAACAAAAAATTCAATGAATATACCTCTAACGTTGAAACTTGTAAAGAGACTTGTAGTTTGCAAGAAATGAAAAATATTTTGAATTTTTACGATTCTTGTAAAAGAAACAAACTTCAACAAATTTGAAAATGTTATTGGAAAGCAATAGACCATAAAGCATATTTTGTAAAATATATTGCCAATTAGGTACCAAAAAAGAAAAATACAAATTAAAAGTGCAGTGTTAGAAAAACTTCATTACGCCAATAACCATATAGCAGTTCATGCTATAAGCTTAAGGAGATGGGCTTATCAAAAAACAAATGATTTCAATTTTACAAAACGAATAATTTCAAGGAATTTCATAGATAAAATAAACAAATATAATGGTATTACCTCTCGTTAATTACATAATATACAACAGTAGCTAAAAAAAAAAACGAGCTCTTGAAAACAGTGCTATTGAATTTGTTTTAGCATCATGCGATGAATTTGCTCATTGCTGGAGCAGTCAAATATTTAATACTGATCAGAGAGTATTTGAATACTTTGTACCAAATGAAAGAACATCACCTTGCAAAGGTAAAAAAAAAGTGCCGTAATAGTTCAGTCAGCATTTTTTGTGACAGATTCCTATACTCTTATGTCCTTATTATCAACGGATGGGGAATTAAAAGTCAAACAATTGATACGTTTGCATAAACCTAGATGAACTTTTGGGCCAAAAGTACGATGTCAAATGTTCCATGCCACTAACGTGTACACAACATGCACACAATTTGCCAAAATGACTAAAACAATTATGAAAGAATGACTTTCAAATTACCTTATTCCCATTTTAAATTCCCCCTCTTGCACTATTTTAGATTCTTGGACTGGATCAACTGGTCCGTGTACATATAGTGATCTACCAGATAATTGCACCAAACTTCATATTCCTCCAGGCACAACAGCTCTCATTAAATCATTATACGTTTATTTTTTTCATCAGTACAAATTTTAAAAAAAAAAAAAATTACAAATTACGTCGCTGTAGAGATAAGTAAAGAGAGAATATCACCGCTCGATGAAGTAATACGATATATATGACAACGTAAAGCGGGTAAAAAGTTATTTTATTACATTAGCCTGGCTTTCGGCTGTTCCATTGGACAGCCATCATCAGATGCAGAATGAAAATAATATCGAACATCGAATACAAATATTTAAAATAAAGTAAACAATCATGATAGGTGAAGGGATTAAGATCAATGTGTCGTTGTAAAAAACTTAAAGGCCATTATATGATGGTAAAATGATCGGAAAAATAGAAAAATAAAACATATAGTGTGTGTGTAACAGTAAAATAGTGGTAAATAATGTTGTTGTTGAAGTCAAGGCAGGTATTTAAGTAAGTGTTATCAAGCATTGCTAATGTGGATGGGTTGTTCAGCATTACAAATAAATGAATGTCGGCTAAATATTTCTATAGCCTCTCTGAACCTTAAACTTTTCTCACTTTTGGGGCTAGTATTTTGGTATACTGAAACAGTGGGACGGCATTGTTTGTGTGTATGAACTGTGCGAGGCTAGTGTTATTTCTGTTAAGTCTAATGTCAGCCTTGTGTTCTTTTATCCTGGTGTGTAGTGGTCTGAGTGTGCTACCAATGTAATGAGCTATATACTTATGATATGAGCCCATACTCAACAACACAACCAACACGCTCAGACCATTACACACCAGAATAAAAGAATACAAGGCTGATAAACTTAACAGAAATAACACTAGACTCGCAGAGTTCGTACACACAAACGATGCCGTCCCACTGTTTCAGCATATCAAAATACTAGCCCCAGCCGGAAAAAGTGAGAAAAGTTTAAGGTTCACAGAGGCTATAGAGATATTTAGCCAACATTCAGTTATTTGTAATGCCGGACAACCCATCCACATTAGCAATGTTTGGCAATACTTATTTAAAAACCTGCCTTGACTTCAACATTATTCATTAACCACTATTTTACTTTTACACACTATACATTTTATATTTCTATTTTCACAATTCATTTTACCATCATATAATGGTCTTTAAGTTTTTTACAGCGGCACATTGATTTTAATTCCTGCACGATCACGATTGTTATTTTATTTTAAATATTTGTATTCGATGTTCGATATTATTTTCATTCTGCATCTGATGATGGCTGTCCAGTGGAACAGCCAAAAGCCTGTCTAATGTATATAATAAAATGACTTTTTACCCGCTTTACATTGTTTTGTACATATATATTGTGTCACTGTAAATGAAATTCTAATAAAATTAACTTATCGCAACGAAATAATAAAAATGCATTCATTAGTTTATAATCAAATTTTGTCCAAGAAGTGCAAGCCTACGCTTATATACCCATTGTTTGATTGCAATTACACGGACGTTCCTATTGAGTCATTTGATAAAATTTTATCTCTATCATTTTACGTCGACCACAAAGAATGTGGTTTTAATGAATGCAAAGAATTTCATTTTTTAAAGTGTACACATTGCAACATAAATTTATGCTTTATGGATTTTTGCACAAGTTTCCATTTTTATGAGTAATTAGAAGATATAATACTTTAAATTTATATGTTATGAATTTCTTTTACATTAAAATTCATCTAGGATCAGTGTAAAGCCTATGCAAATGTGCCTCTGCACAAGGCGGAAATATTATAATCTTTTGATTTTTTAACATCGGAGAAATAAAAAATAATTTTATTGATTATTGTCTGTAAGAAATAATAAGAACTGACTAGGAAGAACGTTACATAGCTGGGGTGAAAGGAGGGGGGTATTAAAATACTCATAGGGAGAAAATTTAGTTAGAGCTTGCTCAGTAGATAATTTAATGTTATTTTTCGCCAAACAATCCAAATGAAAATTACCCCTGACAGAAGACTTCAGCTTACGGCTTTGCAGTTAAGCGCAAAGCTGCGTTTTAGTGTAATTATGAAAACTTTCAAAATTCGTAAATATTCAAAAATTGAGTTTTACACAAACCTTCTTTCGGTTTTGTTCATTACTCATATGGATCTTTCATACCATATATGTTTCGATTTGAAAAGGGACGGGCATTTCAGAGGCTTCCCTTGTAAGTGTTCCCAATACTTTGTCATGTGAAATGGAAGTTTAACTAGAAACTTTAAACTTTATGATCACTTTTGATTCCCCCATATGACACAACTATCCCCACCTGGCGGTTGTGAACAGGTTTCTGTGTGGGAGGAGGAGGGTGTCACTGCAACTATTTTTAGTTGCAATTATTTTTATAAGGAATTTCATACCAAATGTTTCCAACGCTTTTATATTTCAACATGGCTACACATATTGCAAGATTCTACTAATTGTTGTTTGTTTTATTATGTACATTAATGTCTGTTATATTCTCTAATATACATAATATAATTTTGTATTTAATGTGTTTTCTTTACTCTGTTAAAAGTGCTTTTATTATGCATATGTGGTGGTGCCAGACAAAGTGGGGGTGGGCGGTTGCAGATCTTTTGGTTACTATAAAATGTGGTCACAGCTTAAAAAGGTTGGGAACCACTGTCATATGAGGATGCGATCAAAATGTACACTAATAAATGAAACAGTAGCTACAGGCAAACAAAATGTTATCGGTCTTCTAGTTTGTGCACACATTACCAATGATCCAATCTTCCCAAATTTGTTAATCATTTGCAGGAACACCAAATAAGACATCGGCCCTTTCTTACTTAAAACAATTCTGAGAAAACAAAAAGATCTTGAAGCTGCACTTACAGATTCAGAGTCATGATAAAAAAGTTTCACCAGTAGAGTTTTACCTGGTAATGACATGTGAAAGTTTCACTTGCAGTTGTTTTTAAACCCGTTTGAAACCACCTTACTACTCTGATAAGTTTCAACATAGTGGCATCAAGACATCAGAAATAAAACTAAAATGCCCAATAATTTATGTTTTGATTAAAAAATAACCCATGTCATTCTTGCATTTCTACACAAGTTGTATTGCGCTACTACTAAAATTTTGTATGGTTTTCGGATTACCCTGTATATAACTTACCGTGCTTTCCCTTATCTGGTCATATAAATATTCAAGTTTCTTTGCCACGTCTTCCAACTTCCGTTTCATTTGCTATAAACACAGAAAAAATTGCAATGTAAAAACATTGTTAAATACTGAAAACTAAAATAAAACTTATATAGAAGTATGTAAGTATTATATATGTATAGAAGTTTATACATAGGGTATCTACCCAAATTTCATTCCAAACTTTTGACTTTCCCAGGTTTTCTAAACCAGTGAAAAAAAAAAAAAAATCCAGGTGTAGTGTTTTCACAAACTACAGATATACAGAGCATTTTTTTTTTATTCTTGAATCAATAAAGTTGCTATACTACAATAAAAAAGAATCAAATTAAACTAACTACTATTTTAGACTTTTCAGATTTGAGTCGTAACTATAACGTTTTCTATCTACCCTGCATATTTTAACACTTCATGTCTCACTTAAATGGTTTAGCCATCATTAGAAGCCAAATTAAAAAAAAAAAGGAACTGCATAAACACATAAAACACTGCTGTAATTAGTTGAGTAAGTATAAATTAATAATAAGACATAGTTCTGGCCACAAATTCAAGATCAAACTTCCCCAGACTTTTCCAGACCAAATCTCAATGGATTTCCAACAGGGTTGGCAAGTTTCTGCCAAGGCAGTTAAAACCACTGGCATGGCAGAAATTAGTTTTTGCCATAAAAGTGGCAATTGAACATTTTAGCTTATCTAACAAAACCGTCGACAATGCAGCGACCAGGAATTATTACTTTCACACACACACAAAATTAAACGTTACTACTTTTCTGGACTGTACAATTTAATTACGAACAACTAATGAAGATGCAGCACAAAGACAATTATTACTCACAAAAACTACGCGTAGATTATTCGCTCGTGGAGCGAACCACAAAGACAACCTTCCTGATCAACTGTGATAAACACACTGACTGACTTTCGCCCCCACCTTTGCCGTCGGAGTAACTTCCGATCACGTGAACGACCGAACAAAGTTCAAACCGATTCTTCATTCTCCCACCTTGAAACCCTTCTGGGGGTTCAACAAACCTCCAGTGGCAGAGAGTGGGCGAAGGGACAGTACTTAGGACACAAAATCACAAATGGTTTACAATTTTCAAAATACAATAGAATGCTTCAAAATAAACAATTGAAAGTTTCAAAATACACAATAGAAAGTTTCAAAATACACAATAGAAAGTTTCAAAATACACAATAGAAAGTTTCAAAAATACACAATAGAAAGTTTCAAAAAACAACCAAAAAACCACACAAATGAATATGGCATAAATTCAAAAAAGTTGACAACTAATCCAATGGCAGTCTACAAATTTTAGTAATAGGACGTTTCAAAATGCAGGTATCAGTTTTTAATGTGACCACTCTGACTCTTTGATCTTTACCTGGATGCACCTCGAGCACACGGGCTAGCTTCCATTTCAATGGAGGCAGTACTTTAGTTTTTATAAGCACCAACTCTCCAATTGCTATGTTGGTCTTTGAAATACACCATTTTGGCCGTTGTTGCAATCTTGACAGAAATTCACCACTCCATCTCTTCCAAAATTGTTGCACTAAACGTTGAACTGATTGCCAGCACCCAAGATGAGATAGTGAAAGAACCAATAGATCTGGTTCAGGAATTGCGGTCAGTGCCGAACCTATCAGAAAGTGACCTGGTGTCAATGGTGAAAGGTCGTTTGGATCACATGACAATGGGCAAAGTGGTCTTGAGTTAAGACATGCTTCTATTTGTGCCGAAAGTGTGAACAATTCTTCCAGCGTAAGCAATGTAGTTCCCATAGATCTCTTTAGATGATACTTCATCGATTTTACTCCAGCCCCCCAAAGTCCCCCAAAGTGAGGGGCTGCAGGTGGGTTGAAGCTCCATTTGATTCCCTCAGAAGCAGAGTATCTGAGAATCTCATTGTCATTCCTTGGGAAAAGCAGTGACTTTAAGATAGATCTCTTTGTCAGCTCCAATAAAATTAGCTGCACAGTCACTAATTATCTCTGAAGGCTTGCCTCTCCTTGAAATAAAGCATTTTAATGCTGCGATGAAAGCTTGTGAAGTGAGGTCACTTACTACCTCCAAATGTATAGCTCGAGAAGAAAAGCAAACAAATAAGGCAATATAGATTTTGAAGGCTTTTTTCCCCTTCCACTTCTCTCTTTAGCCAAGAATGGGCCAGCAAAGTCAACTCCAGAACACCAAAATGCTTTAGATGGTGTTACTCTAGAAGCTGGAAGGTCACCCATAAGTTGACTCATGGAAGAAGCAGGCAGACGAAAACATTTGACACAAGATCTAACAAATCTTCGAACAACGTCTCTTCCACAGGGAATCCAGAATTTCTGTCGGATGACAGATAGCAAAAGTTGAGGTGCAGCATGGAGATGTGTTACATGAAAATGATGAATTATCAAGGTCGTGATGCGATGATTCTTGGGAATAATCATGGGGTGTCTTACGTCCTGCGAGACACCAGCATTTCTTAGTCTCCCCCCAACGCGCATAACACCATCACTATCCAAAAATGGACACAAGTGCAAAATCTTGCTTGATGATTTTAAAGGTTTTCTTGCTCTTAAACTGTGCAATTCTTCATAAAATTCCGATTGCTGTACGATCTTTACAATAGATTTCGTTGCTGTGGATAATTCGTCACATGTCAGATGACTGAAACATCTTTCTGGAGGCGGTTTAGAGCAATTTCTTACAAACCGAAGACACCAAGCAAAAACACGATATAGTTTTGAGAATGTTGAAAATTTAAAAATGACCGGATCAATCTGAATCTGAACAGCAGCTGATGTGTAACGATTCTTCAGCTCCTTAAAATGTGATTCATCAAATGTAAAGTTCAAAGATTCTTGACTATCAACTTCTTTCTCAAGTGATTGTCTTAGAAAATTAAGACCACGTGTCCATAACTCACACTTTACAAATTCAGATGGGAGAAGTCCTCTAGTAGCACAATCAGCAGGGTTTTCCGTCCTAGAAACATGGTTCCATATAACACCCGGTAGTGCTTCCTGGATTTTTGCAACTCTGTTGGCAACGAATGGAAGCCAACGACAAGGTTCAGAAGCAATCCATGCCAACGCAACCTTTGAATCAGACCAGGCAAAAGAGTTATTGATTGGTAACTCTAAAGTTGAGGTAACTGTTTCTAATAAAGATGACAATAATAGTGCAGAGAATAACTCAAGTCTTGGGAGAGATTGAGTTTTTACTGGAGCAACTCTGGTTTTTGACGTTAAGAGTGACACATTGATTGACTGATCAGAATCTACTGTGCGAAGGTATACTACAGCACAGAATGCTTTATCTGACGCATCACAGAAGGCATGCAATTGAATATTTGTTGGATGTGCAGAGAGTACATATCTAGGAATTTTGAACAATGCAAGTAAAGGCAACTGCGTCTTGAACTCCTTCCAACGGGTTGCAATGAGTTCACCAACTTCATCATCCCATCCCAACTTGAAGCTCCAAAGTTCTTGCAACCAAATCTTAGCAAGGATGACAGTAGGTGCAAGCCATCCCAAAGGATCAAATATTCTTGCAATATCTGAAAGTATTTAACGGTTAGTCAGTCCTTCATGTTCACATACAGAAAAGGAAAACTGAAACAAATCGTTGCCTGGATGCCAAACAATTCCAAGAACCTTGACTGTCTTGTCATTATCTATTTTCAAAGAGTGGTTGATGGCTCTGGACTCACCTGGTATATTCTGCAGTACAGATGGGCAATTCGAAATCCATTTACGAAGTATGAATCCTCCTCGCTCCATCATCCTTGACATCTGTTCGGTGAGCTCTAATGCCTCTTCTTCGGAACTTACTCCTGACATTAGATCATCGACATAGAAATCTCTAAGACACACTTTTGAGGCCAAGGGAAAGGCCTCCTTCCCATCCAAGGCAAGCTGTTTCATCACTCTAGTTGATAAGAATGGGGCACATGCAGTTCCGTACGTAACAGTAGTTAACTGAAAAATACTGACTGGCTCCGAAGAATGATTCCTCCAGATGATTCTCTGGAAATCAGCATCATCAGGGTGAACCTTAATCTGGAGAAACATTGTCTCCACATCAGCACAGACTGCAACCTTAAAGGTTCGGAAACGAAGAAGGATAGGAAATAGTTCCTGTTGGACCCTAGGTCCAATCATCAGAAACTAATTTAGTGAGATACCTGATGAAGACTTTGCCGAAGCGTCGAAAACAACTCGAAGTTTTGTAGTGGTACTTGATTCCTTGATCACAGCATGATGGGGCAAATAATAAGTTGATTTCTGTTCAGATACTGGCTCTTCAATTTTTTTCATATGTCCAAGTTCAAGGTACTCTTTCATGAAAGCTCTGTAGCGTTTGTATAAGTCAGGTTTAGATGACAACATTTTTTCCAAAGAACGGAATCTATATAAAGCTGACTGCTTTGAATCTCCCAATTGACAAGGAGACGAAAGAAAAGGCAATCTTACAATATATTTTCCACTTGTGTCTCTAGAATGATTGTTACTAAAGTGGTTTTCACAAGCTTGTTCTGCTTTTGTTAATGAATTTGCCATGGGCACTGAATCCAGGTTTCAAAATTTAGAAATTAAATCGTGAGTGTCTACATGAATGTTATTCACAAGAATTGAGGATGGTTTTTTGGACGAAACTTAAACATTGCCAGAAACTACCCATCCCAACTCTGAACGGACGGCAAAGGGCTTTTCGGCACCATACTTGATTAATTCACCCTTTAGCATAGGTAAAGAAATATCAACGGGACCGGTTTTGAAAAATGTGGGATCTGCTAGCGTTAAGTCATTGAACTGCTCAACAAAGCTTGGATCTAATGAATAATGTGGCAGCTCTCCTATAATCTTATTGATTACAAACACTAAAGTCGAAAACACAGGATTAGATTTGAAATGAGGTACAAACGTTATGTTGGTTGTACCATTTGTATGAGTATCAGAAGAACCAAGGCAAGAGATTTGTATTCTTGCCTTTCTCCTAAATAAGCCCAGACTGTTGCAACACTCTTCTGAAAT
>QLNU02015360.1:49617361-49644092 GCA_006491805.2 Dysdera silvatica
AATTATATCATCATCTGGCAGCATGAAAAGAAAGTAATATGAAATTATGTCAATATCTATCAATACCAAAAGGTCGTAAAATTATACAGAAATTTGAGGAAAGTTTTTTCTAAATTTTCAGACAAAAAAACACCTCCCCATAGATCATTGATTGTGCCATTGTCCTTTCATTGTTCTATTAATGTCCTTTCTCTTGAATGAACGAAATTCTTATGTCTTAGCTTAACCCTCAAGGTTACAGTGGGGCAATGAAAATATCTTGTACATACACAGGCGTGGCTTGAGATTGATTTTGAACCCAGGTGGCCCGGTATGGATTGCTTTGCTCACTGAACTTTAGAGAGCACCCAGTATGTGTGTGTATATATAAGGGTGGCCCAAATTTGTATAGAAATTTTTTTTGTACGAAGTATTATTAGTCTCACCCTTTAAAATTATTCTGTTGCATGGAAAACTAATTCCTATAAAATTTTATTGCAATCGAATGAAAAAAAAAAGTGCAAACAGAGCACCTATTATAGCAGAAGCTTTCGTTTCATGTTACTGACTAGGGAAGTGCACAAGGTGTAAGTCGTCAATTTTGACAACAGTGGTATTGTTGGAAAGGTCTCATTATGGGTAGTAAAAAGCCAACAGAATGACGCGACCCGTCTTAATCCAACAGTTGAGTAGATATCGCTAAAAGAAAATAAGGGCATCAGCACTGCTGGGAAAGCAAAGTGTAGGGGCATATCGTGAATACAAAGCACACATATGTTAATATACTACTTTAAATGTTTAATTCTTATGTTAAGGAGCTCTGTGACATCCGTTTTCTCAATGATAGTGATACACACATTTAATAACTAAATGTCAATACAGGACTAGAATGAAGCAGGCCATAATGTAACATCAAGAACTACCTCCTCACCTATATACATAGTCCTATAGGATAAAGAGAGGATACGGACAGGGTCTAAGGAGATAATGTCCTTAGGTACACTCAACCATAGAGAATTTTAGCAGTACCCGTGTCGTCCCAGGTGCGTTGGTTCAGGGGAGGTGGCACACACCCCTGTAACATGCGAAGTCTGGCCCAGTCATGGGGGGGAGGAGGTCCTAGTTGATGAGCCATCATGTTGTAATTCTATTATTGACAAAGCGGCAATTGCTCATCATCTAGAACATCATTTGATATCCCACTCTGACCATGCATCAGTTGGTCGAGAAGTCATAAAGGTAGAAGACAATATTCGTCGACTTTTCAAAAATTGTGAAGAAGTTGCTAGAAAATAACGGCTTTGGTTATGCTAACGGTGAAATTGCTGCGACAGTGGATGGAAATGAATTAGATGCCAAATTTGGATCCATTGTGGCTAAATATGAAATACTATGAAATGATTCGATGGTTTCATCATGTGTTCCAAGTCTGGCAAGAGCAGCAAGCAATTAAATGCAAAACACTTTAAAATATTAAAGGAAGACATCACTAAACAGCATGGCCTTTTACTCCCGTACCAGGGGAGTGGCTAAAAAGATGGCACCCACCCATGATATACAATCTTTGAAAAGCTTATTGAGTATGAATCTGTGGACCTGGATAGAGTGTTGGAAAAAAGCTTAAGGACACGCAAAAAAGCACCAAATGTGGAAAATTAGAAGGCATAACTTTATGCAAATGAGATTAAAGTACCATGAGGTGGAACTGAATATTTCTTGACAGTATTTATTTTAAAAACCTTAAAACTATTTTTAATATACCATTCAATGATTTGCGGATGCTATACAACCTGGAAAAAAGTATAAGGACATCCAGGATTTTTTACCTCACAACCTAAATTAGCATATTTTATCATGTTTTTATCGTAGCATTAAGCGTTGCAAATCATTTTATGCAGTTGGTTTCACAGCAGTTGTGCTCTTCAAGATGCCGAAAAGTAAAGAATTATCAGAGATTGTGCGAGGCCAAATCCTTGGTTTCAAAGCATGTGGAATGAGTGGATGCAAAATTTCGAAAAAATCAACAGATCTAAGACTGTTGTATACAATTTCTTAAATGATCCTGAAAACTATGGGAAAAAGAAATGCACAGGTAGGAAAGTTTCTCTTACTACTCATCAAAAGAGAACCATATTTAGCCACGCCTGTCATAACAAAGCAGTCTTAATACCAAATTAAAAATAATTTAGGATCATCTTGTTCTATACGAATGGTACATAACATGTTAATGAGAAATTAAAACATTCAGTACTCAAAAATGAAAGCTCAACCACCTCTTACAAAAAAACAAAAGCAGTATAGAGTTGAATTCGATAAAAAACATGTGGTTTTTGGAGGTACGCAGAAAAATGGTGTGTTTTCAAATGAAAAGAAGTTTAATTTGGATGGGCCGGACAGATTTCATTATTACTGGCATGGCCTTCATGATGAAAAAGCCACATTTTCAAAGTGACAGTTCGGTGGTGGCTCCATGATGGTGTGGAGTGGGTTTGCTTCTGAAGGTGTTACCCAAATTGCTTCTTTGGTGCCAAGATCAAATTCAGATTCTTATCAGGATATAGTGGCCCAAAATTTACTGCCTGTGGTACCACTCATCATCTCTAAAAATTATATTTTCCAACATGATAATGCCTCAATCAATGTATCTGCTTCAACAAAATCTTGGTTTGAAACAAATGGCGTAAAATTGCTTGACTGGCCAGGCAGGAGCACCAATCTAAACCCCTTGGAAAACCTATGAGGTATGGTTCATGAGGTATACCAAAATGGGCAACAGAATGATAGGCAAGATGAGTTAATTAGAGCCATCAAACTTGCCTGGCGGAAAACCCCAAACACTGTGTTAAATGAACTTTGTGGTTCCCTGACTTCACAAATGATTTAAATCACAGAGAAAAGAGGCTATTTTCTAACTTTTTGACATTTCTTTGGGCAAAAATCCTGGTTGTCCTTATAATTCTTGCCAGGCCATATTAATTACAATTTATGTTAAAAACAATATGTTATTTTTTGGTATTCAGTATTAAAATTATGGACTTTGAATTCTTGTTGTATATGCTATTTTATTTACTAATTTGCATACAATTCATTAGATGTACCTCGTGATTTTGCTTGTCCTTAAACCTTTTTCCAGCACTGTATATCTGGTATCATAGTTCACAAATTCAAAAATCGTTTATCATGTTTATCTCCAGAAGCTTGTGTTTTAGCTTTTTTTTGATGAAGGTTCAGCTGTTGAAACTAAAAATGGTACAGGATCTAGTGCAATAGGGTATTCAAGAAAAGGGTCTCAAGCGAATCATACTAAAAAATGAGAATATTTCTGGAATAATAGATAGGTTTATCGAGAACTTCATTTCAGAAGACAGCAAACAAGTTTTTGAAAGATTTAATATTCACACAATTTTTTTCAACATAGATCCAGCTTTCTGGACTGAAAGTGAAAGGTATAAGACAGCCTCAATTATTGTGCACCAATTAAAGGTGGTTAATGACACAGCTGAAAGAGGGGTGAAGTTAATGGAGGACTACAACAAAAAAAACAAAAAACTAATGAAAAATGAAGACCAGAGACAATTATTATTGCAAGTTGTCACAGACTACAGATGTTGATATCCTGATGCAAAGAAGGAGAGGGTAGCTAAAAATATAAAGCGAGATTGCCATTTGTTTTCTATTTTCTGATATTTCTGTTATCTACAGACCAGAAGCTTTACAACTTTTTTCATCTTGCCAAGAATATTACATTAAACTAGCAGTGAGATAGTTTAAGAAGGAAAAAAGGGTAAAGAGTGAATGTATTATATGCATATACTTGAAAATATGTAAAATCATCATAATTGGCAGTCATTTTATTAGCTTATATTATTCCTCAAATTCTCACCTTTCTTAGAATATTGGTTTTTTTTTTGTTTTTTTAAACTCCATTAACTTCTTTAAATATAGCCAGTTTTATGCGCTAAGGTGTTATTGATTTAAAGGTCTACCTGGTGTTTTGACAGTCGATTTCTGAAGAATGTCATTTTGACGATACATTGTGCAACATGGAACATAACTTTAGTTCATTTTTATCAATTTACAAGTGTTTATTAAAGCCAGTAAGTGTGACCACGTAATACATTAGAATCCATTACCTAAATTAAAATGTGTAATTTTTATAATTCACTGTTTCAACACTTGTGCCAAACTACGGGTAATGGCATATTTCCTTGTATTTTTTGATTTAATGTTTCTCTTTTTATATTAAGCTATTTATTATTACAATTATAGCATATAATTAATAATTCTACTATAATATGCTAGTATATATTACATGCTCACTTCTCAGATATATGATCTTCCATAAAAAATATGTTTCTATCTTAATAATAATTACTGTTATCGTGAAATTTAAAAGGAAATTAAGAACTTACTTAATAGAAAATCAAAATTATAATAGTCATACTGACCATAATGGGAGCTAGAATAATAATACTCGTTTTTGTTTTGCTATGCTTCTTCTGTGCACTGAAATGTAAATTTAGCATGGAAATAAAATTTGTATTGTACTGTATTGTGTTTAAAAAATTGGCTAATTAATGTATTATTTAAATAAAAACAGTAAATTAAAAGAAAATTTCACCAGAAAGTATCTAGTGTGTTGTTAATGTATTAGTGAAAGAAGTTTAATTTCATCTTAAAAAAAATGGGCCTACGTGTATACATTAAGTGGTGGGAAAATGAAACCTGTCCTTATAAAAGCATGCCTGTCTGCACATGTTATCATCATTTAATAGCAATAAAATTTTACGGATATTTTTTCCCGTAATAGAACAATTTTAAGGGGTGAGTTGGTAAAACTAACGAAGCTGATTATTTTGGGCCACCCTTATATATATATATGGCCTGCAAAAGGGTTGCTGGTATCTAACTGGAAGGAGACCCACACGCTGAACGTATGTGACGATGTGTGGAACCGGCCAGGCCAGTAACCTAGTGTCCTACCCCGCCTTCAAGTGGTGCAGGCTGAGCTTTCTATTTATGTGGCAAATTAATATTTGCTGCACGGATAGAAAGGCGGAAGGGGAGGGCTAATTCACCAACCCGTCTAGCCAGCGTGGTGAAATTATGGCTAATTCCTCCATTATGTTGACACACCAGAAACCATGGCCCCTAGTCTCCAGGTGCTGGAGTGCTCCTGATCAAGGCAGCGGTCAGCGTGGCATGAAAGCAGGGGGTGCTAAGAATCACTGGAATGGCCCAGGCTGCCGTTTGTTATTGACCTTGGCAACGTATAATGGACGATCCCTTGCTTCTGAAGCAAAACTTCAGGAATTGGAAGAAGAACTTGACAAGATCAAATGGGACATTGTAGGACTCAGTGAAGTTAGAAGAAAAGGTGAAGAGTTGGTGGAACTTAAAAGTGGACATTTGTTTTATTATAGAGGAACGGAAACTGGAAGAACAAGTGGTGTTGGCTTCTTAATCAACAAAAGAATTAAAGACTACCTTCTTGAAGTCGAAAGCACGTCAGATCGAGCAGCGAGGCTCGTTGTTCAACTAACCCAGCGATACCAACTTCAGATAGTACAGGCATATGCACCAACATCAAGCCATACCGACGAGGAGGTTGAAGAATTCTATGAAGAAATCAAACAGTTACAAACCAAGCTCATCATAGGGATTTTAGTGCACGAATTGGACAACAGGAACAAGGGATGGCATCGGTTGGTAAATATGGATACATGGAAAGGAATGAACGTGGCGATCAACTCATCAAATTTGCAGCAGCTGAAAATCTTAGCATCATGAATTCATTTTTTATGAAGAAACTACAAAGAAAATGGACATGGAAACACCCCCAACGGAGGAACCAGCAAAATTGACTATATCTTGACAAACAAGAAATCAATTATTGAAGATTGCAGAACACCGAACAGATTTAATACCGGAAGTGAGCATCGAATGGTGATATATAAAGTATGCTTAAATACTAAATTAGGAAGACAGAAGCTCATTAGGAAACAAGTATGTAAGAGGGTGGATTTAATGAAACTGAAAAAAAAAAATATTGAGACATTTTCAAGTTGGAATTAAAAAAAAAAAAAAATAATAAGCTTTTCTGCACTATGGAGCGACTTATTGAAGAAGTTGATATCTCAGGCATAAATGAAACATTCTTAAGACAATAGTGGAAACTGCTTGAGGAAATTGATGGTGTAACATCTAAGGCACAATAGCAAAATTGTGTGAGAGAAAACAGCTTTGGAAAAAAAGAATTGAAGATGGACAATCAAAATACCAACAGGATCAGGTATGCAGAACCCGTAAAACTCTGTGCAAAATATCAAAAGAATAAGAAAATTCAATGGTGAATTAGTAAGGAAAAGCCAATGAAAACAACAAGAGCCTTAAGGTTGTTAAAAGGCGTTTGTCTGTTAGGAAGAAACACATCATTGCATTAAAGGGAGAGGATTGGCGCATGAAGAAATAGGAAGAAAATATTTAGAAGAGTTGAAGAATTCTACAAAACTATATAAAAAGTAACTGTGGATTAAACAAAGACACTGAAATAGTCCGAGAAGGAACAGTTTCTAAAATCTAAAAGAAGAAGTTTCATTTGGAATAAAAATGAAGAAAGGAAAAAGCCCCTAGTGATGATATTACATTAGATATCTTAAAAAAGCTGGAGAACATCTAGAAGACATACTTGCAAAATTCTTACCAAATGTCTTAACAGTGGTAACATACCAAACCAATGGGATTCACAACAGTAATTCTCTCACATAAAAGGTCATAAGAAAGGATTTGAAAAGTACTTACGACCAATTAGCCTGTTACCTGCTTTTATAAAATCTTTAAAATCTTCCCAAAAGTGCTAACACAATGCCTGCACAAACAATTAGATACAGCTCATTAAAGCAACAGTTTTTTCATATTAGCTGATGATGTGGCAACAAAAGATGTTAAATAACTTATAAAGAAAAGAACGATTTCTCCGGCGCCTGGTGGGACCCGAACTCACGACCTCCTGATTGCCGGTCAGGTGCTGTACCTACTAAGCTACATGTGCAACCATTCTCTTCCCTTATGAGTATATATATGGCTTTCCATGGACAAGTTCGCTATTGGTGTGGCAGTGATGTGACTACCATTACCAAAGCGACAAGTCAAAGGAGTAAGGATGTAAAATATGACGAACTAGATTTTAATATTATTAAAGCAACAGTTTTTTCACATTAGCCGATGATGTGGCAACAATAGATGTTAAATTACTCGTAAAGAAAAGAATGATTTTCCGGCGTCGGGTAGGATCCGAACCCACGACCTCCTGATTGCCAGTCAGGTGCTCTACCTACTAAGCTACAGGCGCAACCACTCTCTCCCTTACGAGTATATATATATAACTTTGCATGGACAAGTTCGCTATTGGTGTGGCAGTACTGTGACTACCGTTGCCAAAGCGACAACTCATTCTTTCCAGAAAATCACCCTTTTCCTTACGAGTAATTTAACATCTAGATACAGCTCAACAAAGAGAACAAGCTGAATTTCTAAGTGGATTCACTACAGTAGACCATATTCAAGTATTAAGAGAATTAATTGAAAGAACACATGAATATGAACTTCCATTGTGTGTTGCATTTATTGACTATGAGAAGGCCTTTGACTCTATAAAAACATCAGC
The DNA here is from genome assembly GCA_006491805.2 of Dysdera silvatica. Classification (NCBI taxonomy): domain Eukaryota; kingdom Metazoa; phylum Arthropoda; class Arachnida; order Araneae; family Dysderidae; genus Dysdera; species Dysdera silvatica. The sequence goes on from QLNU02015360.1 coordinate 49,625,007, forward strand.
AGTCATCAACTCTTTAAGATCAACAGACATTGAGGATGTGTACATTGACATGGTGAAACGTGTGTATAAAAATGCAAGTGCAAAATTTCGGTTACATAAAGATACCAAAACTATCAAACTTGGCAAAGGGGTGAGGCAGGGAGATACCATTTCTCCAAAACTTTTTACTTCTGCTTTACAGATGATTTTTCAGCTGATAAATTGGAATAACAAGGGAATAAAAATAAATGGTGAATATTTAAATCATCTGCGGTTTGCTGATGACATTGTTATTTTTTCAACGGACCCATTAGAACTCCAAGACATGGTACAAGAGCTCTCAACTAGAAGTGAAGAAGTTGGACTCAAGATGAACCTACAAAAAACTAAAATCATGTTCAATAATTTCGTAGATGAAAAAAAAATACAAGTTGACAACATTGAGCTAGAAATTGCTGATTCATATATTTACCTTGGCCAGCTGATTTCAATGGATGGCAACATTATGAAAGAACTCAACAGACGTATTAAACTTGGCTGGAGTGCATTTGGAAGAAACAGTTTTATCCTGAAGGGGAAATTATCTTTGTGTCTAAAAAGAAAGGTCTTCAACCAGTGTGTATTGCCAGTCATCTCTTATAGATCAGAGACATGGAGCCTAACAGTTTCAGCAATACTGAAGTTACAGACAACCCAAAGGAGCATGGAGAGGTGTCTGCTTAGAATAACTAGGAGAAATCGAAAAATGAACACTTGGGTAAGAGAGCAAACTAGAGTGGAGGACATCATTATTAAAGTAAAAGGGCTGAAATGTCTATGGGCCTGGCATATTGCAAGAAGTACTGATCACCGATGGACAAGTGAAATTCTCAACCAGATTCCAAGAGAACATCGTAGACCTAGAAAACTTCCTCAAACTAGTTGGGCGGATGAAATAAGAAAACACGTTGTGGTGACGTGGAAGCGAATCGCTCAGAATAGACTTGTGTGCAAAGCATTTGAAGAGACCTTCATCCAGCAGTAGACTGATAATGGTTGATGATGATGATATATATACACAGTGACTAAAGCTGAAGGAGGTCTATTTAAAGTCTTCTAGCAGGAGAACCAGCAGACGAAATGTTACAAAATTTGGAGCACATATCGTTTCAGATACAATAGAGAAGAGATTTCAGTAATTAAAAAAAAAAGTTAAAAAATTTGTCCATAGGAGAAAAGTAACACAGTTAATAAATAACGTTCATTCTTTGTAAGTCCAATGTGACAATTTTGGGTGTTTATTGTCCCGTAAGCATGAAAATATGCTTTATCACTCCAGAAAACATTCCAAAGCAAAATTTTGTCAACCTCTGGGGCTGCCAGGAATATCAATGCAAAATCATGTTTGACTTCGGTATTGCCTACATGAAACATTCGTTTGTGGTTCAGTTTATATAGATAGCAGTTCAATACTTCTGGTAGAGTCCTCAACATAGTAGTGTGTATTAAATTTCACTTTCTGAGAATTACACATGCGCTTCATGGACCGACAGCACTATCACTGGATCATTCAAATGAAAGCTGCTGCAACTTCTGCCAACATATATGAAGTCTTACACCCTTTTCATGCTCAAACTGAGAGGACACTAACCTATTTAAACTTACGTATTATCCAATATCATCATAGTAACATACATTCAGTGGGCAAATCTTGCAGCAATCATTTTCGGCATCTGTAATCGAAAAGTGCGGCTGCATTTTCAGAATTTTGATAAAAGAACATGAGCAATGTAAATTCAGGCAAAGTGAGAACCATGTTTGTTCAATGATTGAAGTCCAAGATATTCCTTCTATAGTGATTAACTGTTCCAGGACTTGCGCAGTATTGAAATTTGAATATCATTACTCATTGACAGTGCCATTTTCCCCCTATTAGTGTAATTTTTAACTATTTTTTTTATATTACTGAAATCTTTTCTCCAATGTCTGCAGGAGCATGCTGGGCCCCCAAGAGGGCAGTGGGTAGACTGGTACAGAGAATCCAATTACTGGGGGGCATAAAACACAATTTTGTCTAACTAAACCTTAAGTAATATAACATAAATTTATGCATTTTAAAATAGCTTTAAATATGGATAGAGGTGAACAAAATAATGGTTCTATTAACTTCTATACCTAGGTCAGAGAGAAACCGCCATGATAGGTTAAAAGGGCACACCGAATGTACTGGAGTCCCGGAGGGATAAGATGCCCTTGATTATCTGAGATGCATGTCTGCAAATTTTTAGTGACATTTCACCTGCTAGTTCGCCGAACAGATAGGCACACTTTAATTTGGGTCATCTGCTATATAAATATGAATTGAGATCTGTATTTTATTTTGGGGTAGGTCAGGATGGTAAACAATTAGAGATTACCCACTGATATATCATCTCTTATTGCCCTTTACTTCTAGGATATTTCTGTTTTGAATTCAAGTATTTATCTGATATAATTTGTCTATACATTTGTTACACATTTGTTGACAGTATTTTGTCAAAATGCACTTTTTTGACAATGCACAGCTATACTTTTCAATAACCTCATTCTAATTAATGACCATTTCTATTTAATGACATTATTTTGCAGTACTGGTAAATGCTTCATAAAATTACACACATTGAAATTAACATAATTTTCTATTTAATGACTTTTTTTTTTTTTATCCAATCCTTGAAAGTTGTTATCGAGAGGGAGGTTACTGTATTTGAAATAATATATACGACAGTTAATTTGTTTGGATTAGGGAATGTTCATTGAAATAAATTTAAGATATTCGTTTTCGGCAGAATTACATGTGACTCAACCAAGAGAACAAAATTTGAAAGTAAGTCAGAGGAGTAGACAATATTCTAATATTAAGAAAATTGCATGAACATAAAAATTTTTCTATTTTATGTATTGTACTCATTCAACTATAAAAAGCCTTCGATTATCTTAACTTCAGCGGTCATCAACTGTTTTAAATTAGCTGGTGTGAAAATATATATATATTAGTATGATTACATATGTATAAGAAGACACAAGTGTTAAATTTTGGTTGCATAAGGATAGAAAGGATGTCAAAATTGTCAAAAAAGTTGGAAAGGGAGATATATCTCGGAAATCTCACTACATCCTTGTAGAACTTTTCAGTTAATGAATTGGAGTAAGGACACATGGGGCCATACAATCATCAATGAAATAAACCACCTGTATTTTGATAACATTGTAATTTTTACACCAAACCTTACAGGATCTTCGAAGTTTAGTGCAAAAACCCTTGTCTAAAAACAGAGAATTTAAACTCCAAATAAATCTCCAAAAATTTTAAATCATGGGCTAAAATTACATATCTGTATTACACTGACAAAATATTCCCCAAGTTACCAATGTTTTCGCTTGCATGGTTTCCAGATTTATCCATGTTGTCTGATTTCTGACATCTTTTTTGCCTTATTTCTAGTGCCTTTTAAAGTGATTATTCCTTGTAAATATTTGAAAATTAAATTCTTAGCTTTTTTAGCATAATTTGTACTGTTTCATCATTCCCACCTGACATACACTTGACATGAACGACTTTGTGCAATCCTATTGCATCAAAATTGTTGCAGAAACTTCTGAAATCCGTCATTGTTAGACATAATATAATAAAATATATAATAATAAATGTTCACATACAAATTAGCAGAAAGTTACTTTTCTAATTTTCAATTTGAATAGGATATAATTTAACAATTTGATGGCCTATGTGCATAAATTTTGGCAAAGAAACCTAAATTGGATAACTGAATTATTTCTCATTCTGATCATAGGTATATTTTTATTGTGCTCAACTATATATATTTTGTGGAATGTATCTAGACAAAAGCTCACATACACATACGTTGTGTAAAGCTAAGATAGCTTGTTTGTTAGTTTTACAGCAAAAAAAAGAGCAAGAGTTATGCAAAGCCAAGATGGTGATAGAACTTGAATGTAGGCACACTCCAAGGTAATAAAATATGTTTTGAAGTTGGTGAAAAATTGGACAATATGACAACAGATCTGACTAAAATACAATAAGTTAATTTGAAAGAGAAAGTACATGGCAATGTTTGAAGAAAAAGGTTTTCAACAAGTGTACATCAGAAATTGTTCGTTATAAGTTAAAGATGTAAAGTCTCATAGAAAAAAGAATACAAAATTTGAAGTCAAAACAAAGAAATGTGAAAAAGTGTATATTTGAAATAACTGGAAGAAATGGGAAATAAACACAGAAGCAAGAGCAATTAAGGGCTGAGAGTACAGTTGAAGTGGAAAGTTATAAACAGCAGTGATGAATGAACTAATGAATAGTGGGAACAGAAATTTCCAACAAGATAATATCGACTGAAATAGCTTCTCAGATAAAATGGAAAAACAAAATTAGAAAAAAGGTTAGAATAATGTGAAGACAAATTACTTCAGGACAGGCATGTATAGAAGAAAATTTGAAATACTCATCAATGGATAAATAATAGTTCGATATGATAACGATGAAGGAAAATCAATAACACAATTATGACCAAAAATATATCCACATAGCCAATAATAAACTTCAATCTTACAGCATTTAAATTAAGTTGTAAGCACTTAAGACGCAAATCTTCAAAAACATTTTGAAGCACTATATGTTCAGCAGGGAGAGGTTTTTTTTCTTTGGGTGGTTCTATCTTCTCCTGCGCAGTCTAAAGAAGAAAAAAAAATCACATCAGCATTTATTAGTTCCCACAATCATTATATCATTCGAATTTTTGTAAATACGATGCATGGTAATTCTTCACTATAACGAAAATTTAATATGCATATTGTAGTGAATTTAAACTACAATTATACTGGTGACACATAGTACATCACCATAATAGTAAAGGACTTACTCTTTTCTCATGGACTATGTAAAAATAATCTAGCAGGCAACCAAAAATGTTATGCCACTTTTTGGTAGAAATTGCTGCAGCAGCTAACCTGATCAAAAATAAATTTGCATAGTTCACATTTTTGGGTGCATTGTAAAGTTTGAATAGTTTTTCATTCAGTTAAGTTTCACTATGTTTAATTCGATTTCAAGTTAATTACAACATATTTGAAGTATTTGTTCAACCCAATGTTATTTGACTGTGATTACTTTATGAATTCAAACTCAGCACAAATGATATAGAGGCATGTCGTAAAATATGTATTGTATTTGGAAGCGCAAGGCTGTAACAATTCACACTGCAACAAAGGTAATACAAGACATTTCTTTCTAGTAAAGAAGCACTGAAAATGTACTACACATCATGGAAGATCTGTCATTAATGACAAAGATTTGAAAATCTCTGTTGAAAATGTTCCAGCAAAAACTGATCCTGTAATCCAGCAAGGAAGGGACACATTCATAGGCGTAGACTTACGAGACTGTGGGGCCCGAGCCCCCAATAATCTGAAATAAATTGCGATTTTACATATACTGTAATGTATAAATGTACATAAAATGTGCTTTGGCCCCCCCCCAATAATTTGGAGAACTCTACACTGATGGACACATCACTGGTTGTTATCAAAAGATTCAATTCTCTATCTTGCAAAAGCTCCACTCTATCGTGGCGCAGTATAGCCCAGATGCTCTTGCGCCATAAAAAAGCCAAACAAACCACTCTATCTTAAGAAGCTCATGCTTTGTGTATGGTGGACTTAGGCTGGAATTGTGAACCACAAACTCTATTTAGAAAGGCCAAGCAATTAGGGCTGAGGTCCACACTAGTCAACTCGAATGTGTGCAGGATGCATTGATTCATGAACACTCAGCACTGGTGAACAGAAAAAAAAAGTGAAGTTCTCGCAGAATAATGCCACACCTCATACAGTGAAAGTTACCCACAATGAGACTAATGTCTCAGAATGGGAACTACTGTGGGACCTCCAAATCAACAGCCACCCATGGGACTGTGCAAAAGAGACCATTTTTCATGGTTTTTCAGAATTTGCTGTTGCTTAGAGGTTCTCAATATTAAAATAACTAAAACTAACAATAGAGACACAAACAGTTGTTTCAACTGTACTATTTGAAACTGACAATTATTCATAGGTTCTATAGTATATTATCTTATCTGCTTTATTCCTTTAATATTTTTCCAAGAAACTGCAACTTTTTTTTTTTTTTGCTTTGAACAATCACATGCAAAAGAGACAATTTAGAAATAAAACAGAGATAAAATTAGAGGTGGCAAGGTTTTCTGATTCTCAAAACACATCCCTTTTATAGAAACTGTGTATATGAACTTATATTTCGTTAGGAAAAGATTGTCAAATGTAATGGTGCCTATTTCGAAAAGCAAAATCATCTTTGGACTAATTCTACCATTTATTTTTTATACAAAAAATAAGAAATTTTTTGGTTATGATATTTTAGGTAATCAAAGCAGAATTTCAATTATCCACAGTAATGTGGAGTGGTAAGAGTAATGTGGTAAGAGTAATGTGGGAATGAGACAGATTTGAATGATCAAAATCAAGAATCCAGATAGATGTAATAAATTAACACAAAATCTACCAATGAATCTCTTAACTATAAGGGCAGGAAATAGATGAAAAACTCATAACTGCATCGAATTCATTTATCTTACATGTATTTAATACAAAGATAAAAATATATTATAAAGGCCAAGTAGGTGGTCACCGTAAGTTATTCTTGATAAGATTTGTTTATGGTGTAAAAACAACAAAGGTCATGCTTCACCGAGACATGGTTTTCTGAGGAATCCAAACTTCTTAAGGCCTCAGGAATTCTTAATAAAGAAAATTTGGATTTGGCTAAATAAATGACACACAAAATTGAAATCCAGGTAACTATAATTTTACTGTAATATTAATTTGATTTTGTCAAATTAATAAAATGCTGTCACAAGTTAAAGATTAGATTAGAAATTTTGTTCTGAACGTATTCCACAGTAAATCTAAATTCTATACAATATATTCACATATAAAAATTAAATCTTTAAATATTATTGGATCTAGTTATGAAAAGTGAAATACAGCGGTGGCGTAATTGGCCATATACCAACATAATAAAATACTAATGGATTAAAGAAAGGAATGCTTCGTTTAATGGTTATCATAATATTTTAAAACAAATATTAATTACAAGGCTTCTTAAAAACGAAAAGTGGTGCTTCTTTTATATATTAAAACTGCACAATAGATGATCTGAAATGGAACTGGTTGCTTAGTGTAGTCTCCAAACCATGTGATAATACGTAACAAAGCTTACTGGATATTCAACCTGGAACTCAAAAGATGCAGTTTTTGATAGTGGGATGCTTATATAATCTAATTATCTCAAAATAATCTTTCAAGGATTGTGTGAATTTTACAGCACAAGGACAGCAAGGGTCATACTGTGTTGAGGTCTACAGTTTTTCAAGGAATCTGAACCCCCATGGCCTAGAAAACCAACCTCCAATTACAGTGAGCAGTTAGTTTTTTTTTATTATTTTTTCCACGCTCTTGGAAGCAGAACCTGGGTTAACAGTGCATTAGATAAGTGGTGCAAGGATAGGTAAGATCATGCTGTACAAGGATTTAGTTTGCTGAGGAATCCAAAACCTATGTTTCCTAGGAAACCAAATCCTGGACTATGGTGAGCAGAAAAAATGGCAAGTAATCCATGGTGCCATTGGAATTGATCCTAGGTTAATGGCACAAATATATTACCACTACATTAACATAGGACAAATATATCAACATTATGAGATTTCCTGATGAAACTTATAGTCAAATTTTGTTAACATGAATATGATTAATACAAACTGTTTCCCAAAATCCTAGCCAAAATGAATAACTTAGTAACACAATCCAATCTTCTTCGGAAAACGCAAATTACTTTCAATATGAAATTTTGTTGTTATTTCAATGAGGGTTCGCATCAACAAGGTTTGACTGTACTGCATTGTTAAAAGTTATGCGAGTATACCAAACCATTTTATATCATTGCTCTCTCAGGTGTATAATTAACTATGGCAGGTCTGTGTTTTCATGGTACAAGGGCAGTAAAGACCATGCTGTACTGGGATCTACAGTTTCCTAAGTAATCTCAAATTCTACTGCTAAGGGAAACAAACCTGGACTACAGTGGGCAGAATAACAGCACACAATTTGTGATATTATTGGGAGTCAAATCTAGGGCAAGAGTACTATAGATGAATGTGTGTGTGTGTGTGTAGGCGTTACAACTACATTATAATTGGGCAATGAATCCACGTTTTTCCAAGGCATCCAAATCTTTTAAGGCTTAGGAACCAATCCACTGCACTACAGTGAGCAGTTTGTCGATAAATTTGTTTTTGGTACCACCAAGAGCAGGGTCTGATCACCGCAAAGGCGTCCAAAGCCCGGGCTTTGGGACTAGACTCTAGCTGGAGTGGGAACTGCACGGTGAACAATCCTTCTGTGAATGTGCATGGTCAATGCACATGCGCAGAATAGAATCTAGTCCCAAAGCCTTGGCTTTGGATGCCTTTGCGGTGATTAGGCCCTGACCAAGAGTCAAGCCCTGATTAACGTTGGATGAACACGTTACCACTGTGCAATGGCAGGGCTTTTCGGCAGTTCAGAAATTTTTCCTTAAGCACCATTCTTATTTGCTGTTTTGCAATTTAGAAAATGAAGTGCATATCATACAATTTAAGAGTTATAGAACAGATTTATTTTTCTTCCTTCTTTCTTTATTTTTTATATCATTTTGCAGATAAATACCATAGGAAAGTTTTAAACAGGGTCTATAAAATTATACAATAGCACATAAAACACAGCCACACAATATTGCAATCTATAAATTTGATACTTAATAAGATATTTTTTAACAATTTGTATATTTAACTAAAATAAACAGAATTATACTTATTACCTCCATTTTCATTTGTGTTGTCATAAGTGGTTCTTTCAAATTTGGTTGATTTGTGGGAGGATCCCCAAAGTTTGTGCCACTGATATAACTATTTGATTCTGGAGTTGCTTGAGGAATATCGGGAACTGGCACACCAGAAAGCGGGCTAGTTATTGGTTGAGTTTCATATGTAGACGTCATGACCTACAAGTCGATACATACATTATATATAATATCATCATCATATTCAACCATTATCTATCCACTGCTGGATGAAGGTCTCTCCAAATGCTTTCCACACAAGTCTATCCTGAGCAATTCGCTTCCATGTCACCCCAACCTGTTTTCTTATCTCATCCACCCATCTACTTTGAGGACGCATTCCATGGTCTCTCGGAATCTAGTTAAGAATTACAGTTGCCTATCGTTGATCAGTTCTTCTTGCGATATGCCCGGCCCATCGCCATTTCAGCCTTTTTACTTTAACAATGATGTCCTCTACTCTAGTCTGCTCTCTCACCAATGTGTTTCTTTTTTGATCTCTCCTAGTTATTCAAAGCATGCACCTCTCCATGCTCCTTTGGGTTTTCTGTAACTTCCGTATTGCTGCAATTGTTTGACGCCATGTCCCTGATCTGTAAGAGAGGACTGGCATTACACACTGGTTGAAGACATTTCTTTTTAGACACAAAAGCAATTTTCCCTTCAGGATAAAACACTTTCTTCCGAATGCACTTCCACAAAGTTTAATAAGTCAGTTGAGTTCTTTCATAATGTTGCCTTCAATTGAAATCAGTTGGCCAAGGTAACTATACGAATCAGCAATCTCTAGCTCAATGTTGTCAACTTGTTGTATTTTTGTTTTCTCTACGAAATTATTGAACGTAATTTTAGTTTTGTGTAGTTTCATCTTGAGTCCAACATCTCTACTTCTATTTGAGAGTTTCTGCACCATGTCTTGGAATTTTGATGGGTTCGTTGAAAAAAAATAACTATGCCATCAGGAAATCGTAGATAATTTAAATGTTCACCATTTATTTTTATTCCAATTTATCAGCTGAAAAATCATCTGTAAAATTGAAGTAAAAAGTTTTGGAGAAATGGTATCACCCTGCCTCACACCTTTACAAATTTCGATAGATTCAGTATCCCGGCCCATACCACTGGACGGCTAGGACACTAGGTTACTGGCCTGGCCGGTTCCACACATCGTCACATACGTTCAGCGTGTGGGTCTCCTTCCAATTAGATACCAGCAACCCTTTTGCAGGCTATATATATATAAGCACAAAATATCCAATCATTAGTGTAATGACATGCAAATTACGGCTCGACTACCTGCCCTTACACACATTTATGTGTACACACAATATTAATTAATAATATTGAATTACACACAATAAACTGTGTTTTGGAAACAACCCTTCACCACTTTCAAAAACTTCATGGGTGCTGATGAAATTTAGTGATGCAGTTTAAGTCACAGAATTCACATTAATACAAAGGATTTCAGTGGATGCCATTTTTAATACTGCACCAGTTCAAAGCCAATCAAATGGGTGGAAACACCAAATAGTGAAAGTAATGATAATGCAGGGCTCCCAGCAGACTTTGCTCAAGAAACAAGGTAAATAAGGACATTAAAAAAAGGAATAATAAGGACCATAAAAAACAAGAATAGAAAACTTTCTTTAAATAATTGTTTCTGGTGTCACGTCAGTTTACTGTGCACAAGTCGTCGCAAGCACAATTTGAGATGGAACAATTCGTCGTAGGACAATTTGTCGCAAGCAATTACGTTATACTTATTTTGCTGTAATTTGTAATGTATTTATTGGAAGGGTGGGGTTCTTTGCTTGTAAATACAGTAGAACTTAGATCTGAACATCACTTAAGCTAAATGACTTGCTATACTATTTTCTTTAATTATTTCTTTAAGTGGACACTTGTTCGATATTTTATTTGTAAATACAGTATAACCCCAGTAACCCAAACTTTGCCTAACAGAAATGATCAGTTATACTGCTTTGTTCTATTATTTTTTAAGTGAATACTTTACGTGTTCAACATTTCACTTGTAAATACAGTAGAACTATGGTAATCCAAACTTCGTTTAACTGCAATGACCTACGCTATTGGATGACCGGGGTTCTACTGTATTAATAAGTAAAATATTTAACGAGTGTCCACTTAACAAAATAATTTAAAAAAAAAAATAGTATAGCAGGTCACTTTGCTTAAGCGAAGTTTGCATGACAAGGGTTCTACTGTATTTACAAGTAAAACATCGAATGAGTATCCATTTAACAAAATAATTAAAGCAAGTCATTTTGGTTAAGAAAAGTTTGGACAACAGAGGTTCTACTGTATTAACAAGCAAAGAAACCTCTAATAAATAAATTTCAAATTACAATAAAATAAGTAGCTATGGCATAACGAATTCTTCTGTGATGAATTATATGCTTCTGCATTAAAAACTGGATTTGCTGGGAACCCGGCTATAGCCATTTGACTGGTATATGTAGGCTGCCAGAAAACACTGTATGCAAAAACCAGCCTTTTGTTTAAATTTGAAAATTCACACAGTCCAGTGATTATTATTTGTTCTTTTAAAAAAAAAACAAAAAACAAAGTAGGAGGGAGGAAGGATGGGAATACCAACAAAATTCAGCTGAGGGTTATACTAATAAATAAGGGTTTACCCATCCTCCTTTATCCCCTCATTGTTTTGACAACAAAGAATGAACCAAGGACACAACCTTGAATAATAATGCAAGTAGAAGGGGAAATCTTTAGGAAGAAAAGGTGATCACCCTTGGGGATGGGACGGTGGGGAAAAGGGAGTAGCAAGCAGAAAAATAAAAGATGTGATGGAATAATAGGAAAAACAGGAGTTCTGCAACCCTGATAGTTATTTGTATTACTGTTTCAAAGCTGTGATTTTATTTTTTTATTGTTAGTGTTAAAGTTCTTCCACAATTTATATTTTAATTTCTGTGAGATGTGACTGCAGCTTAAACCCTGATGCAGTGGTACATAAAGATTATAAGATATTATTACCCTTCTCAGGGGTAACACAATTGCCAAATAATGGTTAACACACAAAGCCTCTGGGGCAAGTTTTTTGTGGTTTTTTTTAGATAAAAACGTGGGTGGTGGAATTATTTCATATAATAAAGACTATCTGCGTTCTTACAGCACAAGGACAGTAAAGTTCATGCTGCACCAGGACCTACAGTTTTCCGAAGACTACAAACCTCTTGGGGTCTGAGAAACTAACACTGGCGACTCAAGTGATCAGTTAGTTGGTAATCACTCTTTTTGGCACCATTGAAAGTCATAACAGGGTTAATGGCATGTTGGACAAACAAGTCACCACTGAAGAGTCTACATAATAAATATTAAAGTAATTTCTTTAAACTGAAGTTCTTAATTCTTTTTAAAGATTAGATAAGTATTTTGTTATTGATGCAATTGCTACTTTTAGTTTACATGGAAGTACAGATGAATTTAATTATAATGGGCTTGGATTTAATCAGAACTCTCGTTTAATCGGATGAAAAATAAAACATTTATTGGTTATATTCAATATAAACATGTTGGTTGGTTGTATTTTTAAGGTGCAAGGGTCATTCTGGGCCACAATATAAACAGGACAAAACACTATTATTATGAGATAAACCCATATTTAACAAGTAAATTTTCACAGAACAAGTTTAAAAATAATTTTATTTTACTTCGTCTCCAATTTTCTAATAATATATCAAATAACCAAATGCACTCTTTAGTGTTGAATCATGACTAAGAAAATCAATAGAATAAGGGGATGTGTGTATGTTTAGTTTTTATGCTGTAAATTACTGCTTCTCGACCTTTATGATGCCACAGCCTGGTAACTTTTGTTTTTTATAAAACAAGGGCCCAGTTCCAACAAACATACTCTTAAATACTTTTCCATTTATTTTTTTAAGTTATTACATTAAACTATCTTAAGTATGAATATTAATTAAGAGTATCAGTACACTCCTACTAACACATTCTTTGCTGACACCAGGGACAGATTATAGTATAGAGAAACAGGACAAATGTCTAGAACCTGTTTTTTTTTGGCCCGGCACAGGGAAGACTCGCAATTTCAAAATCGTTGCCGATCAGACCTTATTACACTGTAAAAGTGAAAATCTAAATTCACTGTTAAATATGCTCCAGTATATAAAGAAAATGAAAATTATATTTACTTTCCATAATATTGAAAATTTATTTGGCATTTATCTGAGATTGTCTATTTATTCCCAATGCAACAGGAGACAAATTGTTTTCGGTATTACGAGTATAAAGATATCTATGAAATCCTTAAACCAGTTAAAATTAAGTTGCTTATACGTATTGTGCATTAAAAAAAAAAAAAAAGAAAGAATGCCATAGGTAACATTATGAAGAATTGATAAATTTTCTGAAGAAAGAGCAAAGAAAAAATATTTCTAGTATAAATTTTATATCCTGTAAAATATAAACAAAAGTTTCAAATCATTTCATTTTTGTTGAATATTTGGAAGTAATATAGGATGTCTACATGACTGAGGTCAACATGAAAGGTAAGAGTGAACCCATTACTGAGCCCTGTGGTATTCCCACTTTTGTTTGCTTTGTTAATGATTTTTTGCCACCTATATATGCTTGTTTGTTCTCTATTATTAATTTAAATAGTTTCTTGATATATTTAATACTTTAGCTCTTATACCACCATTGTTTAGTGTTTTTATTGCATTTTCCCTACAAATAAGGTTGAAAGCTTTACTTAAATTAAAAAATATTCCTATTGTATATTTGTTTGGTTCAAGGCTGTTATGTATATTTGTTACTATATTTAACATTAAATCTTCTGCTTTATATTTTTGGAATCCATATTGATTTTTTTTTGTATAATTTCATACTTATCAAAGAATTTAATTATTTTTTGGTTTAATATACGTTCAAATATTTTAGCAAATATTAGTAAAATAGAAACTGGTCTATAATTACATTTATCAGTTTTATTTCCCTTTCTAAATACTGGAATAATTTTTCGGCTTTTATACTTTTGGGATATATTCATTTTCTATCATATCATTATATATAAAGGTTCTATCAGGTTTTTAGTGCAATTTTTTATTATTGTCGGACGTGAGTCATCAATTTCAGCTTCCCTTTTTTTTTCGTTAATTTTATTAAATTCTGTTTTTAATTCTTGTTGTGAAATTTCATTTATAAATATGCTATTTGTATTACCTATATCAAATTCACATAACTCATTTCCTTCATAATTTGTATTCCTCGTAAAATCATTTATTATGTCTATAAAACAACCATTTAAAATATTTGATACTTCATTTGTTATTATTTGATACTTCATTTGTTATTATTTGATTTTCATTTCTTATTTGTGCCTCATTTTTTTACCTAGAATTTCATTTACTGTCTTCCATTTTTTCTTAGGATCTCGATCAGTAAGCTTATTCATATAATAATTATATTTAGTTTTCAATATTAGTGTTTTAATTTATTTTTTATTTGCAGAAATTTTTTCCATTCTCTTTGGTTTTTACTTATTAAATAATTTTTATATTTTTTCTTTCTATTTTCTTTTAACATATTTATATTCACCCATGGTGCTTCTTTTTTTCCAATTGTTTCCCTTACTCTTTTAAGGGGAAAATCACCATTATATATATTTTTTATTAACTCAATAAAATATTTATACTAGTTTTCATATCCTCTCTGTACATTGTACAGTGCTGTCTGCCAACTGATTTCATCTAATTTCTTTTTGAAGTTACTTATTTCTTTTTTACCTTGTTTTCTGCAAAACTTTATTTTTATATTACCATTAGTTATGCTTTTACCTTTGTTATATATTATTATTGGTTAGTGATCACTTATATGAAATTTTATCATTTGTACATCAATGCATGGGGTTAACCAATTTATTCAGGATGACCCGTATGTAATAGTTAAGAAAAAACCTATAACTTCTTAGTTTCCCCACATTAATAAAACCATACAGAACTGTTTTTTCATAGATGAGAAAACTAAGAAATTAATTGTACCATCTGTTGCCAATGTCACCCAACTTTATGCCCTGCCAAAGGTCCATAAACCGGGAATGCCATTCCGACCAATTGTTTCAAATATTGGTACAGCTGCTGATCTGCTGTCACAATATCTTATCTGAAAGTTTTCACCTTTATTAATTAGTAACACTTTCATAGCTACAAACTTTTCAAGTTGTATTGAAAAATTGAAGCCCCTTAATCCTAATTCCTCCAAAATGGTCTCGTTTGATGTGAAGAGCTCATTTACAAAAGTTCCTATCAAAGGCTCACTTGATTCACACACTCCAAGGTTGAGGGAATTCCATTACAGATTTTGAAATTAATGAACTGATTCTTCTCATCAAATTGCATATTAACCAAACCTGTTTCTTGTTTAAAAACAATTTATTTAAAGAAGTGGTCTGGCAATGGGAAACCCACTACCTCCAATTCTGTGTGTGGTACCTTTATGCACCATATAGAAGAGAAATTCCTGACTCTCATCCCATTCATATTCTGGATAAGATACATGTATAACACTTTCACTCTACTACCTAACAATATCGCTGCTTCGCAAATTACCAACCTCTTAAACACCATTTATCTTAACATGCAGTTTACTTTCGAAGAAGAAAAAACTGTTCACTTGCCTCATACCGTGGCTACAATCCAACAATCATTGGTCATGCCTTTAGAAAACTTACTGAACCTAAACCTGTCCCTTCCCTCCCCAGTGATTCTTCAGCAGCAAAAATTTAACTTTCATGTTTCCTTCAGTCCAATCAGCAAAACAGGTTTTTTCATTTTAAAGATATCATTCTGGATTCTGACAAGTGGGGTATATACTCTACCCTATGTCAGTGTGGCCAAATTTATACTGACCAAATATGCAGAGCACTGTTTCTCAGGTTAAAAGAACATGAAGCTTATGTCAGAAAAAAAAAGAGAAGATTTTCATAAATCGGCCCTAGTAAAACATACAGGTAAATCAGGATACAAGTCCATATTTTCCAATACACATACTAAAAAAGTCAACTCAACGCTTGATCTCAACTTCTTTGAGGCATTTCATATCCTATCAAACATCAATGTTACAGTTAATGATTAACTCCCGAGTAATTCTATCTCGCCCACTTGGAAAAACTTTTTTGCACATCATGGCCAGAGAACACACCACCAATACATCTAATTTCTGATCAATTTAACCTAGTTTCTAATCGATGGGATGGCTGGTTGATTGTATTTTTATGGCACAAGGACAACAAAGGTCATTCTGCATCAAGTAAGGTGTGAGACTGTACATATGGGTTTAATATTAAAATAAATTAAAATTACAATGTTAAAAATATATTAAACATAAAATAAAACAAAACCATGTAATAAAATCAGATGAGATTGAAAGAGCCAATATCTGATAAGAAATTAAAAATGATTTCATGATTAAAAGAATTGCATAAAATGTCACAAAGGGTAAAATTATTTTGGTTAAAAGCTGTTGGGATGATAACTCTGACAACATCATGGATATAAACTGAAACCACCATGCTCTGATGATGAATGAATGGATATGTCCTGCAGCCTACTCAAATTTTGTCATCCAATTGTAGGCCAGAAATTTGTTACATGGAAAGTGGGTGGAATTTCAAGGTGAAAAGGTGTAATTGTAATCACTAAAAAGCTTTTCAGCAGAGGTATGGTTGGGAAATTTATATGCTGTTGCTGTGAAATTTTTTTTTAAAAAGAGTTATCAGTTGGGTAAGCATAGAAAAAATGCATATAAAGTGACAGTACAAACAGAAAAATGTAAATGCATTGAAAAAATGAAATGCACTGCATTTTCTATAAAGGCTTTTTTTTAAACCTTAACATATGTATTGTCTGTGGAGGAAATAAAAAAAAAAAATGCACCTACCACATAACAGCTATGTTAAGGCTTTTTTAATTGAATAATTTCTCACTATGAACAATAAATGTTCTATGTTTTGATCTGTTATGACTGTTGGATTCATAAGTGAAGTATATTTTCCCCTTCACCAATTTGTAAAATCCTATTTTATGAAATAAAATATAATAAGCTGCCCATAACACTGAAATTGAGAATGTACATTGTGTGAATGAAAATATATCTTGGAAGATTTTGCAAAATATAACCTGAACATACATTTTCATTTTCTGCCAGAAAATGGCGCTACGTGTATGACTTTCCGAGCTCCTCCCATGTTTCATGTGACAAATTTCTGGTCTACAATGGGCTTAAAATTTCAGGTAGGCTGCAGGACCTACCTGTTTATATTGATGATAGCCACATGCTATCGAAATAGTTATTAGTTACTATTTATTAAAATATTCTTAAATTAACTGCATCAATAATTTTTGTATAACTTTTGCTTCTATTATAATATGTATGGAAATGAAAATATGCAAAGTTTCTTTTTCTCACTGTACTGTGATTTTTTATTTTTAAATTTCAAATTAATAATACATGTATTTTTACAAACACCCAAATATGATATGCAAAAAGTATCAGTCTTTTCAGTCCCATTATTGTAAGAACATGGCATATGCTTCAACTATTATAATGATATGTTTACAGACGTGATGTCTCAATCTGCTCTATCGCAGATGGACTCAAGGTATAGAACTCATGGTTTCTCATCATTGTTATAGGACTGTACTGGTAATGTTGATGCTAAGGGAAGATTTTTGCTTGAATGCAGATATCAAAATTTCTTTATTCAGATTTAATGTCACTTACATTTATAGCATATATAATGTTGATTGTGCAGACGTTGATTGTGAAAAGTTGCCATAAAAGCTACCTACATTTTCAGTCACTGTAAGTCAATACAAGGTTGTTGAATATATCATGCTAAAGGCTAACTGAGATATTTATCTTCCCCTTCCCTTTCATGGCACAACCAACTGGTCAGAGCACTTGTTAAAATCATGGCAAAATTTCCAGCAATGCTACACTAAACTAGATTCATGAAATTCTTATTTTAAAATGTAACATGTTTTTGATCTTAAGTAAATTAGCATCCATGTTAGTTACATTATGTGTGCCATAGGCTACAATTTCCTGACTCTAGAGTTTTATTTACGTTTAGAAAATCCATGCCTGTTGACAGATGTAAGGACAATCCAGAAATGAACTTTCTGGGACATTAATAAATTTGAGGGACTTTTTTTTAATGAGGGGGTAAACTGTCTTTTGGTGAAAATTCAGTAGAAAAAATAGTCATAAGCATTGATTTTCTTCAAAACCCAATTAGTAATAGAAGGGAATTAAAAGATAAAAACGTATACTTAATAATAAAATAGTAAACTTGAGATTTAGTTAATCGACATAAAAAAAAAATTACATTTATGTAATTCCAAATAAAAAATAATTATAACTCATTCAGGAAACACAGAGAACATTAACATATTACTACAAGCATACTTATAAACAAAAAATTTTAAAAAAATTTCACATAAAACATTTAAGAAAAATTATATAAAAACATACTTGAGTTCCAAGATGTTTGCTTGGTAATGAGTGGATCATTTCCATCCAGTTTTATTCACCAAATGAAGTAGGCAATATTGGCTGAAGGCGGAAGTGTAGGCTTTGGAAAAAGTTGGGGCAGAAGCTGAAAATTCCAACATAAAAATATGCAGTTTAATGGTTAAACTGATTGGAAGCAAACACTAAAATTAATGATTTATTTTTCACATATCTGTCATATTTATATTTTCCTGAAATAGTTCCATCCAGAATAAGCAGTCAATAAAACTTTAAATACATATTACAATATACTGTGCTTGAAACAATACAGAGTTTCACCAGGAGATTCCATAACAAACAGTTATTTCGACACTGGCGTAAGGTTTAAAAACACGACGTTTCGGGAGCCAACTGCTCCCTTTGTCAAGTGAAGGCAGAATGAAGAGTTCGTGAAAGTCCTAAGCTTATATACCCGCATGTTGGGAATCCCCATCTGACGCCATTTGGTGCGGAGCATTTCCAGCTGGGGAAACCCCAATCGGGGAAACCCTCGCCGGGAAAGCCCCCGCACCCGACGATGTCAGATGAACACCCCCAACTCGAGGTTTTGCAAAAATCCTGTAAGGTTCTGTTAGAGATTTCGCGATATTTATTGCACGACTCTTCAA
>QLNU02015360.1:49644192-49656366 GCA_006491805.2 Dysdera silvatica
TCTCAGAAAAGCTGTCTCGAATTCTCAGTTGTGTGAATGTTAAGACCTACTACAAACCTGTCTACACCCTGCGTGATCTATTACTTAAAGTTAAGGATCGCGTCCCTGAGGAGGAAAAATCTGGTGCTATTTACCAAATACCGTGTGGAGACTGTGACAAGGTGTATGTTGGACAGACGGGAAGATCGATACGTCTACGAGGGAAGGAGCATATGCGTGCGGTAGCTAGGGGAGACGATTCAAACCAGTTGGCTGAACATGTCTTCAGGGAGGGTCACGAACCAGATTGGCATTCGATGAAAATATTACATCAGAATGTGACGAATCTGGGGAGTAGACTTTTTCTGGAATCATGGGAAACCTACGGTTTGAGGAGTCGTGCAATAAACATCGCAAAACCTCTACCAGAACCTTACAGGATTTTTGCAAAACCTCGAGTTGGGGGTGTTCATCTGACATCGTCGGGTGCGGGGGCTTTCCCGTCGAGGGTTTCCCCAGCTGGAAATGCTCCGCACCAAATGGCGTCAGATGGGGATTCCCAACATGCGGGTATATAAGCTTAGGACTTTCACGAACTCTTCATTCTGCCTTCACTTGACAAAGGGAGCAGTTGGCTCCCGAAACGTCGTGTTTTTAAACCTTACGCCAGTGTCAAAATAACTGTTTGTTATATACTATTGTTTATAAAAACTGCAACACCTTGAGGGAACAACTGTAACCATTTGAAATTTATAGGAATATGAGCAGGGTGTGAAAGGTAAATGATTAGAAGTGCAGTGATTGCACATGACTGAACCTAGCAGCACCCTTCAAACTGTCATTTTAGAAGAATAGAGTGTTGTTGAGGATACACAAAGTAATAATTGGGGAGAACGAGCTGTAAAAAGGTGTTCCAGGAATCACTATGCCTCATCGATGACAGCAGGCCCAATACAAACAACAGAGTTTAAACAAGAATGTATGCTTGGCCTGGAAGAAGGTGATTTTTATACTGCCACATTTCTTCTCATATGAGGAATAAAACTATAACAATGATATATGTAAGAAAGCTGAAGACTGGAGAGAATAGGATACATCGAAAATCCAGCAGTGAACTACGAAATGTGATGACAGACAACTCGTTGGCTTGACATTGATAGACCATTCAGTTTCATCACAAGTGTTAATACAATGGTGGAGCACTGTAACAGGTGTGGCATCTTCTTTACAAAAGTTGTTGTTTATATCAGTTTTAAGGCATAAGGATAGCAAAGGTCATGCTGCATCGGGACCTAAAGTTTTCCGAGGAATCTATACCTCTGAAGGATTGGGGAATCAACTCTTGGACTATGTCGAACAGTTAAGCAGCAAGCGTTCTATTTTTCGAACAGTTGAGAATTAATGGTGATTGGTTTTTATGGTACAAAGACAACAAGGTTCATTCTATGCCAGACAACGTGCAACTGTACATACACTTGCCTGTGTGTGTGGTATGTCTCTGTGTGTGTGCATGAATATGCAATCACCTACATATCAGCATATAAGGTAGAAAATCATGATCATCAATCATGATCATCCTATCAATAGCGTTCTGATTTTATGAAAAATAAGGAGTTTTAAGGACTGTTGATGAAAACTAAGTACTTTTAAGGACCTTTAAAAATGAAAACCAAAAATAAGTTCCTAAGGACTTTTAAGTGCCCGTGGGAATTCTGATACATTTGATTACATTATGGTACCTGCACAAACTGAAGCTGGAATTTTTACGTGTAAATATATATAAATTAAAAAATCACATACAAATATGAGAGAAAAGAGTACGAGACCACTGAGAGGTAAACTTGTGACATTTCCATTACATGCAGAATGCTCTGCCAACTGAACGACGGTCTATGCTCACCTTTACTATCATTAAGGTTTATATAGTTATACAAGGAGAAACATTCATGTATTACAAATTACCCGGACTTTCATGTATCTGTGGTCACATGCCTTTCTCTTTCATATTTGTACATGATTTATAAATTTACATATATTTGCACTTGTGAATTTCAGCTATAATTTGTATGGGTTCCATGATGTATTTAATAAAATATGAGGGCCGTCCAGAAGTACCTACTTTATAATTAAAAAAAACCAAAAAAAACAGTAGAGATTTTTGGCAAAAACTTTATTTGACATCATACCCTACACTACTTTTTTACATAGTTACCACAAAAATTGAAACATTTGAAAAATTTAATTATTTGTCATAGCAAGTAATGAGTTTTTGTATCCCTGCTTTATAATCCTTTACCACCAGTTCCTAGAGAAAAATAGTGACCACTTCCCGTAGATCTTCATCACTGTTAAAACTTGTTCCCCCCAAAAAGTTTTTCAACTTTGTAAAAAGGTTAAAATCAGGAGCCATACCAAGCCTGGGCTGTAGGGTGGATAGTTAAAAATTCCTTACTTAAAATGTCAAAGAAGTTGTTATCAAGGTTCGAAATTAGCGATCGTTAGTCGAATTTTGCACCTATCAATTTTATTTTGACAACAGAGATTTCAAACACAGTTACCATTTTTGGCACCTAACTTTTCCTCAGATACAGTCACCATTTTTGGTACCCAACTTTTTTAATTTGTATTGCTTATATGATGTATGCCACAAAATCATAATCCGTTGCTTTTGTTAGGGTTAACCCATGGTCGGCATCCTTGTGGGTTGTGGCCAACTATGATACCCTCCATTTTCTCCCCTAGCATCTCAATATAGCCTTTTCTGCCTATAAAGAACATGTTTAGGGTCAGTTTATGCTTAGTGTTATTCTTTGACCATGCTCATTTCCAATTTTTTTTTATCAATTTTTGATCACGAATATTACAAAGTGGAATCAATAGTTAGGTTTCTTTGGTGAAATGTTCACACTTGCATAATGTTAAATTGCGATCGATGGAACCTGAATTTATAAATAAGCACATTGGGCAAATGCTCAAAGCACAAAATTTTTAGGAAGGCAAAATTTCAAAAGATACCAGATTTCTTTTTTCTTCAATTACAATCTACAAGAACAACATTAATTTCCTCTCAGCACCCGTCATGAGCATCATCCCCTTCCCCAAAACATCATGACAAAATTTTCGTCTTCATATAAAGTTATTCATAAAAAATCATATAATTATGCACATAAGGTAACCAGACCTCTCCCCCCAACTGGTATTCTGAGGTTTACTGTTATATTTGAGAGGACAGATCGATGGAATTCTTGGTTTTCTTAAAGCAGAAAATTTCTAACAAGTGAAATACATAGTCCATTGACTTTTCATCACATTTGGGGGGGGGGAGAGAAGCTTGGATTTATATACAGGCAACTGTCCAGGGTGCAAAATTTTAAGAGGCGGTGAATTTTTCTTTTTTACAAATTGTAACATATCTTAATCTGCAAAATTTCATCAGACTTCCCTCTCCTCAAAAGTGTATCCTCCATTTTTGTCTCAACTTGAAATTCTGAAAGATCATGTGCAACAGCCTCGAACCAAACACAGGAATAAAAAATTTGTATTCAAATAAATTTAATCATAAAATTACCATTATTTTATCTTACAATGTACATAAGGTAATCATAACCCCCACTCCACCATTTCACATACTCTGTGATTTGATGTCGCATTCAAGTAGCCAGATCAATGGAATTGAATGTTTCTTTCAGCATAATATTCATTGTAAGCATTCCCCCCTTTTCCATGAATTTTAATAGCATTTTTTTTTGCAGGAAATGGGGTGGGGAGAAATAGACATTTTTTGTTACGGCCCTGCAGTTCAGTGGTTGAATATGAAATAATGCGAGTCTGATTGAAAGGCACCTTCATAAAGATGTTAGTTTACGTCGAGAGGATTTGTTTATTATATTGTTTTTGTGAAATTGCATATAAGTAAAACATTTTGGCAACTGAAGTAAAATTGTTAGGTGCCACTGACCCCCTAACTTTCTGCTCCTAATTTCTAACCCTCGTTGTTGTGTTTTCAAAGTAGTATGAGGTCCGACATTGTCTTTGAAGTAGCATGATGCCACTACACAACAGATATTGCCGCCGATTCTGAATTGCCCATCATAACTTTTTCAGTGTTTCACAATATACATCAGCATTTATAGTGCTCCTTTAGGCATAAAATCAATAAGCCATACACCATTTCGGTCCCAGAAGACGATTGTCATGATTTTTCGAGTTACCTCCTTTCTTGAACTTTTTGAGTTTGGTTAGAAAACGAACATGATACCACTCTATTGACTGGCATTTGCTCTTAGGTGTTGTGTGCCAGGAATGAGCTTCCTTCACTAGAGTCATACTGCAAAATGTACAGGTCTACACCCATACGTTTCTTTTTATGTTCAGTGGTAAGTATGCAAGGGACTAACCATTCTCATCATTTGAAGTACAGAAAAAAATTTCTGCATTTCAGATGATCTTTAACAATTTCATGAATAATGGCACATAAAATATGCAGAAATTGTTCAATAATTTCATAAAGTATGATATGCTGATAGTTCTTTATCGATTTGTCAATTGGACACAGAAAATCATTTGTAATGACAGATGGGCATTTTATTTACTCCTCATCATGGATGTTCTCTTTCTCCCAGTGTTAAAATTTTGACACCATCACGGAACAGATGATTCATCTATAACATTATCTCCATAAACCTCTCTGACTTGAAAGTGAACATCACACGGTCGCACATTTCTTACATTTAGAAATCAAATCACAAATCTCACTTTACAAATGGCTGCATTTTGAATTTTTTTAAACATTTCAATCTGAAAAAATCAAAACATTTCAATCTGAAAAAATCAAAACATTTCAATCTGAAAAAATCAAAACATTTCAAACTGAAACAAGAAAAGCATTGATAGTGCAACAAAACCTTGCACCAGTGAGCAGACAAATGACAGACTAGTTAACCTTCAATAGAAGCTATTTGAAGCGCCAGCATTGCACACGATACAAAACGGTACGACTTTCCAGACATCCCTTATATCTGCATTCCCTACCCTTTCCTCTCAACAAATAAAATTATTTTATAATCTACACATGATTTCCTGTCATGGTATCTAGGTTGCAATATACATGTTTCCTCTTAGTATCTATATAAATCTTAATGGAAAAAAGGATAAACATAGACCATTGCTCAGTTAGTTGAGCATTCCATACGTAATGGAAAGGTACAGATACTCTTTTCTCTCATGTTTATATGTGATTTTTGAATTTATATATAATGGCTAAATAGCTCATTTTCTACTATATTGCTACATTTTACAAAAATTCGAAAGGAAAATAAATTACTTTGAGATGGAGGAGGGATTTCATAAGGTGAATATTCCATAGGTTCACTGAAAAAAAAGTAACAATAAAACATTAAAAATTTCACTTATTACATATATAAATGTGTGTGTATATGTATCTGCATATATAAATATATTTATGAATAATAATATATAAATATATTTATGAATATCCTCCTGATGCCCAAGAGAAATTCAACTTCTTTAAAGACTTGTTTACACCTTTCAACGTAATGGGGATGTCAAAAAAATGTTTTTATGTTACTATTTAACCCATAATTCCATGTAAAATATTCTCCACATTGGCCAACGATTTTCCTTCTAGTAGCAGCTGAGCGAATGTGAGCCCTCTCTACTCTGGGTGTCAGGAGGTTAAAGAGACAGAGTACATGTTCATAATTATTTATAATATACATTACATGATAAAAACATTTACCTTGATATGGCAGAATAATGATGAGTGAATGATCCTCGTGCTTGTAGCCTAGCGGCACCAGGATATACAAAATCATCAGGAACATGCTTTGAATACTTTTGACTTAAATGCTGACCAGAAATCGCTAAACAAAAAACATTAAATGTATATCAACAATGGCAACATGAAATGTATACAACTGAACTGATTTTGACATTAAGAATTTAAAATATTTAATGAAATATTATTTATTACTGTTTTTACAGTACAAAGAGAGCAAAGTTCATGCTGCACCAGAATGAAATATTAAAACGTGATAATCCACGAAATACAAAGTAAATTATAGAATAAAACTGTGTTCAGAATTTAAAAAAAATATTTATGTAATTATCATATATAATTACAATAAACCTGCATATCATAGTTCTTTAATTTCCATAATCATTACATAGAAAAACTGTGTTTATATATAAAAAAAATCTAACTATAGAATTCAAGATAAATTGTGATTTTTTGTTCATAAAGCATTAAAATGCCATGGTTTTCAATTCACCAAAAACGTTTCTGATGAAGTACTTCATAAGCCTAAACATTTTTATGATGAGTCATTTAAATTTGTTGTATACAGAGACATTAGAAATTTTTTACACAAATATAAATGCATATAAATATGGTGGTTTCCAAGTTACGTCAAGAAGCTCAAGTTTGAGCTCAAATGTGGGTGTCAAAAATAGTATCCAAGATATGTTAAATATGTTTCTCTCTTCTTAATTCTTGTTTTTAATTATTTACATGAACATAACTTGTGTATAATGCTTGAATCATATTCACTTATTTACTGCGCTGATTGGGAAATGTATCTTTAAATACAATATATTCATATTTTTTGTAAATATATATGTATGAAAAATATAGCTTATATATATATAAATCTTTTTAATGGAACTGCTGACTGATATACAGAGGTTCTATCATGTAAACACAGGGTGTCCGTAAATCAGTGTAAGACATTTCAGGGATTCCAAAGCTATTTACACATTTCTTTAATATAAAACTTAATTCTGAAAATTCCAAAGGCAAACATCTTATGGTTGGTTAGATTTTAATGGTGCAAGGACAATTAGGGTCATGTTGTGCCAAATGAGGTGATGCTGCACATACAGTTTTGCAATTCATAGATTTTACATATTAAAATAATAATATTCATAATTTTTTTTATATTTCTTCACACAAGTTCTATATATAGTTAGTAAAATTTTGTCATAAGACCAATGTATTAAAAAAGATTCTGCAACATTTTCAGAACTACGCTTTCCTTTATCGAGAAAAGTCTCGAGACAAAGTCAAAAGACAGGAAGAATTGTTCGTAAGCAGAAAAAAGAATACCATGTTCTGGAGAAGTGCAAGATGTTTAATTTTCTGGTAAAATATGCTTGAGAGAAAGGGTATACTCCTGATCGGAATGCTGCAAAAGTTCTTCATAAAAAATTTTATTCCTCAACCTTGTTGTCTTGGAAGACTTTTAGATTAAGAAATCAAGCTATTAACATCGCAAAATCTAGGTCTGAATCGTACAAGATTTGTGCAAGATGGGAAAACCAAGATGGAATAAGAGTTTGAGGAAAAAACTGAGTGTAGGACTGCTCTACAAAAAATGCAAAACTGGGGTATAAACACAGGACATTCTTACTTTCTCGACACTTCGATTGATAAAGGGAACAGCAGTTCTCGAAACGTTGCAGAATTTTTTCTTATAAATTGGACCAGTGATAAAATTTTACTAGTACACCATGTTACAGTACACCATGCTCAGTCATATTATTTTCTTAAGATTTATATATACAGTGAAAATCGGTTATAACGACCTTCAAGGGACCGCGAAAATTCGGTCGTTATAACCGATAGTCGTTATAAAGGATATCTTTTTAAAATCATAGCCTAAAATATAATATACTCCAGAGTTTTATAAATTATTTTGATAGTAAAATTTATTAAACTTTTTGATTTCAAAATTAAATAAAAATATACTTAATTATAATGAATTTACTTTCCGTTTATATTATGTTTTATAGCCACAGTAAAAACATAGTACTTCCTTAGTTTTTTAAATTGAAACAATTGAAGAAAATGCTACTAAAGTATATAACGTAGAAAACAAATGTAATGAATAATATTTATTATATTATACTAATAACTTCCGAACAGTGCCGGTTTAAGAGTTTTGTGGGTCCTACTCTGAAAAAATAGAATCGACCTCTTAAGAATATGACCCTCGTGATATTCAATTAATAAATCACGTGGCTTTTTTTAACGGTTCGTTATCTTTAATATTCAGGTTTAGCAGTAATAAAAATTTCTCAGACATTTGTAAATAAACAAGATTAGAATAACGCTTAAATTTTGATAACTAACTTTAAATTTTAATAACTAACCCACGTGGTTCTGCTTTATGACTGTCAAGTCACGTCGTTATATCCGATACGAATTTCCCTACTTAGAATCTACGTAGACTACAAAATCGCCGTCGTTATAGCAGGTTTTGTCGTTATATACGATGTCGTTATAACCGATATATTTAGTATGGAGTAGAATAGCAAACCAAACTTCTTGTAAAAATTCCACTGTTATATGCAATTGGTCGTTATAAACGATTTTCACTGTATAAATTTATACATAGACATTTATGTTTATTAAATAGAATATATATTTATACAATCTACTTTGTAAGATATTATTACCCTTCACAGGGATAACACAATTGCCAAATAATGGTCAACACAGAAAAGCCTCCGGGGCGAGATTTTTGTGAGTTTTTCGTGGGGGAATTTATTATACAATAATTTTTGCCACCCACGTATATTTAGCTCAAACTAGAGCTTATGTAATTTTGGAGAAAAAGAGGCGCCATCCTCATCCTAGAGTCGAACCAGGGACCCCGCATTGAGCCTGTGGTGTCTTGATCTACTCGACGAATGAGGACAAGAACAAATGCCTTTTTCTCTGCATATTAAGATGTAAGATATTATTACCTTTCACAGGAATAACACCATTGCCAAATAATTTGTTTTTCTCCAAAATCAAAAAAGCTCTAGTTTGAGCTAATTATACGTGGGTGGCAAAAATTATTGTATAATAAATTCCCCCACGAAAACTCACAAAAATCTCGCCCCGGAGGCTTTTCTGTGTTGACCATATTTGGCAATTGTGTTATCCCTGTGAAGGGTAATAATATCTTACATCCTCATATACGGAGAAAAATGCGTTTGTTCTTGTCCTCGTTCGTCTAGTAGGTCAAGACACCGCGGGCTCAACGCAGGGACCCTGGTTCGAATCCAGGATGAGGACGGCGCCTCTTTTTCTCCAAAAAAACGAAGCTCTAGTTTGAGCTAAATATACGTGGGTGGCAAAAATTATTGTATAATAATCTACTTTATACAAGATTTATATGTATTAAGATAAACAATTAAATAGCTCAGAATATGTAAAAATCAATTTGATATAATCACATAAAACATGTCCCCCAAGTTAGTAATTTTTTCAAAAAGCAGCCAAATGATGATGATCAAAATTGTTACAGACATATAAAACATTTAATGGTTCATTATAGGTATCATACACAGGAAAGTTTTATGAAATAATTTCTAGTATAAATAAAATTTTGACCAGTTTTCAAAAACAGCAAGCATTATATCACCTGAAAGGTGTCACAAACATGGATTGTTTTTAACCAGAGATAAATTAGACAACATTATCAGTTATGTGCCATTGACGTGTGATTTTTTCGTATATTTGCAGTCAAAGCAAAATGATGGAAGTTATATTATAAAACAAAACTTCTGCCATTTTATTTTGACTGCAAAAACATTAAAAAAATAAATAAATCAGTTTTATATAATAACTAAAAATTTTGTCTAATTTAACTTTGGTAAAAAAATCCATGTTCGTGGCACTTTTCAGGTGAAAAGAATCACTAGGTGTTTCTGGAAACTGGCCAAATTTAAGTCAAACCAGAAGTTATGCAACAAAATTTTCACCTTAGATATCTCCAGAATAAGGCTATTTTGAAAAGCTGTAACCGGCTTTGGCATCACAATGATATAATTTGCTACCGCACAAACGCTTATTTGTGAATACACATATGCAGGTTTTTTGGAAGCAATAGTCAACCTCTTTCTATTTTGGTCTTTTTACATCTATTCTACAGTTATAAACCAATTCTCTTAAACATTTTTAGCATAATTTCATTAGAAACACTATTCTACCTTTATTTAAATAATCTAAAATTGTAAGTATGCAATGCATGCAATTTTAGTATTTTCAACAGTAGGAACAGACATACTGAAAGTAACCAACAGTTCTCTCATTTGCAAAGACAGCAGTGTCTGTCCCTTTTCCATTACTGAGGGAGCTAAGGCATGTATAAAGGGTGGACAATATAACCATGAGCAATGCTAGTAGCAAAGTTCGATATTTGTAGGTTACAGCACTTGATTCTTTTGCAAGAAAGTTAATTATGAGAATTGACAACCATAAGAACGACTGTACCTTAGGAATGATCACTAGAGCAGTAATTTCTTTGCGGAAAAAAATGCAAAATTCGTGAGTCCTGGGGAAACTCCTTGAATTTTGCAGGAATGTAACACTTAAAAAAAATAAAGATTCGAAACAGTAATACAAATAACTATTATGTTATTAGATAAGCATTAAATAGTAGAATCATATTGTCCCATCTGGAGATCATACGTAGGGCAGTAATTTTATTGTGGGGGAAAAAAAATAGAATTCGTGGGGTGGTAATAGTGGGACATCTTGGATTTTGTAAAAAACAAACAAACAAAAAAACATGGAAGTGTAACACTAATATAAAAAAATCCATTTCCACACAGTAATACAAACAACTATTACGTTACTAACTGAGCATTATACAGTAGGATTACCATATCTGCAGGTGGTTGCAAGATCAATAGCAGATAATAGTGAACTTCAGACTACCAGGTAGTACAGCAAAATTAGTTGTTTTTTGTTAACATATATGGATATGATTGATGAAGTTTAATTGATAAATTATGTAGAAGAAACCATTAGGAACCATTCAGGTATTACGTAAGAATATTTCTGGTCATTTTATACTCCCTCCTCCCCCTTGTACTAAAAAATAAGCAAATGGCTGACACCCTCCCTTCATGCTTACGTAAGATTTTGATTATTTATATTCATATTATATATATACATACACATAGTGTTTCAGAACTCTACGTCCAAAATTTAATGGGAGGTAGGGGACACCAAATAAGGCATGTTTGTCCATATCCCCGTGTCCGCAAAGGGTCCGGTTTGGCTGTAGAGCGTAACTACTGTTTACGTCCATCACGTTGCTACGTAGCCAATTGCATGAATTAAATGCAATTTTTGATACATAATTTAAGTGAATGAGCTAATAATACAGCAGAGACAAAGAAATCCGGAATTCCGTTTTCTGATTTTGATCTGTGTTACTGTTTAGTGAAAATAAGCCTAAAAATGCCTTTTTTAACACACTGGAAAAGAGTTGGGAACTGCCAAGTATGTGTAACAGGTGAAGAACATCAAAAGAAACATTTTTTGTTCAGTGAATTTTTTTCCAAAAATTAGCCGTTCGGGCACTACAGTGAATTTAGTATTTGCATCCACCCCATTTAAGGTTTCCATAAATGGCTACAATGCGCCATTTTAAAAATTTTTCAAATTGTTTAATGTGAACAGACATCGGGCTCTCTCCGGTGATTTTTTAAAATCAGTCAAATTCACCAGAATTGTATGTGTAGAATTCGCCGCTTCAGGTGCGATTGTATGAATTCTACACATACAATTCCGGTGAATTTAACTGATTTTAAAAAGTCAAGGAAGAGAGCCTGATATCCGTTGACATTAAATAATTTTAAAAGTCCTTGAAATGGTATATTGTAGCCATTTGTGGAAACCGTGAGTGTGGTGGATGCAAACACTAAATTCACCATAGCGCCTAAACGGCTAATTTTTGGAAAAAATTCACTGAACAAAAAATGTTTATTTTGATGTTCTTCACCTGTTACACATACTTGGCAGTTCACAACTCTTTTCTAGTGTGTTAAAAAAGGCAGTTTTAGGCTTATTTTCACTAAATGATAACACTGCTCACGACCAAGTAACGGAATTTTCTGATTTTTTGGTCTGTGCTGTATTATTAGATCGATAACTTTAATTTGGTGTCAAATTTTTATTTATGTAAGTGGTTACGTAGTAACACTGTGGATACAAACACTATATTCACTATACCGTTGAACCTGCACCTAGATGGACATGGAGATAACGGCCAATATGCCTTATTTGGTGTCCCCTACCTACCATTAAATTTTGGATGTGGAGTTCTGCAACACCCTATATATGTATATTGTAAATATATTAGTAAACTACATACACTATCCATACATATTAAACTA
>QLNU02015360.1:49657366-49683798 GCA_006491805.2 Dysdera silvatica
CGTTGTACAGCAATTCTATTTTTAAGTCACAGATAGCAACTGATATTGGGCACCAAAAAAAACTGGATATGTAGCGATTTTGGGGCAAAATTTCCTGCCAGATTTTGCAGGAAGGAAAATTTGGCACTATAAGATACTAAAGCAAAACAATACATAGTTTCAACAGGAGATTGTACAACAACAGGTATTTCAACACTGGTGTACGGTTTAAAACACGACGTTTTGAGAGCCAATTGCTCCCTTTGTCAAGTGAAGGAAGAATTCCTTCAGCTGACGAAAGTCTTCCCAAGTGCCGACACTTGACAAAGGGAGCAGTTGGCTCTCGAAACGTCGTGTTAAACCTTACGTCAGTGTTGAAATAACTGTTATACAAAAGCAAAATGTAATTTTGACAAAAGCAAAGCAGAATTTTGGCACTGAGAAAATTATAATTTCAGTGCAGTTCGGCGCTATGGAAAATTTAACGTTTCGGTGCAGCCCGGTGCAATTTTACAGAAATCGTTAAGTTTGGTTTGGTGCAGATATGCACAGCAATGTCGCTATGACACAGTTGTTCTATCTCTGGTTATATGTTTGGCAAATATTTTTTCTCCTGAAAAATATATATGGGCTTAATAATTTTATATAAATTATATTAGTTTTGGTGCAAAAGGGTAATTTTTGGAAGAAGTTTAGTCAAAGGAACAAGTTTTCAAAATTTTCGTCATGCAATGCGATACAAAAAGTTGTAAAGTACAGTTCAGTAAAATTATTTCAATAAATATTATAACACCGAATTTCCAATTTCCCTGAGTTAGGCCTTAGCACTTCAAATTCCCCTGACTTTTCAAGTCAGAAAAATTCCTTTTCAAAGCTTTCCATACCTTCCAGATGGCCAGACATCCTGTTTCAGTAAAAGTCTTTCTGAAAGTTGCATAATTATTCATTTTAAAAACACATTTAACACACATTATACAAAAGTGTGAGTTGCACATAAAATACTGTATTTACCAAAAATTGTAGTAATCAAATAAGATACATAAAAATGATCTAATACAGTAGTGAAATTTAAAACAGGGGGAAAAAATACAAAACTATAAAAAAAGTAACTATGTGGTGTAGCATCACAAGCACCTTCATTCTTGGCACCTACTTCTTTGAAGACGTGACTACACAAGGTTTAAGGAGATATATAGTCACGGAAGCTCGTTATGCAGCAATGTTAATTGGTTACATGATTCCAGAGTTACAAAAGCAGAATGTTATATCTGATATTGTGTGGATGCAAGATGGTACTTCCCCACATAATCAGGCATAAGTGAAACGTTTATTTGAACAACACATTACCATAAACCTCTTTGATTTGAAAGTGAACATCATGTGGTCACACATTTCTTGCATTTAGAAATTAAATCATAGATCTCAGTTTACAAATAGCTGCATTTTAAATTTTTTTAAGCATTTTAAATACTCACTGAAACAAGAAAAGCATTGATAGTGAAAACGAAACCTTGCACACAATGAGCAGACAAATGACAGACTAGTTAACCTTCAATAGAAGCTATTTGAAGCGCCAGCATCGCACAATACACAAAAGGGTGCCATTTTTCAGATGTCCCTTATATGTGCATTTTTCTCCCCTTTTCTCTCAACAAATACAATTGTTTTATGATCTACACTTGTGATTTCCTGTTATGGTATCTAGGTTGTAATAAATATAAAAGTTTCCTCTTGGTATCTATATAAATCTTAATGGAAAAAGAATAAACATAGACTACTGCTCAGATAGTTGAGCATTCTATATGTAATGGAACAGTTCAGACCGTGTCTCGTTGGTCCCATACTCTTTTCTCTCATGTTTGTATGTGATTTTTGAATTTATATATGATGGCTAAATAGCTTATTTTCTACCATATTGCTACGTTTCACAAAAATTCGAAAGGAAAATTAATTACTTTGAGATGGAGGAGGGATTTCATAAGGTGAATATTCCACAGGTTCACTGAAAAAGTAGCAATAAAACATTAAAATTTGCTGTACCTATAGAAATGTGTGTGGCTGTATATGCATTTGCATATATAAATATGTTATGAATAATAATATATAAATATATATATGAATATCCTCTGATGCTAAGAGAATTAAAGCTTTTCAAGACTTATTTTAACTCAGTACGGGGATGCTAAAAAAATGTTTTTATGTTATTATTGTATTTTTTTGTTATTATTTAACCCATAATTCCATGTAGAATATTCTCCACATTGGCCAACGATTTTCCTTCTAGTAGCAGCTGAATGAATGTAGAGCCCTCTCTACATTGGGTGTCAGGAGGTTAAAGAGACAGAGAGTACATGTTCATAATTATTTATAATATACATTACATGATAAAAACATTTACCTTGATATGGCAGAATAATGATGAGTGAATGATCCTCGTGCTTGTAGCCTAGCGGCACCAGGATATACAAAATCATCAGGAACATGCTTTGAATACTTTTGACTTAAATGCTGACCAGAAAACTCTAAACAAAAAATATTAAATATATTACAATAACGGTAACATGACATGTGTTCAATTGGACTGATTTTGATATTAAGAATTTAAAATATTTAATGAAATATTATTTATTACTGTTTTTATACTGTAAAGACAGCGAAGTTCATGCTGCACCAGAATGAAATATTAAAATATGATAGTCCACAAACCAAAGTAAATTATAGGATATAACAATTCAGAAAATTTGGGATAATGAATATAAATATTTATGTAATTATATGTAAATATAATAAACCTGCATATCATAGTTCTTTAATTTCCATAATCATTACCTAGAAAAACTGTTTCTTGATAAAGATATAAAAAAAAAAAAAGATTCTAACTATAGAATTTCAGACAAATTGTGATTTTTTGTTCATTAAACGTTAAAAAATGCCAGTTTTTCATTCGCCTAAAATGTTTCTGACAAAGTACTTCATGGACTTCATAAGCCAAAAGATTTTTATGATGAGTCATCTAAATTTGTTGTATACAGAGACATTAGAAAGTTTGTTACACAAATAAATGCATATAAATATGGTGGTTTCCAAGTTATGTTAAGAAGCTCAAGTTTGAGCTCAAATGTGGGTATCAAAAATAGTATCCAAGGTATGTTCCACATGTTTCTCTCTCCTTAATTCTTGTTTTTAATTATTTACATGAACGTAACTTATATACAATGCTTGATTCATATTCCCTTATTTATAAAGAGTGCTTCAATTACGAAATGTACCTTTACATACATTTATATTTTTTATACAATCGTATGTATAAAAAATATAGCTTCTATATATAATTTTTTTTAATGGAATTGTTGACATTGACATACAGAGGTTCTACCTTGTAAACACAGAGTGTCTGCCAATCAGTGTTACAACATTTCAGGGATAGTAGTGATATTACTGTGATTCCAAAGCCATTCACACATTTTTTTTTAATATAAAACTTCATTCTGAAAATACCAAAGGCGAACAACTTATGGTTGGTTAGATTTTAATGGTGCGAGGACAACTAGGGTCATGCTGTGCCAAATAAGGTGGTGCTGTACATACTGTTTTCCAATTTATATATTTTACATATTAAAATAATCATACTTATAATCTTTTTATATTCATTCACACAAGTTCCATATATAGCTAGTAAAATTTTGTCACGGGTCCAACGTATAAGAAAAGATTCTGCAATGTTTTCAGAACTACTCTTTCCTTTATAAAGTAAAGCCTTGAAAAAGTAAGTATGTCCTGTATTTAAACCCCAGTTCTGGGTTTTCCCCAGAACAGTGCTGCACTCAGGTTTCCCCTATTCTTACTTCAGATCCCCCAATCACTTCTAATACAAACCATGTATAATTCAGTTATAGGTTTTGCAATGTTAATGGTCTTCACCTCTGGAAATTTTTACATTAAAAAATGACAAACACCCAAAATTTTCTACCTCCATGGTAAACTGAATAAGAGGATTCAGGCTGTTTAGGTATCGATGAAAATTGTCCACCTCACTTCTCAGAAGCACAATGAAAGTTGTCATCCATGTGGTAGACAGTTTCCATCTACAAATAAAGAGTCCTCTTATTCACTTTAACCTGGAGGTAAAAAATGAGGGGTGTTTGGCATTTTAGGATCTGAAAATTTTCAGAGGTGAAGATGGAAGCTTGTCAACTTCAGTATATCAAAAGTCAACTTACACAGATCAATATTTAGAGACTTTTGCCTACATCATCCAACTTGCCATAAAGCTTCTGTCGTGGAAGCTTAGACTCATTGGGTTCTCACGTACTGTAGTAGTGCATGGTTGAAAGGTGTTGAGTTAAGAAGGATCAAGAAGGTACTTATGGATAATGTTCATGGATAACTTTCATTGCTTGAAGATGATCTGATGATATAATTGGACTGCAGGAACAGCTGTTTTACCCCATGTCAAGCAGGTGTCTGAGGAGATTACATGTGCGTTGTAGAAAATATACATAATTTATTAATTAAAGCAAAAAGAGTACCAGCAGAAGAACTGACTGGAACTATTTACCAGATATCGGGTAAGGACTATAAAAAAATATACACTGGTGAGACAGGAAGAACTGTTTGTAAACAAAAAAAAAAAAAAGGAACACCATGCTCTGGAGAAGGGCAAGACATTTAATTTTCTGGTAAAACATGCGTGGGAGAAAGGATATACTCCTGATCGGAATGCTGCAAAAGTTCTTCATAAAAAATTTTATTTCTCAACCTTGTAGTCTTGGAAGACTTTTCGATTAAGAAATCAGGCTATTAACATCACAAAATCTAGGCCTGAATCGTATATTTGTGCAAGATGGGAAAACCGGAATAAGAGTTTGAGGGAAAAACTGAATGTGGGACTACTCTACAAAAAAAAACCCCAAACTGTGGGTATAAATACAGGACATTCTTACTTTCTTGACACTGTGCATGATAAAGGGAACAGTAGTTAGCAAAACGTTGCAGAATCCTTACTTATAAGTTGGACCTGCGATGAAATTTTACTAGTTATGGTACACCATGCTGTCACATTCTTAAGATTTATATATATATAAATTTATACACAGATATTTATGTTTATTAATAGAATACATATTTATACAATATTTATTTTATACAAGATTTATATGTACTAAGATAATAATTAAATAGCTCACAATATGTAAAAATCAATTTGATATAATCACATAAAACAATCCCTCAAGTTAGTGATTTTTTCTAAAAGCAGCCAAATGCTGATGATCAAAATTGTTACAGACATACAAAACATTTAATGGTTCATTACAGGTATCACACACAGGAAAGTTTTATGAAATAATTTCTAGTATACATTAAGTTTTGTCCAGTTTTTGAAAACAGCAGGCATTATATCACCTGAAAGGTGTCACAAATATGAATTGTTTTTAACCAGAGATAAATTAGACAACATTATCAGTTATGTGACATTGATGTGCGATTTTTTTTTCATGTTTTTGCAGTCAAAACAAAATTATAGAGGTTACATTATAAAACAGAACTTCTGTCATTTTATTCTGACTGCAAAAATATGAAAAAAAAACAAACCCATATCAATGATACATAATAACTGAAAATTTTGTCTAATTTAGCTTTGGTAAAACAATCCATGTTCGTGGCACTTTCCAGGTGAAAAAAAATACCAGATGTTTCTGGAAACTGGCCAAATTTAAGTCAAACCTGAAGTTATGCAACAAAATTTTCACCTTTGATATCTCTGGAATAAAGTTCTATTTTGAGAAGATGTAAATGGCTTTGGCATCACAATGTTAATAATCTGCTAATGCACAAACACTTATTTGTGAATACATACTTTCTCTCTCTCTTTATATATATACATATGCAGGTTTTTCGGAAACAGTAGTCAACCTCTTTCTATTTTGGTCTTTTTACATCTATATTAAAGTTATAAACTAATTCTCTTAAACATTTTTAATGTAATCTCATTAGAAACACTATTCTACCTTTATTTAAATAAAATAATCTAAAACTGTAAGTACGCAACGATTGCAATTTTAGTACTTTCAACAGTAAGAACAGACATACTGAAAGTAACCAACAGTTCTCTCATTTGCAAAGGCAGCAGTGTCTGTCTTTTTTCCATTATTGAGGGTGCTAAGGCATGTATGAAGGGTGGACAATATAACTATGAGCAATGCTGGAGGCAAAGTTCGATATTTGTAGGTTATGGGACTTGGTTTTTTCCACAAGGAATTTAATTATGAGAACTGACAACCATTAGAACGACTGTACCTAAGGAATGATCATTAGGGCAGTAATTTTTTCGAAGAAGAAAAAAAAAAATTGTGAGACACTCACGGGAAAACTCTTGAATTCAGCAGAAATTTTAAAGAAATTTGCAAAAGTGTAATACTTAAAAAAAGTAAAAAAAAAATATTTGAAACAGTAATACAAATAACTATTATGTTATTAAATAAACATTGAATAGTAGGACCATATTGCCCTATCCGGAGATCATACATAGGGGAGTAATTTTATTATGGGGGAAAAAATCAAATTCGTGGCGTAGTAATGGTGGGCCATCTTGAATATCATTTAAAAAAACAAAAACAAAACATGAAAGTGTAACACTAACATAAAAAAAAATCCATTTCCACACAGTATTAGAAACGACTATTACGTTACTAACTGAGCATTATACAGTAGGATTACCCTATCTGCATGTGGTTCCAAGATCAACAGCAAAAAATAAGCAGTTGATGTTTTTTTTAAAAAAAGGAAAAAAAATCATGTGCGATAACAGCATCTGAAAATTAAATTGAAAATACAAATACTTAAATTTAATAACCATTTAAAAGAAGACAAAAAATAATATATGTGTACATATATAGTAAGAGGCGATTACATAGCGTTAAAAGAACACACCAGAAAAGCTCTATGCAACCCTCACATCAACGAGGTGGCTTCTCTGCAGTAGGAAGTTGCTGCAGGCTGTGCAATCATGATTTTTACATTATCCCTATGTAAGCTTACCTTTTTCTTCCTCTATGTTCTTTGTCTTTACCTTCCCTGGCCGAAAAACGCTACCAGCAGGAATTTTTTTCGGGTTGGGGTCAAAAATTTTTTGTTTTAAAGTAAGCGGAATCGGTGGACTCTCAATAAAATTCTAAAACTGGGATGTGTGTACTGACTCCCTTGCTCCTAGCATTCATGTTGTCCGGCGATTCTATTTTTAAGTCATGCAGATAGCAAATGACATTGGGCACCAAAAAAACGGAATATGTAGCAATTTTTGGGGAAAATTTCATGCCAGATTTTACAGGAAGGAAAATTTAGCACTATAAGATACACACACAGTTTCACCAGGAGATTGTACAACAAAAGTTATTTCAAAACTGGCGTAAGGTTTTAAACACTACATTTTGCGAGTCTTACTGCTCCTTTTGTCGCAAGTGAAGGAAGAATTCATTCAGTTGACAAAAGCCTTCCCAACTGCCTGCACTTGACAAAGAGAGCATTTGGCTCTCAAAACATTGTATTTTAAACCTTATGTCAGTGTTGAAATAACCGTTACAAAAAAGCAAAACAGAATTTTGATGCTATGAGAAAATTATAATTTCAGTGCAGTTTGGCCTTATGGAGAATTCAATGTTTTGGTGCCACCTGGTGCTACTTTATATAAATCGTTAAGTTTGATGCAGATATGTGAAGCAATGTCCTTTTGATACAGTTGTTACATCCTTGATTATGCATTTGGAAAATATTTTCTCCTGAGAAATATACGAAGGCTGTTCAAAAAGTATCAGACCTTTATCTTTCATGAGTGAAAAAGTAGAGCCGGGGAATTGACCTCTTGTGGAAAGTTGCTACAGGCCTTTGCACACATGCACAGAATGGTGTCAGTGTTCGGTACTGCTGCAGTCGCTAGCAAACAGCCTGTCAGTCTGTGTGTTTACTATTCCCTCGTCATATTCTGATTTATCCAGAAATGATGGAACATCTTGAGAAGCGGTATTGTATTAAATTTTGCCAAAAGCTTAGTGATAGTCAAGTTTGAAACTGTTCACAATATTCAATAGGCTTTTGGGAAGGATTCTATGAGTGTTATATAAATTAGGAAGTGGTACAATGGCCACTATATATAATGGTCACATATGAAAATAGCCACACTTCAGTGGACAGCAAACTTCGTTCTAGTAAGCCTTCAACAAGCTGTAACACACTTGGTCAACAACTTCATAGTTGTTGACCAAGTGTGATCTTTGATGATGGGAGACTGTCATATCACTGTCCTTGAGCTTTAAGACGATGTTGGAGTAAGTGTTGGAGTAAGTGTTGGATTAGCGCATTCTATTTTGAATAAGTATCTGAGTTTGAAAAGAGTCTGCTAAATTTGTTCCAAAGCTGTTAACAATTGATCAGACAGAACTTCCTCTGAAAATTTCCCAGGACATGTTGGATTGTGTAAATCGAAATCCTAACTTTCTAAACACTATAATTACTGGTGATGAGTCATTGGTTTCTGGGCCATACCCATAAACCCAAGTTCAGTCTTTGCAATGAAAACATCCATCGTTGCTGCAGAAGTAAAAAGCTCGGCAGGCCCACAGCAGAATTAAAGTCATGTTGACAGTGTTCATTAACTCTAGGGTGATATTGCATCACGAGTACGCTCCACAAGGTCAATCTGTTAATAAGGAATACTATCTAGAGGTCTTTAGTCACTTCCATAAGGCTGTGTGGCATAAACGGCCAGATTTGTGGGCGGCAAAAATCTTGGCAGCTTCACCACGACAATGCACTTGTGCATTTTTCGCACCTAATACAAAATTTCTTGGCCGAACACGAAAATTCTGCAGGTACAGCAAGGTCTATACTCTCCAGACTTGGCTCTTTGTGAGTTTTGCATATTTCAAAAATTGAAAATGCCGCTAAAGGGGACCCGCTTCGATACCAGAGAAGACATAATGCAAAATACAACTGTGGAGCAGAATTTGATTCCTACAGAGGATTACCAGGCATACTTCCAAACGTGGTAAGAATGTTGGAATCAGTGTGTGCAGTCCCAAGGGAAGTATTTTGAAGGGAACCACTGTTTGAAACCTTAATAATAATAAATTTTCCTGAATGGAAGTCTGATACTTTTTGAACAGCCCCTGTATATGGACTCAATAATTTTCTATAAATTATATTAGTTTTGGTGAAAAATGGTAAGTTTTGTAAGACGTTTAGTCAAAAGTCCAAGTTTTATCAAATTTTTCAGTAGGCAATGTAGTATGAAAAGCACAGTTCAGGAAAATTATTTTAATAAGTTATTTATTATAACAATGAATTTCAAATTTCCCTGACTTACGCCTTTGCACTTCAAATTCCCCTGACTTTTCGAAAAAAAAAATCTCCCTTTCAAAGCTTTTCATACTTTCAGATGGCTAGACTCTCCGTTTTAATAAAAATCTTCACAAAATTGCATAACATTCATTTTAAAAACACATTTAACACTCATTATACAAGAATTTAAGTTGCACATAAAATACTGCATTTACCAAAAATATTAGTAACCAAACAAGATACACAAAAATTATCTAATAAAGTTGTAAAATTTAAAACAGAAAAACAAAACAATAAATAAAGTATAAACTTGAATCTTCAATGACAATAAGGTAGTCATATAGACCTGATATTATAGAAAATAAAAATGAAACTCAAAGAAATAAGCTATAACTAATGTACAATGAAAACATAAGGTGTGTTCCAAAAGTTTAGTCAAAAAAGTTATTTAGCTTTTAAGGAGAAATAATGTAACCAAAATACTAAATACATCCATTTTATTATGTAACAGATGGCACTTGCAAATATATACTCAGAATTTTTGATATTTACTTAATGCATTATTTAAAATGAAAATTACAAAAATGCCTGTCTCAAAAGTTTAGTCGCAATTTAAATTTTACCTCTCGAAAAAATCAAATGGATGGTTGGTTGAATTTTTAAGGTGAAAGGACAGCAAATGTCATTCTTGCTGAAACATATTGCAGTGGCAAGAATTATAAGTACATTGTAATTTTATAAGATACTATTTTTGCATGTGAGTTTTACAGCACAAGGACAACAATATTTTTAAAAATACATAATACTAAATATCTACCATATAGACATAAAATGTTTTAATGAAGCTAATTCTTAGTACTGTATGCTTCGACAAAACTTGAAGATATGGAACCATATACAGGGTGGTCATAAAAAAAGTTTCCCTAGTGGCCACAATTTTTAGCAAATCTGAATAAAATGTTGATTTAGACTTTTTAAGGTATGTGCTCCAGAGTTGTGTAAATAATAAGAATCAAGCTATAACATTTGGAGTTAGTTACCAAAATGCTATAGGGCAACAACTTTTATTTTTATTGCAATATGATCGGCACTGTAAAAATAAGAAAAAAAAGGCTTTAAAAATGACTGCACAAGAGCACTATCACACAAGGTGAGTGTAAATGACAAAAGAGGAAAGAAAGACAACAAAGAAGTAGTGATGAGGCATATAATTTGCATCAAACACAAGCAGCCACCACAGAATTCCAATTGACAACAGCCGGCTCTGATTTGTCATTTAAATGTGTTCTTATTAATAGTATTTATAATTGGGTTTAATCAATACAGTGTTTTAACCTGAAGTAGAATTAAATTAGTCTCTGCTAAACAGCATGGCAAACTGGTCAGGCACTTTTGCTTGAATGGTGAAAATGCCATAAAGGCATTGCATGTCGAAATCATAATCTACAACGAGGCCTGTTCTGTTCAAGCTCTGCACAAATTTGAAGAAATGGGTTGCACTTACAATAGACCTCGAACTGGATGACCATTTGATCCCGTCGAGCATGCTGGAGAAGTGTGAACATGATTAGATAACAATCATCACTTCACTGCATCACCTGCTCCTTGCATCCAAGGTATTTCCAAAGTTACAGTCTTGAAGATTCTGCCTCCTACACTCCATATATTTCTATATCGATTCTAGATGTTGCAAACAGGTGACGAACAGCTATGTTTAGATTTTTCAAATGAATTTCTCATAAAGTATGATAATGATAACATATGGTCTCTATGTATACTGTGGCCAACGAAGCACATTTCTCATTAACAGGCAACATCAAATTGAAGAACTGTGTGCACTGGGCAGACAAAAATTACCATGATTTGTTACATCAACCCTTACATTACTGCAAAGTAGCTATGTGGTGTAGCATCACAAGCACTTTCGTTCTCGGCCCTTACTTCTTTGAAGATGTGCCCCCACAAGGTTTAAGATTATATACTGCCCCGGAAGCTCGCTATGCAGCAATGTTAACAAGTTACATGATTCCAGAGTTGCAAAAGCAGAATGCAGGATTCATGCCCTTTTTTCAAAATTGAAATTAAGCACTGTTATGCACCCACATGCGATGAACAAATAAGCTAAGGGAAGGGGGTGTAATTTGGATTTCCTAATGTAACAGGATACAAATAATAGTTTTAATAAAGAAGACTTAGAAAAACATAATCTGACATATATATATAAAAAAATACTGTATACTTCTCTCTTTTTTGAATTACCTGGTAAAAACCTTTTCTGGAAAAAACTACTTTTCAAATTTTCTGATAAAACAGTAAATAAATTACAAAATTATGAATGCACCAACTGAAAATTTTTAATTTTTGATCAAGCACAAAGGACATCAACATGTGGGGAGGGGGTAAACGTCTTCGTGGAGAAACTTTCATGAGAAGCTAATTCAAATTGTCGCAAGCGTTATAGAAAAATGCATGAAAACCTGCCATAGTTAGCCTGATAGAAAATTGCGAACTTAACAAGGGTGTCTACTAAAAATAAGAAAGCCAATTCCTTGACCTTTTCTTCACTATATTTGTACATTCCTTCTATTAAAAGAAGTTTCTCGGCACTTTTTTTTTTTACTGATAAAATAGCTATATAAAAATTGCAAAAAATCCCTACATATTGCCAAAATATGATGGAAAATAACTGAAAATCAACAAAAATTGCCTAGTTATGACAAAAATAGCCGCAAATCGATAAACCAGTAAAAAAAATCATTAAAATAGTGTACAAATATTGCAATTGAAAGCAAGTGTAAATTGATAAAACGGTTCTATCTGTGACCTATAATGCTGACTTAGCGACCTTTTCTTAACTTCCATGACCTTTATCTTATTTTTTTTTTTTACTTTTCCTTGACTTTAATGACATGGTAGACAATCTAGCTTAACGAATTCAGGACTCAAACCCGTAACTCCATCTCCCTATGGTTAGGTTCGTTGATTTTTTCATTAATTTTACATTTCAATTTCATTAGTTTTTCTTTAATCGTTTTTATAAAATTATCTGCATTACAGCAGTGTACAACATCTCTCGTCGCTTCTACTTTCCACGACAGTCTATCCGCTGATTTAATTAATTCAAATACTTCTCTTTCCAAGCATTGTTTTTTCGTTTTCCAGCTTCCAAGTTCTATCTCATTTTACAGCCATGTTTTATTTTTTCTCCTCATTTTCTTGCTCATCAAAATAGGCCAGGTTATTTTGTCTAATAAAAGAAGCAGAAGACAAAAGCTCAACGGTGATTTTCACATTCAAAACTCTACCACAGAGATTCATGTAATCAAGAACGATGTGTAATGCCACATAGGATTTCTCCTGAAGATTTTCGACTTCCATGTTTTTATTGAAGTAAAGCCTTCTTTCAATAGCTGCCTGACCATAGGACAAAATCAAAAGCATTTTTGCTATGTCCCACACCTTCAAATACACCTTTTTAAATATGTATTCATACCAGAGAATATCAAACCTATCTTTGGTTATGTCGAAAGA
Source organism: Dysdera silvatica (assembly GCA_006491805.2). Classification (NCBI taxonomy): domain Eukaryota; kingdom Metazoa; phylum Arthropoda; class Arachnida; order Araneae; family Dysderidae; genus Dysdera; species Dysdera silvatica. Next base: position 49,670,210 of record QLNU02015360.1, read on the forward strand.
AGAAAAAATAGCAAGAGGTATGTTCTCCAAAAATTCCTCATAATCAGACAAAATCTCTTCACCATTTCCCTTGTTTACATGACTGCAATCAACTAAACAGGATAAAAAATTTTAATTTTCTTGAGGCATAGATCTTTGAACGAAGACACTACAATTGGCTCTAAACATGTTAAATTCCTAATAAGTGAATAATTTAAAGAACTTGTTACTTGGGAGGTTATTGCTTGTTCTTAAGATCTAGAAAGGATGAAAATCCACCTCATTCCCGTTTTTTCCCCTTTAAATTTATGACTGAACTAAAAATTAAGTACCTTTAAGGACTAAAACCTAAATTAAATAAAAATCAAGCACTTTAAGAACCCTTAAAAAACGATCGACGAAATTAAGTACTGTTAAGTGCCCGTAGGAACACTAAAAATGTTATATCTGACATCGTGTGGATGCAAGATGGTACTACCCCAGATATTCAAACACAAGTGAAATGTCTATTTGAACAACATTTAGGTAACAGAATAATCCCTTGCCATTTTCTGTCCCCATGGCCACCACAGTCTCCTGACTTAACACTAATGGATTTCTGGCTATGGGGATATTTGAAATTGAAAGTGTACAAGGAGAACCCTAAAAGTGTGTGTCTTGAAAGAAGCTATTAAAAGGGAGGGTCTACATATTCCTTCTCTAGTGCTGACGTGTAAGTGATGTTCACAATACCTTGCATGCAATGTGTCATCGCCTGTGTTGATGGCCTTGTAGAGCACCTATAATAAAGGCAAACTGTTATCACTTATTATTGTCTTTCTTCCCTCTTTTTTTTGTTCGTACTTGTCTTGTTTGACAGTGCTCTTGCACAGACATTTTTAAGAGTTATACTTTTAACCTTTTTTTTTACAGTGCTGATTATATTGCAATAAAAAAGGGTCTTGCGATTTGAAATTTGGCAACTAATCAAAACTGTGAGAGCTTGGTTCTTGTTATTTATACAATTCGTGAGCGCATGTCTTGAAATGTCTAAATCGTGTGTTTCATTCAGAGCTGTTGAAAATTGTGGTCGTTAAAATAAAAAAAGTTGGGAGATGAGTGCAAACACAGATAATACAGTTGACAATTGTAGCAATACAATAAATAACACGAAGCATTACAAACCTTCTTGGCCAAAAACAAACGTTCAAATGCAATTCGAGTATGAGAAAACTGCTGTCAAATCTCTGCTTTTATACAGAGTGTAGGTGTCGCTACTGCCACCTGCTTTGCATAAATGCACTGAAAATCTAATCGTTTGCATATCACAGCATGTTCTATCTGTTAGGCAAATTTCACATGTGTGGCGTGCGCCTTCCTGGTATAACAATTTTAATGGCCAGTAAGTAGTGTAATTAAAAAAAAGTGTAAAAAGACATTTCGGTTACTTAAACTTCGTATGACTGATTTTGTTAAAAAATTAAGTGTATTATTTACATTTTTATAGCTTACTCATTACCTACAGGGGGATCAAATGTCTGGGGGGTGGCAAAATACACTGGGGGCCACTTTTCCGGATTCAGGTTCATATACAATGGAACCGTACCAGAACTACGCAGATGTGATATGTTTGTCTCAATACACCATTAAAGCCCCTCTTACTCAGAAATTTTCGATTCTACACCATGAGTTCACATATGGTTGTAGCCGGCATAGCAAGTAAAAAAAGGCTACTACACCTTTTTTTTCTTGTATATTTTGTTTCAATTATGTTTTTGAAAAGCATTTCTGTTGCTTTCTTAAGATCAGAGTACACTAGAAAAGAAATATGAGCATCTTTGCCAAAAAACATTGAATAAATATAAACTTCAAAAATAATAATAAAAAAAAATGTTCAACAGGCTATTTCGGTTAACCCAGATATCAGTTAAGCGGAGCTCTACTGCATCTTTTTTATGGTAAACTTTTGGAATGCAGCATAATTTAATTTATAGACTTGGTATATTTTCTGCAAAGGAAGTTTTTTTTTTTAAAAAAAAGCATCTAATCCACAGAAAATAAGATCAAATGGCTAGTGAAGTTCAATCGTTTTCGCTTTCTTTTTGGTTTTACGGCTCAAAGACTACAGTGGTCATGCTGCGCCGGGACCTACTGTTTTCCGAGGAATCCGAACCTCTTAAGGCCTAGGGAACCAAACCCCGGACTACAGTGAGCAGTGCGATCTTTATGAGATCTCTGAGTAAGCATTTGTGCAGTTCAATCATTGTCATATATGTAGATGTTTAAAAAAAATTAGAAGTTCATATTTATAGGACAAATGCTATAAACATTACAGTATCATAAGGCAGATTAACTACAATGATACCCTTTAAAAAAAAGAATATAAAATAGGGAATTTACTTTTTAAATTACAATTTAATAAATTAAACATAAGCAAAAAACCATACCTGAATTCATTTCAGTACGAGGGGCCCCAGCTGTATGCACAGATGCTGTAGAACTATTTGGTGGTGCATACACATTATTTGAAGGCTGATATACACTCCTGCAAGGCACTTGACCTACATTACTTGGTGCAGTTTGACTTGCGTTACTAACTGGAAGTTGGCCTATGTTACTGTGCCGTGATTCATAAGCATCACTGCTTGGAGGCGGATAAACGTTGCTGCTTGGAGGTGGACAAACACTGCCGCTTGGAGGTGGACAAACACTGCCGCTTGGAGGTGGACAAACACTGCCGCTTGGAGGTGGACAAACATTGCCACTTGGAGGTGGACAAACATTGCCACTTGGAGGTGGACAAACATTGCCACTTGGAGGTGGACAAACATTGCTGCTTGGAGGTGGACAAACATTGCTGCTTGGAGGTGGACAAACATTGCTGCTTGGAGGCGGACAAACATTGCTGCTTGGAGGTTGGTAGAGATTAGGGTTTATTGGTTCATAGTAACTAGTGCTTGGCGGGAATACAGAGTAATAGGTAAGACTTCTTCCAACTTGCCCATCCTTAGGATAATTACCACCGAGTGGAGGCTGACTTCCAGTATAGAACAGATGCCCAGGTTCAAAGCCTTTAATTTTAGGTTGATATTCACTACTACTTGGAAATGTAAGTGACTGTCTTGAATATGGGATATCATTGCCATAATTGAACTATAACAAGCAAAATATTTAGTATTATTAATTAAGTACTATTAGCATATTAAGTATTATTAGCTCAATCACCTAAATTATGCATCAAAAAATTGTATTTAATTCATGTAATTGGCTACGTAGCAAAGACATGGACATAAACAGTAGCTAGGCTCTACAGCCAAACCGGCCCCTTTGTGGACACGGGCAAATTTGCCTTATTTGGTGTCTCCAACAATCCCTCTTATTTTGTCTGTACAGTTCAGGACAACCCTGTATAATACCTTAAAAACCTGTACAACAGAACAACATGTACAGTTATATATTTCAACGCCAAAGTCTTTATTATAGGACTTGACAATCAATACCTGACGATCAGTTATTATTGAATATTATCAATCTGTCAATAGCATACTTGTCAACATTTCAATTTTGAAAATCTCACAATTTTTTAGGATTAATGCATTGACGCATAAATTGTAAACATGCAGTGAACCCTGTCCATAGTTGAATGGGGTACTATATTTTTTCCTTATTACGCACTATTTATTGATAAATATAGATTATATTAAATAAACTAAAATCAAAAATAATTTCCCAAGACTAAAATAGATTTCTTATCTCATAATTTTTTAAATACACTAAATCAAGATGTATGTACATTTCTCTGAATAAAATTTAAAAACCTGAACAAAATTAAGGACCCCTCACACATACAGCAAATAAATTAAAGAGATAATCTATGCAAGCGACTTCACTCTTATAATACCATTTTAAGGTATAAATGAAAGTTGGTTGCATTATAATTAAACACAATCTAAGAAGTACATAATCATGAAACAAGTTTGAGAATGAAAAGCAATTCTTTAAAAGTAATCAAGTAGTTAACAAAATTCTGTTTCAAACTTTCTTGATTTTCCAGACTAAATCTTAATCGATTTCCAGTCGCTAATTACAGTAAACAACACACAACGCATTAAAATTTGCGTAATAAAAATAAGTTTCAAGACCATAAAATCCATTAACACAAACCCCAAAGCCATTTATAACTCACCGTGAATTTACAAATTCAAAAGCTGTATTAAAAAGTATTTCTTTATACTAAAAACTTGAATTAATTAAAAATTTTCAGTCGACCCTTTTTGATTTCATTATAAAAGAATTTAATTATATAATCACAAAGCTATCAGCACTTCCACTAGTCCAATATTAAAATTTTGCACCCGGAGCACCCTCACGCTACTGCCCCAACACCTACGTGCCACGATTTTCCATCGAAAGACTTTTTTGGGGGTGGATAGCTTAATTTAGAAATCCTGATAGGATGCCTTACCCTTCCGAATGACTTTTCTGTATGTGTACACACACAGTAAACCTTCCTTAACGAAATTCTAATTACCAAAAATATATAGTGGAACTTCTCTACATGGCCACTTTCTTGCGCCTTATAACTAAACAGGCAAAGGGATTGACTCATTACTAGAAACACCAATATGCTTATCAATAAAGAAAGCTTTGCCATCTCATGCGAAATTTCCCTTTCAATTAACAATGACCAGGGGGTGCTTTTAGGGGACTTGTTTCTGATCCTTACGAAAAACTATGCTCCCCCCTTATCACTATGTTATGTCTGTAATCTAGTAACACAATAGCAAAAATGGACGTTCATTCCTTTTTTGTGCATTGGGGATACTGGGAAATTTGAAATTTAACAGTTTTGAAATTTTTTTTTACCAGTACCCTTGTTCCGCCGCCACCCCTCAGAATGGCGAGTTTTCCAGAAGAACTAATGGTGGCCACCTTGATGAAGAGGGGGAGGGCAAACATTGCTGTTTCCAAGATATTTCACATCCCAAATCTGGGTTTGGGAAAGTGTTGTATTGATAATTTCTACCTCAAAGGAATACTCTAGCAATTATTCCTTACAGAGTTCTCCTTCTATGGTCAATGCCCTTACGGAGTTTCCGTTGTTCGGGAAGGTCCCATTATGAGCCACATGGTTTGAATTAAAATGTGTTCACTATGCTAATGCTGTGAGAAGAATAGCAGTAATAAAAAATGAAATAAAAACATGCTATAAATATCGAGGAAAAATGCGTTCATTAAATCATTCCTAAGTTTTCTTTTTGAAAATATAAATAAATCACAGTTTGCGATCAATCAATACAATCTAAATCTAATTTGAGTGAGCAATAGCGTGACTATGGGCCTTAGGCTAGCAGTATGTCCCAGTCTAATTAGCCCATTTGAAGCAACAATTATCATAGGGCGAGAGACATATCCAAAATTGAAAAGAAGTTTATAAATGTTTGTACTGTGTATATGTCGGATGGAGAAAAAGTTCCCCAGAAATGTTACTCGGGCGGATTCTCCACGTTTTCTTTGCTTTCCAATTGTCTAAGCATGCTGTTCATTAAATAGAATATTTGTGATCATTTTCGTCACATAATTAAATTTTGTCAAAACTATGAAATGTTCGCAAACCTTGATAGAAAAAATGAGAATAAACGAAAAAGAAATAATCACCAATATGTGAAAAAAGTTCCTACTTCGACGAAAATAGTAGCTTTTGGGTTGTTTTCAATGAAAAAAAGTCACCATAGTTGCCTAAGGTCAAACATAGTAGCAAATAGTCACGTTTTAGTTGCTTGTGGCAAACCTGTATTAGATATGGAACCTAGGGTAGCAAACCACTTACAGCGCTAGTTTGAGAACTGTCCTGCATGCATAAATATTTACAACCAGTGTGTGAGAGGCATAAACTACAACTCAGGTTAAATGATCCAGTACGTAGACGATTGGGCTATAGCATCCTGTGCCTCTCAGGCACTGGTTGTAAATATTTGTGCTTACTGGACGGTTTTCCAACTGGTGTTGTAAGTGGTTTGCAACCATAGGCTCCATACCTAATACTGCGTGTCTTGATGGGTATTATCACTCCATGAAGTTCTGACCATTAATTCAGTTACACCCTGTATATAGTCATACACACTTTAAATGGAATGGAAGATGAAGCATCAGCTTTGCGATTATATAGTTAAACTCTTTTATAATGAATACAAAAAGGGCTGGATGAAAGTGTTGTAAATATTAAATTAATGCAAGTTTTTAGTGTAAAGAAATTCAATACAGCTTTTGTATTTGTAAATTCACTGTAATTGAGTTATAAATGGCTTTGGGGTTTGTTTAAGTGGATTTTATGATCTTGAAACTTGTTTCTATTATGTAAATTTTAATGTGATGTGTATGTTGCTTACTGTAACTACTGGAAATCGATTAAGATTTGGTCTGGAAACCTGGAAAAGTCAGGGAAGTTTGAAATTGAATTTGGGTAGACACCCTGAGATATATATATATACAGGGTATTTTAGCACCGATGAGACAAATTTTGAAGGGTGATAGTACTCTTCAAGACAAACAATATTTGTCATAGAACCTAGGGTCGCAAACCACTCACAGTGCCAGTTCTAAAACCGTCCAGCATGCACAGATAGTGAAGCTGACCTGAGTTTTATCTGGTGCTTTTCATGCACCGGTTGTGAATATTTGTGTATGCTAGACGGTTTTAGAACTGGCACTGTGAGTGATTTGCGATTGTAAGTTCTATGATAAATATTGTTTGTCTTGAAGAGTTTTATCACTCCTTGATATTTGTCCCATTGGTGCTGAGACACCCTGTGTATATGTATATATATATATATACACTGGTGTGAAAAAATTAAGGACAGTTTTTCGCATGTAACGTCACAACCTAGTGTTTCAAATGGGTACAAAGTACACCGTAACATCATGGAGATGTAAGATTAAGTAACGGGTGAACAATACTGACCAAGAAAGGAATCCAAAGGATACAAAAGACTTTTATTCAAAAGTGGGCTTTCAGCACAGGAGGATAGAAGACAGAAATGTCCATGTTACAAGCAGCAGGCAAGAAAAACAGTTTTCAGTAGGGGATATGATAACCCCTGACTGCGATGCAGGATGTACACCATCTGTTCATGCTCAGTAAGAGGTTGTCGACAAGCTCTTGAGGCATCATAGCCCATTCCTCTTGTATCACCAATCACAGCCACAGAATAGTTGCTGGCGAATGGTAACGTGCTGCCAGGCGTCTCCTGAGAACCTCCCACACATGTTCTATTGGATTCAGGTCCAGAGACTGTGCGGGCCACTCCATAAGATGAATATCTTTACTCTCTAGCAGCTCAGCGACAGCCGCTGAAGGATGAAGTGTAGCGTCATCCATAAAGAATTCCAGGCCCACAGCACCCCGGAAAAGATGGACATTAGGCAAGAACTTCGGTACAATAGCGGTCACCAGTGACTGAACTTCCTTGGAAGATGTGGAACTTCGTACGGCCATCAAGCATTATGTCCCCCCGAATGAGAACACCGCCACCTTCCAACCAGTCCCTTTCGACGATGTTGAAGGCTGATGGTGTGTTTTCCACTCTCTCCAGATGTATAGACATCCAGAATCGCTAATGAGACTAAATCGACTATCATCCGTAAACAGCACTCGACCCCATTTCTGAGCTCCCGGTACTACAGAAAATGCCATCCCTGATGGGTATGAGTTAATGGCACACACTATACTTGTTGCTGAGCAAATAAGCCACCTGTGTGCAGTCTCCTAGCCACGGTAAAATGCAATAGCAGCTGTCCAGTAGTGTATTTCATGTGGCTTTTGATTTCACCCGCTGTAAGTCGTCAATCTCTCCTCGCCTGTAGAACAAGATACCGGTCCTCCCTTGCCATGGTTGCTCGTGGACAATCACCACTAAACCAAATCGTCGGACAGCTGTTCCTGTCATTTGAAATGCCGCCCATGCTCGTGACACGATGTGTGTGCGATTACGAACTCCTCGGCCTCACTCTCACTTTCAAACCAATGTGCATTGTGTAAAAGCTCCCATTGAAATGCTGCGCGAACACTGTCTTCACACCTCATACCCTACCTACAAGCCTATATTAAGTCATGATGTGTAATATGCAAATGCCCTATTGTATCAGACCCTAGGCAGTCTCCTGATTGGTCTTTCGGTCGGTTCTGCCTGTTCGTTCCGCTGTTACGTTACTTTTTCCATCTCGTCCTTAATTTTTGCACACCAGTGTATATAGCCTGCAAAAGGGTTGCTGGTATCTAACTGGAAGGAGACCCACACGCTGAACGTATGTGACGATGTGTGGAACCGGCCAGGCCAGTAACCTAGTGTCCTACCCCGCCTTCAAGTGGTGCAGGCTGAGCTTTCTATTTATGTGGCAAATTAATATTTGCTACACGGATAGAAAGGCGGAAGGGGAGGGCTAATTCACCAACCCGTCTAGAGTGATGAAATGGTGGCTAATTCTTCCATTATGTTAACACACCAGAAACCATGGCCCCTAGTCTCCAGGTGCTGGAGTGCTCCTGATCAAGGCAGCGGTCAGTGTGGCATGAAAGCAGGGGGTGCTAAGAATCACTGGAATGGCCCAGGCTGCCGTTTGTTATTGACCTTGGCTACGTTTAATGGACGATCCCTTGCTTCTGAAGCAAAACTTCAGGAATTGGAAGAAGAACTTGACAAGATCAAATGGGACATTGTAGGACTCAGTGAAGTTAGAAGAAAAGGTGAAGAGTTGGTGGAACTTAAAAGCGGACATTTGTTTTATTATAGAGGAACGGAAACTGGAAGAACAAGTGGTGTTGGCTTCTTAATCAACAAAAGAACTAAAAACTACCTTCTTGAAGTTGAAAGTACATCAGATTGAGCAGCGAGTCTCATTGATCAACTAACCCAGCGATACCAACTTCAGATAGTACAGGCATATGCACCAACATCAAGCCATACCGATGAGGAGGTTGAAGAATTCTATGAAGAAATCAAACAGCTACATACCAAGGGGAAACAACACACCAAGCTCATCATGGGGGATTTTAATGCAAGAATTGGACAATAGGAAGGAGACATTGGTTGGTAAATACGGATACGGGGAAAGAAATGAACGTGGCGATCAACTCATAGAATTTGCCGAAGCTGAAAATCTTAGCATCATGAATTCATTTTTTAAGAAGAAACTACAAAGAAAATGGACATGGAAACACCCCAATGGAGGAACCAGCGAAATTGACTATATACTGGCAAACAAGAAATCAATTATTGAAGATTGCAGCGTACTGAACAGATTTAATACTGGAAGTGATCATCGAATGGTGAGATATAAAGTGTGCTTAAATACCAAATTAGAAGGACAGAAGATCATTACAGTGCTGGAAACATATTTAAGGATATGCAAAATCGCAAGATATGTCTAATGAATTATATGCAAATTAGTAAAGAAAGTAGCATATACAACAAGAACTCAATGTGTATAATTTTAATGCTCAATACCAAAAAAATAACATATTGTTGTTAACATAAGTTGTAGTTAATATGGCCTGGCAAAAAGCATAAGGACAACCAGCATTTGGCCCAAAAAACGTATTAAAAAGTTAGAAATTGCCTTGTTTCTCTGTGAATTGAATCATTCGTGAAGACATGGAACCACAAAATTAATTTAATACAGTGTTTGGGATTTTCAACCAGGCAAGGTTGATGGCTCTAATTAACTCATACTGCCTATCATTCTGTTGTCCATTTTGGTATATCTCACAAAACGAAAATACCCCATAGGTTTTCCATGGGGTTTAGATCGGAGCTCCTGGCTGGCCAGACAAGCAATTTTACGCCATTTGTCTCAAACCATGATTTTGTTGAAGCAGATACATTGATTGAGGCATTATTGTGTTGGAAAATATAGTTTTTAGAGATGAGCGGTGCCACAGGCAGCAAATTTTGGGCCAGTATATCCTGATAAGAATCTGCATTTGATCTTGGCACCAAAGAAGCAATTTGGGTAACACCTTCAGAAGCAAACCCACTCCACACCATCATGGAGCCACCACCGAACTGTCGCCTTGAAAATGTGGCTTTTTCATCATGAAGGTCATGCCAGTAATAATGAAATCTGTCCAGCCCATCCAAATTAAACTTCTTTTCATTTGAAAACACACCATTTTTCTAGGTACCTTCAAAAACCACATGCTTTTTATCGAATTCAACTCTATACTGCTTTTGTTTTTTCATAAGAGGTGGTTGAGCTTTCATTTTTGAGTACTGACTGTTTTAATTTCTCATTAACATGTTATGTACCATTCGTATAGAACAAGATGATCCTAAATTATTTTTAATTTGGGATTAAGACTGCTTTGTTATGGCAGGCGTGGCTAAATATGGTTCTCTTTTAATGAGTAGTAAGAGAAACTGGCCTACCTGTGCATTTCTTTTTCCCATAGTTTTCAGGATCATTTAAGAAATTGTATACAACAGTCTTAGATCTGTTGATTTTTTCGAAATTTTGCATCCACTCATTCCACATGCTTTGAAACCAAGGATTTGGCCTCGCACAATCTCTGATAATTCTTTACTTTTCGGCATCTTGAAGAGCACAACTGCTGTGAAACCAACTGCATAAAATGATTTGCAACGCTTAATGCTACGATAAAAACATGATAAAATATGCTAATTTAGGTTGTGAGGTAAAAAATCCTGGATGTTCTTATACTTTTTTCGAGGTTGTATATCATCCGCAACTCATTGAATGGTATATTAAAAGTAGTTTTACGATTTTTAAAATAAATACTATCAAGAAATATTCACTTCCACCCCATGGTACTTTAATCTCATTTGCATAAAATTATGCCCTCTGATTTTCCACATTTGGTGCTTTTTCGCTTGTCCCTAAACTTTTTTCCAGCACTGTAGGAAACAAGTATGTAAGAGGGTGGATTTAAAGAAATTAAAAGAAAATACCGAGGCATTCAAGTTGGAATTAAAAAATCGCTTTTCTGCACTGGAAGAACTTATTGAAGAAGTTAATATCTCAGAAGCAAATTATTTGAAAAGACGAAGCAACCCATGAAAAGGTTAAGAGATATGAAGGTTGACAATCAAAATACCGGTTGCAGGATCGAGTATGTAGAACTTTGCAAAACTTTGCGCAAAAACGTGAAAGAAGATATAAGAAAATTTAACTGCGAGTTAGGAAGGAAAACCATAGAAAACAAGAGCTTTAGGATAGTTAAAGGAAGTTTGTCTGTTTGGAAGAAACATATCAATGCATTAAAAGGAGAGGATGGCACCATAACAAGAAATACTTAGAAAAGTTGAAGGATTATACGGAGAACTATAATGAAGGGAACAGTGGATTAAACGATGCCACTGAAATGGTCATAGGAACAACTCCTAAAATCTTAAAAGAGGATGTAGCATTTGCAATAAAAAGTATGAAGGAAGGAAGAGCCCCTCGTGACGATGGCATTACATTATATATCCTAAAAGAAGCTGTAGAAGACATACTTGCAAAATTCTTTACCAAATGTCTTAACAGCCGTAACATACCAAACCAATGGGATTCTGCAACCGTAATTCTTTTGTATAAAAAAGGTGATAAAGAGGATTTGAAAAATTACCGACCACTTAGCTTGTTACCTGCCATTTACAAAATCTTCACGAAAGTGCTAACACATCACCTACAGAAGAAATTAGATGCTGCTCAACCAAGAAAACAAGTAGATTTTGAAGTGGATTCAGCACAGTGGACCACATTCAATTAAGAGAACTAATTGAAAAAACACATGAATATGAACTTTCATTGTGTGTGCATTTATTGACTATGAGAAGGCCTTTGCCTCTATTAAAATGTCAGCAGCCATCAACTCTTTAAGATCAACAGACGTCGAAGATGTGTACATTGGTATAGTGAAACTTGCGTATAAAAATGAAAGTGTGAAATTTCGGCTACAAAAAGGTACCAAACTATTAAAATTGGTAAGGGTGTGAGGCAGGGAGATACTTTACTCCAAAACTTTTTACTTCAGCTTTGCAGGTGATTTTTCAGCTGATAAATTGGAACAACAATAAAATAAAAATAAATGGTGAATATTTAAATCATCAGTTTGCTGATGACATCATTAATTTTTCAATGGACCCATCAGAACTCCAAGACATGGTGCAGGAGCTCTCAACTAGATGTAGAGCACTTGGACTCAAGATGAATCTGCAAAAACTAAAATCATGTTCAATAATTTCGTACAGAAAGCAAAAATACAAGTTGACAATATCGAGCTACAAATTACTGATTCACATATTTAACTTAAACTGATTTCAATGGAAGGCAACATTATAAAAGAAATCCACAGGCGTATTAAAGTTGGCTGGAGTGCATTTGGAAGAAACGATTTTATCCTGAAAAGAAAATTGCATTTATGTCTAAAAAGAAAGGTCTTCAACCGGTGTGTATTACCAGTCCTCAATTATGGCTCAGAGACATGGTCTAACAATTGCAGCAATATGGAAGTTGCAAACAACCGAAGGAGGATGGAGAGGTGCATGCTCGGAATAACTAGGAGAGATCGAAAAAGAAACACTTGGGTGAGAGAGCAAACTAGAGTAAAGGACATCATGGGTGAAGTAAAAAGGCAGATATGGCAAAGGGCTGGGCAAAGCTAAAGAACTGCTGATCAATTATGGACAACTGAAATTCTCAACTGGATTCCAAGAGACCACTGAAGACTTAGAAAACATACTCAAACTAGATGGGTGGATGAGATAAGAAAACAGGTTGGGGTGACATGGAAGTGTATTGCTCAGGAGAGACTCGTGTAGAAAGCCTTTGGAGAAACTTTCATCAAGCAGTGGATAGATAATAGTTGATGGTGTATTAGGGTCATCATCATCATATTCAACCATTATCTATCCACTGCTGGATGAAGGTCTCTCCAAATGCTTTCCACACAAGTCTATCCTGGGCCATTCGTTTCCACGTCACCCCAACCTCTTTTCTTATTTCATCCACCCATCTAGTTTGAGGACGTTTTCTAGGTCTTCGGTGGTCTCTTGGAATCCAGTTCAGAATTTCTGTTGTCCATCGTTGATCAGTTCTTCTTGCAATATGCCCAGCCCATCGCCATTTCAGTCCTTTTACTTTAACAATGATGTCCTCTACTCTAGTTTGCTCTCTCACCCAAGTGTTTCTTTTTCGATCTCTCCTAGTTATTCCAAGCATGCACCTCTCCATGCTCCTTTGCGTTGTCTGTAACTTTCGTATTGCTCCAACTGTTAGACTCCATGTCTCTGATCCATAAGAGAGGACTGGCAATACACACTGGTTGAAGACTTTTCTTTTTAGACATAAAGGCAATTTCCCCTTCAGGATAAAACTGTTTCTTCCAAATGCACTCCAGCCAAGTTTAATACGTCTGTTGAGTTCTTTCATAATATTGCCATCCATTGAAATCAGCTGGCCAAGGTAAATATATGAATCAGCAATTTCTAGCTCAATGTTGTCAACTTGTATTTTTGTTTCATATACAAAATTATTGAACATGATCTTAGTTTTTTTGTAGGTTAATCTTGAGTCCAACGTCTTTACTTCTAGCTGAGAGCTCCTGTACGATATCTTAGAGTCCCGATGGGTTC
>QLNU02015360.1:49683898-49706954 GCA_006491805.2 Dysdera silvatica
CTCTATTACATTTTCTTAATAGTTGAATGTTTTGAACTTTGTCATAAACAATGATTGTACATGCATTGAAAATAAACTTATTTGTATTTATAATATCATGTGCGTATTCTGTAACAAAAATTAACGTTCATATTAACTTTAATATACTTATACTGCCCCTTTTAGACATTACCAAGCTCTGCCACCAGATCATGCCCTAGAGTTTGTGAATTACTGATATAATAAGTCTTGGTTCATTAATATCATGTACACAATGGAATTAATATATCACCTATACGACTAGTAACAGTTTGGTGTCCTCGTCCCTAAAAAGAAAAAAAAATACCCTTAAAAAACTGCTCGCAGGTGTATCGTCCCCAAATTTTTTTCAGAAATGTAGCACCAAAGTGTCCATTATTTCGCTTTATATCGTTTTTGTGCCCCTTCTCCCACTTCTGCTGAAATAGTACGAAATGATCCATAATTTTAAGAGGGGGGGGGTGCCAAACAACATTTCTTTGTGTTTTGATAATTAAAATGTCAGCCATTTGAAAAGTCCTGCCTCCCCTCCTCGTTGAATAGGCGATCAGAGCGAGAAGAGTTTTTATTATAAATTCCTTATGGATAATTTTTCTCAAAAAATATTTTATTTTCTTTCTGTCTATATCACAGATATTTAAAAAAATCATGTTTAATAAATAATTATGAAATTTGAAGATTATCTGTTAAGTATACAAGGAAATGATTAATTTGGTTGGTATTTAATTTGGTCTCTGGAAAATTACATATTAAATGGTGTCTGACGTAATAAATAAGTATCATAATCAGTGAAAAATGGAGCTACTCTATTTGGTAATTGAGAGATTTATACATCATGACTTCAAATAATTATATGGACATGCTCCTTACGCTGAAAATCACAATATGGCTTTTGGGTTGACAAAATTTTGATCGATATTTATTTTATGCCATTGGTGAAAATAACAAATTTTTCCGCCAACCGCTATTTACATTTGTATCAGCAACCTAATCTATGAAAGTGAGCATTTTGTATACACTATTATTCCATGCCTTTGATACTTATCTAGTATATGCTACAGGGGGTCCCCTACCTCCTTATGTGACAGAAGGGGGGGAAACAGAGCTAACTACCTGGCCGGTCGACTAAGGCCATTGTGAGTCAAGGAGACACGGCCATCTTCGGCTGTTGTGAGTAGCAGTAAAGCTGACATAACAGTGGGTGTTCATCATAAGTATCCCTGCATTTAGAGTGCCAATAGAAAAAAAAATGCCCATTGACAGGCAATGCACCCTGCCCTAATCGTTTTCTAGATGAAACACTAATTACAATAACCCTGACTTATGTAAATTCACAGTTACGTAATAAACTATGTGATAGTGAAAATGCAACACAAAGAAGGAATGGGCAATAAATTATGAAAATTGCAGGGATGATGAGCTTACCGAGTTATGCAAATGATGCGAAATGTACAGCTGACCTGCACATGTTGAGTGCGATATAAGGGAAGGAACCTGCAGAATCGGAATTGTGCTGCTTTGTTTGCCAGGGAAATCGTTTTACAATTTTTGTTTTATCTTAGAGAAAACGTGTAGCAGCAGAGAATTTTAGGCCGCCAACTGAGACAGTTCCAGCAGACAAACGATTTTACAAGAGGAATGGTGATCAGACTCAGGAAAGCAGGTTGGCCCATACGTTAAATCGTAGCATACAGCCACCTACACACGTCCATCAGCTGTGGCGAAGATGGTTGGAATAAGGGAATGTGACACATTTGAGGGGGACTGGTGCAGCCAGAGCGACATCAGCATGCGTGGACCAATGCATCTGCCGGCAAGCATTAGTGGCTCCGCAGGCCATTTCCGTCATCCTTTTGCAACATGTGCAGGATACCCTTGATGCTCCTATATCAACCAGGACAACTGTCTGTCGATTAGTCCCTAACGGCCTGCACTCATGGTGCGCGTTAAGAAAGCTACAGTTGACCCAAAAGCACAGACTGTTTGAAACGGTGTCAAGAAAGAGCCACGAGGTGGAGTGGCACAGGGTCATGCTCTCAAACAAGTCACACTTCTGTTTTACCAATGACAGTTGCCATGCACGAGTTTGGAGCTGATGTGGTGACAGGTCCCATCTGACCACATATGTGGAATGGCATACAGTGTGATGTAGCATCATGGTAGCATCATCACCTACGATAGGTCACCTCTGGTCCATTTTTAGGGCACTATGACGGCCTAGCGATATGCGGATGGTATGCTGCGGCCGGTGACACTTCCCTTCCTTCAGGAGGACGCCCAATGCCATTTACCAGCAGGATAACACGTGACTGCACACGGCACGCATCAGTCAACATGTCTTGCAAGGTACCCAGATGTTTCCCTGGCCACCAATCACCCCTGATCTCTCACCAGTCTAACATGTATGGGACGTGATTGTATGTTGCTTGCGTATGCTGCCACCGCTACGTTCAGAAGACAAATTCTGGTAAATGGTTGACAGGAAATGGGCAGACATCCTTCAAAACACCATCCGCATGTTCATTGAGTCTGTACCTGGATGCGTTGCTGCCTATATCGCCGCCTACAGTGATCCTACAATCTACTGATCAGACAGTGTTGTTGCTCAGTATATAGGTGTATCAAGTTGTAATAAACATCATTTACTGTTGGTTACTTTCTCTGTTTGTCGAT
The DNA here is from genome assembly GCA_006491805.2 of Dysdera silvatica. NCBI lineage: Eukaryota > Metazoa > Arthropoda > Arachnida > Araneae > Dysderidae > Dysdera > Dysdera silvatica. The sequence continues at coordinate 49,686,590 of QLNU02015360.1, forward strand.
TTTCAACACTTTCTGCCCACACCTTCTTGGTGTTGCATTTTCACTGTCACGCAGTGTAAATCTTGAAAATTACAACAACTAGCATGTAAGTACTACTAGTCACAGGAAATGTGATGAATAGTATCAGGCAGTGAGTTTTGGGCAAGTGCCCAAAAGTCATAACATCCAAACTGAAACCTACTAATTAAAAATAAGGACTCTGCAAACAATCCCGTCTTTTCCCCAACACATACTTCTTATATTCAAACAATATCCACGACTGCAGAGTTTAGTATGTAATATTACATCATTGGGAGTATTAACACTATGACTGCTCGATTTTTTTTATCAAAGTCGCTTCAAAAATTGCATATATTTTTATTACATATTTCAAATCTATATGCATTTGAGAGTTAAAATATGTAGCACATTTTTGTAAACAAGATTTTTTTAATATAAATTTCGTGCATAAGAACAGGCTTTCATAAAAATCAATTTTAAGAGTAATCGTTTAAATTCAAAAATTTTGAAAATAAATCTTGATTAAATTACGGTTTACTTTATAGAATACAAATATAAAGCATGTATACTAATAAAAATCACTCGCTGAACGTTTCCTACAAGCCATATTCTGGATATAAAAAACGGTGCACTTGCAAAATCAGTTAGTGAACTCTATGCAAATACGAAAATTTAGGCGACAATAACGCCATTTGTTGACCAAACTACGACTAGAAGTCTAAATATTGTAGAAAATGCATTACCGACAGTTAAACGGTGGAGAAGCGGGATGCGCTTTTAAATAGATGGAAAAATTGCATATCCGCAGAAATCGCGGGATGAGCAAATTTTGTTACTTTCATGTTGCCCATGGAAATCGCGGGATAAGCACTCAAATGGTTAATCCATGCCTCGCACAGGTAGTTGGTTATCACTTGTTTATCACTGTTTGTGTTCATTTTTGTTTACCGTTAAATTGGATTCAAAAAGCAAAACCGAATGCACTAGTAATAATTCCAAAAAACAAAGGTCCAAAAACAGTTGAAAATAAGGTATGAAGGGAAAATTATACCAATACAGCGAATAAATCCATATTTCCTGTGAGAATATGATATATATAATAATAATAAATATTGCAGTTTCATATGAAGTTACACTAAAGCAATTTACAAATTTGACATGTAAAATTCAAGTTACATAAAGGTTTATGGAACGCATTACTTATGTAACTCGGGGGGTGACTGTATACTTATTGAATTAATATGTTTCAAACTATGATAATATTTTTTATTAAAATAGAACAATTCTCATCTTAGCCGATAATATAGTAGTATTAGATGATTAATTACTCGCAAAAAATTATTTATTAACCCTAGTGGGACATGAATCCACAATCCTTGGTTTCAGGGTGATTGTAAGTCTAAACCAGATTCTCTGAACATACCAAAATGCCGGAAAAGTTATGTAATATTTTAGTAAAGACACTGATTTCCAAAGGAATGTAAAAATTATACCAAACAAAACAAAATTTTTGTAATTTTTAAAAAGAAATCCCGGAAGAGGCAAGTTGAAATTCCCAGTTATGTAACAAAATCACATTTGTGATTTCTGGACATATAAGGCTTAACTATGAACAAGTTCGTAATTAGTGGGATTATGCATAGACTGCTTTTGAGACTAAAATAAAAAGTCAAAGAAGACAGATGGGCGAGACTAGCATCTAATACTACCACATCATTGGTTAAGATGAGAATTATTCTACTTTAATAAAAATATCAAAGCTAGTCTCGGCCAACAGAAGTTTGGCATCTTTGACTTGTCGCTTTGGTCTTTTGAGCAGTCCATGAACTATCCCACTAATTGTGAACTTGTCTACAGTAAAGCCTTACATACTTTCATAAGGGAAAGAATGTCTTTCACCTGTAACTTAATGGTAAAGCACTTGACTGGAAACCAAGAGATTATGGGTTTGTGTCCCACCAGGAGTTGATAAGTCACTTCTTTGCTTTGCGAGTCATTCATCATCTATGATAATCATGTTTTGAAAGCAATCTGGTTGGTTGGTTGTGTATTTATGGTGTAAGGACAACAAGGGATATTATGCATCAGACAAGGTGAGACTGTACATATGGTTTGATAGCAAGTTGACAGGAACTTAAGGTAATTAAAATGTGAAAATTAAAATGCCATTATATCTAAACACCCAATGACAGGACAGGAGTACCTTACAACATTAATTGAACAGGAATTCAGGGGTAATTTGAAAATTCTACAATGTGAAATGGGCATATATACTTTCAGTTTACAGAAGTCTATATAATTTTTACTTCAAATTATTTTATTAAAAGTTTATAAAAAAATTCAAAACATAACTACTTGCTGCTGAGACTTTGGTGTCTGCTCAGGTATGGTAGAGTCCAGTTGATAAGGCACACTTGCAGTTTTTTGAACATCAATAATGGTAAATGGAATATACGGAGAAGGAAGTCCAAGACTTTGATACATACGATCCCGTAATACAAGCAATGAATACTGAAAAAAATTTATTTATTATAGAGGTAACATGTAACTGACATATTTCTCAGTATTTTATTATTTTTTGTTATAAATAGTAAATACAAAAAATTGAAAGTGCTAAAAGATTACATTTAAAATATTCATTAATATCTAAAATATTTTTAATATATATATACACACACACACACACACACAGGGTGCCCCTGAACTCATTCCGATAAAATGAGGTCATAATATACATTAAGACAAACAATATTAGTATAGGAAACTACAATCACAATCCATTTATTCAATCAGAAAACAATACAGTAACGTATGTAGGTCCGTAGTTTTACAGAGAAAAGAAACAAATGTAATAATTTATGATCAATTCCAGGAGTCAAAGTAGCTGCTCAAAATGTCATCCCAGGATGTTGTTGCACAACTGGCACCAGCGAATATTGGATTGTTGCATCCTCTTGAAGATAACCTAGTGTGGAATTGACCTTATTTGCAACAACAATAAATATGAAAAACATTTACAGTAACCTTGGGTTTTGGTGAAGTGGCTGCACACAACTTCACTTAAATTGTGCCATGGGCCGCCACTGATATATATATCAGCGTTTTTTATAAGCGGTATCGCATTGCAATTTGCAATGCAAAAAGCAAAAAATGCGATAAAGTAAAAATTTTGCAAACTGCGATACGAAATGGTTACGGCAGAAAAAAAACACACCTTGGAAAATAGAAACTGTATCGCGAAAATTATGAACAAAAAGTGAGAAGACAGGATCATATGATTCCAAAAGAACAGAGACAAGTCTGTGATAAATTAATGGCACCTTCTATGGCCCCCAGGCAAGAACGCTACCAACTCGATAAACACGGTCATCCAATGGTTTTATTGGGCCTAATTTTCAGTAAGTGATATGGCAATACTACCGGCTATTTATTGTTTTGTTTCTGCCGGAATTTTCATTGGTGCTTTTGGAGGATTAAACATTTTTTATATTCTTTGTAAAATAAGAACAAATTCTGTATTTACCGTAATATCCTGTGCAGATGGTATGTGTTTAATTGCATTTAGATATTTCCAAATGGAATTCTGACTCTTAAAGATTATGTGCACTCCACCTATGTGGAGGAGGTGTTTTTACTTTTGAATGATCTACATTATTTTTACAATAAGAGTTCAAGTAGATTGCATCAATTTCGAGAATTGGCTTCAATTTTAAATGAATATGCTGCTTCAATACGATTTCAAAAGTGCAAGGCGTATGGTGAGTGGCTCATAAATCACATTCCATTGAACTTTTGACAAAAAATTATGGAGTCATCATACAACAATTGGAAACTTTGGTACCGGAGAAAGCTTCCACACCTGCCAAATTAGTTAGCATCATCAATAAACTAAATTCTACAAACTTTGTTGTTTGGGTGTGGTTTTTCAAAAGTGTATTAAATTGTTTTGCTAAGCTCTCTCTCTCTCTCGCTTTACAATCAGATGAAGTGAAAATGGCTTATGCACTCCGTTGTGCAAATAGGCTGCTTGAAATGTTTGAATATATGAAAGAAGTAAAATTTGAGAACCCTCTTGAACTTTATAATGTTGATTGTCCTGATTCAGATAAAGATTCCCCTTCTTAACAAGGTAATGTGCTGACGAATATTTCTCTCTCAGCTTTTAAAAATACTCACAATGCAGTTTTAAGTGAGCTATATGATACTATCTATAATATATTTTCTGATTTATATAAATCTGCACTTATCAATTCTTTGCTGAAAATGATTCAAGATAAAGTATGGACTACTGATTTAAATCGTCTGACTTCATTTAGAATAGAAGAATTACAATATTTATGCAAGCATTACAAAGATATATTGAATCACCACAGTATTAAAGATGATGTTTTGGAAGACTTTTTACATTTCAAAACCTTTTGGCTTTCAGACTTCACACATTTGAGTGGAAGTGCAATGTAGAAATGTTTTTCTAAAAATTATGGTAATGTATATCCAAATCTTCAGCACATCATTAACATTCTCAGGTATGTATTTATTTTATATAAATCGAACACTACGCAGATTAAATCAAACAACAATGTCAATCAATCAACGTTTATTGGCGTAGTGATACCAACGCCGATGGTATGGCGTGATTAGATGGTGAAACGTTCGAAAGAAAATAAATATTTCTGCCTTCGGTGGGACCTGAACCCACGACCTTCCACTTGCCGGGCGGAGGCTCTACCCACTGAGCTACGAAGGACAATATATAATCTCTTTACGAACGTATATATATTGTTGCCAGTTATTTCGCAGAATGGTGTAGTACATAGACTACTATTTAAACCAAATTGCAAAGAGACTGGTATTAAATTGATCGAAATGCACGTTGCAGCACCGAACGCAGAAATATTTATTTTCTTCCGAACGTTTCACCATCTAATCACGCCATAACATCGGCGCTGGTATCACTACGCCAATAAATGTTGATTGATTGACATTGTTGTTTGATTCTCAGGTTATTTCCTGTTTCCAATGCGAAGGTGGAAAGAGCATTTTCTACGATGAAAGGGGTTAAATCCGATTTTAGAAACAGATTGAAGACTATTTGGCTTAATCATTTGCTTTGAATATTATTAAAAGGGGAAACTTTAAACAAATTCAACCCGAAAAGTGAAACAGTTGTTTTTTTCAAAAAAAAAAAAAAAAAAGAAGAAAAAAGTCGCCATCCTGAAATCAAACCATTTGACCATCAGCCATACAAAAAGCTAAAAGTTTCAAATTCCTCAAAAACTCAGTTTACTAATCATCATCATTACCTTCTGATTCAGATTAAGAGATAATTTCTTACTTGTTTATTTCTATTCCACTTTTATATGTACAGCTACAGGTATGCTGAACGTTTTTTTGTTCATTGATAAATATGTTTTGTTCGCAAGTACAACATTGAACTGTGTAACTGTATAAAAAATAAAATTGCTATACATTTATACAGAATTGCTACACAAACAATAATGTGTAGCAGTTGGCTATACAAATGAATAAAAGTAGGAAAAACACTGATATATATATATAACTAACACAATTAAGCATTAGTTATGGGAACTCAAACAGGATTCCCGGCATCAGCAGTCAAATTGTAGCCCTTAAAATACTTCCAGTTTTAAAGTGCTGTAGCAGAGGTCAAATGACGTAGCACTCAAAGAACTATCATGACTTGCAAACACAAGATATTAGAATAAACTTTAAATTGTTTGCCAATAAATTGTCCATTTGTTGTAATATTGTAGTAGCACTTTACTATCATCATTACGACCACATATAAAGTTTCGTTCAATTCTAATACCAACTTGGTGCTCAGATTTCCTTTCGACACAATGTGTATATTGAATAAAAAAAAAAGGTTTTTTTTTCTTAAAGAAATGTAATTTTCTAGCTTAAAGAACAGTGTAGATCTTAACAGTTTATTTTATTATATTCTTATACTATAAAATAAACAAAAATATGAAAATTTACTCAATTTACCTCTTTTACATCAGTTAAATATATTGTGGCATGAGCCAAGTTTCCTTGAGCTGATAACATTGACGCAAAAAGTCCAAACAGGTAAGTGAGTTCACTACTTTGGGTAGGAGGAACAGTTCCAGACATTTGTGCAACAGCCATCCTTAACAGCATGATTTGCTCAATCACACACTAAAACATATATTTTAAATTAGAATTTCATTATTCTAGTGAAAACACTTGATGATGATGCATTATCACTGTAAAACATGCAGAATAATAACCTGAATATTGTCAACATTTCTTGTATTATCTTCAAATTTGGTCCAAGATTTGGCTAATCCTTCAAAGTTTCCCGAACTTATATAACACAATGCAGCATTCTTCATATAAGCATTGTCTTTTTCTGATGCTAACCGTGAACCCAAAAGCTCTAAAATATAAAATACTGAACATTATAATATAAACAAGTAGAAAAATTGTAAGGTAAAATCAAAATGTAAAATCTCTTTTCACACCAAAATTTCAACTCCATCGAATAGGAACATTGCAAACAATTCCTGTTCTTGATGGCCTAGTGATTACGGCACTTCAGGCTCAACAGAGGGACCTTAGTTCGACTCTAAGTTGGAGATGATGTCTTTTTTTTCTCCTATACCTAAAAAGCTCTAGCTTGTGCTTAAATGTAGGTGTCGAAAATTATTTTAAGTATAATAAATTCCCCATGGAATTTTACAAAACTCAACCCAGTGGCTTTGTGTATTGACCATTATTTGAAAATTGTGTTATTCCTGAGAAGAGTAATTATATCTTGCAACCTTATTTATACACAGAGAAAAGGGGCGTCATTCCTGTCTTTGATGGCCTAGTGGTTAAGGCACTCCAGGCTATACGCAGGGACCCTAATTGGACTCTAGATCGAGGATGGCATCCCCCTTTTTTTTCCTATACTTAAAAACCTCTAGCTTAAGATTAAACATGGGTGTCGAAAATTATTAAGTATTACAAACATGGTTGCCAAATTATACTGCCTTCGAAGGGGACAAAAAATTAAAGATCAGTGTTTTTGTATGTGTGTGTGAGAATGAGTCATTGTTTTTACAATTTTAAGCTAATATGAAAATTTTAGTAAAATAATTATGCCCGAAAATTTAGGAAGGTGGGGGAGGGAGGACATATTTTAGTTAAAACTTGCTTTCATTTTAAACGATTAATAAGTAACTAACACAATTTAGGATGGATGTATATAAATATTAAAAATATCATTACCAATGCAAATATTCATTTAAAATATAGTATCTACCCAAATTGTTTCAAACTTCTCTGACTTTTCCACTTGTTAATTATAGTAAATGACATATGACAACACATTAAAATTAACATAAAACAAGTTTCAGGACCATAAAATCCACTAACACAAACCCAAAAGCTGTTTATAACTCAATTACAATAAATTTACAAATTCAAAAAAATTATTTTTTTTACACTAAAAACTTGCATTAATTAAATATTTATAACATTCTCATTTGGCACCTTTTTCAGTTTATTGTAAATGACTTTAACCATAATCGCAAAGCTCATGCTTCATCCTTTATTCCATTTTAAAAAGGGGGTATGGCTATACATAAGCGAAGAGAGACTGGTACGATCAAAATTACTTACAGATTAAATAATTTAGCTAAACACACTTTTCTCACAAGCTTTAGTTACATGTTTGGCAAACATTTTGTCCTTAGAGATATAAATTAATAATAGTAAATTAAATTAATCTTAATTTTATATAAATTATATTAGTTTTGGTGCAGTAAGGTAATTTTTGGAAGACGCTTCGTTAAAAGTGCAATTTTTTCAAAATTTTTAGTATACAATGCAATACAAAATGTACAGTTCAGGAAAATTACTTTAATAAGCTATTTACACAGTCAAGGCACACTATCAGAACCACCTACCTAATAACTGGTATAGCCTCCTTTTACAGCATGAACAGCAGCCAGACGCTGTGGGAGTGATGCAATGAGGTTCTGGAATGTTGTTTCAGGAATCTGAAGCCAAGCAGACTGCAGAGAATCCAACAGCTGTTGTAGAGTGTGATGTGGAGGTTTCGTTCCCTATACATGTGTATCAAGGTAATCCCAAAGATGTTCAATGGGATTAAGATCTGAAGAATTCAGAGGCCAAGGAAGTACTTGGAACTCTTGTACATGTTTTTCCAACCAATCTTTGATGATTGCGTCAGCATGGTAGGACACATTACCTTGTTGGAAGGTCCAATCACCACCAGGGGTAGATAGCAAACATGTACGGATGTATGGCATCCGAAAGTATGGATAGATATCCAAATCAATTCAGATTACCATCTACAGGTATCAGGGAACCAAAAGAGTGCCATAAGAACATACCCTAGACTCTAGGGTATGTTCTTATGGCACTCTCTTGATTCCCTGATACCTGTAGACGGTAATGTGCCTCAGAATCTCTCTCTAATCTGTTTCAGATGAATCCTGATTTTTGCTACAACAAGTGGGTGGATGGTGGCATATCAGGCATCAAAGGTCAGAATGTCAACGTCCTGAAACGAGAATTAGAAAAACACAGGCTGGTGGTGGTGATGTTATGGTCAGGGTGGCATATCAGGCATCAACTGTCTAGGGCCTAGACCATAACATCGCCACCACCAGCCTGTGTTTTTCCAATTCTCGTTTCAGGATGTTGACATTCTGACCTTTGATGCCTGATATTCCACTATCCATCCATTTGGTGGAGCAAAAATCAGAATTCGTCTGAAAAGGCAACCTTTTTTCAGTCCAAAGGGTTCAATGATGGTACTGTTCTGCAAATGCAAGCCACTTTTTTCAATGAACTCTCATGGGCATGGGTGCTTTTACTAGATGTCTGCTGCAGAGCCATAAACACAGTATTCTCTGAACTGTTGCATGGGAAACACTTCTGGTAACACACTGGTTCATTTGCATGATGATGCAATTCACAGTTGCTGAAAGATTGGCCTTCACTAGCCTTAGCAGGCATCGCTCACCTCTACCATTAATGGCTGGTGATGCTCCACAGTTTGATCTCCTGTACCTCAAAATTGTTTCATTTGTCCATTTATAATACAGTCTTATTATGACAGACGTACAGGAACATTTCACAAAATTTTCAGTTTCAGAAATGCTGGCATTGTGAGCTCAATACCCAATAATCATCCTTTTTTCTAACTTGAATAAATCACATCCTTTCACCACTGTAGCTAATGATATGTTTAGCATACAACAGCCAACATACATCTTTATACACATCAAGCCAGATAATGATACATGCCGTATTTCATCAGCTTTGCGTGATGTCAGAAGTACCTGGTGGTTCTAATAATGTGATTATACTAAGTATTATAACAATGAATTTCAAATTTCCCTGCCTTTGCACATCAAATTTGCATAAGTTTTTCATATTGGTAGACACTGTTAAAATTACAAAATCTGAGAAATTTGTGTACCTTTTTTTAATGTATTTCAGCATAAACTAGTTGTAAGCAGTTAATTCATTAAATTTTTTAATTACGATCTGATCAGAAATATAATAGGAAACTTAATTATGATGGCTGATTGATGCAGAAGAGAAATATTTGTTTTGTGTTTTATGGTGCAAGGACAGCTAACTAAGCATGCTACAATGGGATCTACAGTTTTTCGAAGAAACCGAACCTTTGTTGCCTAGGAAACCAACCCCTCAGACTACAATGGGCAAAAAACAGCATGAATTCTATAGTACCATTGAAATTAAACCACAGTTTACTGGTATAATAGGCAAAATCATTACCACTTTGCCACTACAAAAAACAGGAATTACTTGGTAACTAAATTCAAATGCAAATTTTATGAAAAAATACACACACACCTGTACCTTTATATTCTAACAAAGCTAGTAAAGTATTGGAAATATTAATAGCTAATTCTTTGAATAAATTATACAATAAAATTTGTTTAAGAAATAAAAAGGGAATTGTTAATTTTAGTAAATCTTTCAATACTTAAAATAGATTAACTCATTTTTTAATAAAAAACTAAGCATTTCTTTTTATGTATCACTACGTAAGTTAGATTTATGGAGCAGATTACTCACCATTCTTTTGATTACAAGTTAAACTGATATTAAAAATATTCTTGCCTAATGCTCTAACGGGAAGTGGGGGGGGGTAGCCACATACATACCACTTTCAGCAAAATATGAATTAAGTAATGTGAAATGCATAGTATATTTATATGATTAAAGTATGCATACGTAAAGCATGATTATAGAAAACTCAGTATCTACATGGCTGCCCAACAATAGTAACATTTTCTTAGTGTACTTTTTTCCTGTGAAGAAAAATACTACATTGTTCGCTTATGTTTGTAAAATATAGCATTTATATATATCTCAATTTCAAAGGAAATATAGTATTTTGGGTCTACTCACTGCAATTTTACATAAATAATTAGAAAATTTTTTGTAAAATATTTACATATATATTTTACAGAAATATGATTAATATGGTATTAGACACATTTCTTTTTTTGGAAAGGAAATTAATTTCTACAGAACAATGACAATGTAAGTTACATTATAACAAGTTTAATTTTTAAAAGCAGAGGAGGGAGGCCTAGTCTTATACTTAGAATTCATATTAGCAAAAAATTCCACGATTAAAAAGAAATGCAATTGATTTAAGGTGTTGTGGTTGACAGCTTTAGTTTACAAAATATAAATGAAATATGAATATAAATGAAAGAATTACCACAAAGTGAACTGAATTCCTCCTGTTTGGCATAAGTTAATATTGCAGCTAAACACTCTTTCCAATAATCAATGTCACAGTTCTTAACCAGAGATATCCAATCCGAACTTCCCACAGCAGATATGAGCTAAAACAGAGTTCTTTATCAATAATAGAATAAATAAATACTTATTTCAGATATAATTATAACCTTGTAGCCAGTGGTGGCTAGTCCATTGATGCATATGAGCATGTGAAACTCTGAAGAGAAATTAAGAAAAAAATAAGGTATAACAAATTAAATAAAATATCAAACAAGCAATATAAAATTGTAATAGTATAAAACATGCAAGTTATTACATATAAGTCGATTATTGCTTTATTTGGTTGGTGATCTTATTAACCGGGATGCAGGGAGCAGAGCGTTAGGTCTGCTGAATGTGCAACTGGAAAAATTGACCTGGAAAAACAGTTTAGTACTGAAGGTATTGGAGGGTGTGGCATATTCTCTGCTTACAGAACTGCCATTCGCACAGTTCTCGTTGTGCGGTAGGTAGAATGCAATTGCCTTTATCGAGTTTCTTTTTTGCACAGGCTCTCACTTTGTTTGCTACTCTGCACATTCGGTTAGTTTAATTTTTTTAATTAATTATTACGGTTAGTTTTATTATTGCATGTATAAACAAGTATTAATAGTTAACGTGCAAAAGTGAGTTTTCTAGTGAGAAAGTGATCCTCTTGCCAAAGGTTCTGAGTGGTAGCACAATTCACTTCTCTGGAAGGACAATGCAGTGAATCCCATACCCTTCTCTTAGCCATTTATTCACCCTTCAGGCACTAGTTCAATTAAGTCTTAGTTATAAAGATATAAATTGAAAATTATGTATGTATTGTTTATCCCTTCCATTTTTCTTTATTCTGAAAGTGTTGCCGGGTTTGTAGTGTCCTTTTTCTGTTCCATTCCGTAATTGTTCTTGGAGTTCAGCGGTTCCTGAAGTGTGTTTGGGTGATTAGATTTAACATATATGTAAGTAATCTTTAATTAATTTATTCATTTATTTTGCAAAATTTTAAGAAAAATGGAATGTCAGGATAAAAATAATTTTTGAAGGTAAAGTTGACCCTTTTTGTAATATTTTTCTATCATTAGAGTAATATTTGGTCTAAAAACTGGCTTCACACTTTGATTTGCAACTCAAAATTCTGTAATTCAGCACTCAGATAATATATCATAGAACAGGTAAAAAAAAACTTTTTGACCATATTCTTAATTCTTTTAAATTGCTTTTGAGGGGGGGGAGAGATTTATTAAATAATTATTCAATTAAAGCAAATTAAGTATGGCACGATGAATTGTTATCATGAGGCATTGTACTAAAGACAAACTCAGCAATAAACTATTCACAATGAATTGTTCCAAGCCACAGAAGAACATTTTTTTTAATGTATTTGGTACTTCCTGAACATGCAGTGGTGACAAAATTGCCTAGCCATGTGTTAAAAGTTATGGTTTGGGCATTTACTTTCCCTTCTTTCCACTATGTTAAGGTATATCATCATCATCATCATATTCAACCATTATCTATCCACTGCTGGATGAAGGTCTCTCCAAATGCTTTCCACACAAGTCTATCCTGAGCAATTCGCTTCCACGTCACCCCAACCTGTTTTCTTATTTCATCCACCCATCTAGTTTGAGGACGTTTTCTAGGTCTTCGGTGGTCTCTTGGAATCCAGTTCAGAATTTCTGTTGTCCATCGTTGATCAGTTCTTCTTGCAATATGCCCAGCCCATCGCCATTTCAGCCCTTTTACTTTAACAATGATGTCCTCTACTCTAGTTTGCTCTCTCACCCAAGTGTTTCTTTTTCGATCTCTCCTAGTTATTCCAAGCATGCACCTCTCCATGCTCCTTTGCGTTGTCTGTAACTTTCGTATTGCTCCAACTGTTAGACTCCATGTCTCTGATCCATAAGAGAGGACTGGCAATACACACTGGTTGAAGACCTTTCTTTTTAGACACAAAGGCAATTTCCCCTTCAGGATAAAACTGTTTCTTCCAAATGCACTCCAGCCAAGTTTAATACGTCTGTTGAGTTCTTTCATAATGTTGCCATCCATTGAAATCAGCTGGCCAAGGTAAATATATGAATCAGCAATTTCTAGCTCAATGTTGTCAACTTGTATTTTTGTTTCCTCTACGAAATTATTGAACATGATCTTAGTTTTTTGTAGGTTCATCTTGAGTCCAACTTCTTTACTTCTAGTTGAGAGCTCCTGTACCATGTCTTGGAGTTCTGATGGGTTCGTTGAAAAAATAACAATGTCATCAGCAAACCGCAAATGATTTAAATATTCACCATTTATTTTTATTCCCTTGTTATTCCAATTTATCTGCTGAAAAATCATCTGTAAAGCTGAAGTAAAAAGTTTTGGAGAAATGGTATCTCCCTGCCTCACACCTTTACCAAGTTTGATAGTTTTGGTATCTTTATGTAACCGAAATTTTGCACTTGCATTTTTATACACACGTTTCACCATGTCAATGTACACATCCTCAATGTCTGTTGATCTTAAAGAGTTGATGACTGCTGATGTTTTAATAGAGTCAAAGGCCTTCTCATAGTCAATAAATGCAACACACAATGGAAGTTCATATTCATGTGTTCTTTCAATTAATTCTCTTAATACTTGAATATGGTCCACTGTACTGAATCCACTTCGAAATCCAGCTTGTTCTCTTGGTTGAGCTGCATCTAATTTTTTCTGCAGGCGATGTGTTAGCACTTTTGTGAAGATTTTATAAATAGCAGGTAACAAGCTAATTGGTCGGTAATTTTTCAAATCCTCTTTATCACCTTTTTTATGCAAAAGAATTACTGTTGCAGAATCCCATTGGTTTGGTATGTTACCGCTGTTAAGACATTTGGTAAAGAATTTTGCAAGTATGTCTTCTACATATTCTCCAGCTTCTTTTAGGATATCTAATGTAATACCATCATCACCAGGGGCTCTTCCTTTCTTCATATTTTTTATTGCAAATGAAACTTCTTCTTTTAAGATTTTAGGAGCTGTTCCTTCGACTATTTCAGTGTCTTCGTTTAATCCACTGTTACTTTCATATAGTTTTTTGTAGAATTCTTCAACTCTTCTAAGTATTTCTTCCCTATTTCTTGTTACGGTGCCATCCTCTCCTTTTAATGCAATGATGTGTTTCTTCCCAACAGATAAACTTCCTTTAACAACCCTAAGGCTCTTGTTATTTTCAATGGCTTTCCTTACTAGCTCACAGTTGAATTTTCTTATGTCTTCTTTCATGCTTTTGCGCAGAGTTTTACAAAGTTCTATGTACTCAATCCTGGAACTGGTATTTCGATTGTCCACCTTCATATCTCTTCGCCTTTTCATGAGCTGTTTCGTCTTCTCAGATAATTTGCTATTGTGCTTTTTACAGGTTACACCACCAATTTCCCCAGCAGTTTCAACTATTGTCTTAACAATGTTTTCATTTGCTTCTGAGATATCACTTTCATCAATAAGTCCTTCCAGTGCAGAAAAGCGATTTTTTAATTCCAACTTGAATGCCTCGGTATTTACTTTCAGTTTCATTAGATCCACCCTCTTACTTACTTGTTTCCTAATGAGCTTCTGTCGTTCTAATTTAGTATTTAAGTGCACTTTACATCTCACCATTCGATGATCACTTCCAGTATTAAATCTGTTCAGTACACTGCAATCTTCAATAATTGATTTCTTGTTTGCCAGGATATAGTCAATTTCACTAGTTCCCCCATTTGGGTGTTTCCATGTCCATTTTCTTTGCGGTTTCTTCTTAAAAAATGAATTCATGATGCTAAGGTTTTCAGCTTCTGCAAATTCGATGAGTTGATCGCCACGTTCATTCCTTTCCCCATATCCGTATTTACCAACCGATGTCTCTCCTTGTTCCTGTTGTCCAATTCTTGCATTGAAATCCCCCATGATGAGCTTGATATGTTGTTTCCCTTTGGTGTGTAACTCTTTGATTTCTTCATAAAATTCTTCAACCTCTTCGTCGGTATGGCTTGATGTTGGTGCATATACCTGTACTATTTGAAGTTGGTATCGCTGGGTTAGTTGAACAACAAGCCTCGCTGCTCGATCTGATGTACTTTCAACTTCCAGAAGACAGTCTTTAATTCTTTTGTTGATTAAGAAGCCAACACCACTTGTTCTTCCAGTTTCCGTTCCTCTATAATAAAACAAATGTCCGCTTTTCAGTTCCACCAACTCTTCACCTTTTCTTCTAACTTCACTGAGTATATATGTCACCACTTAAGGTATATATGTCTATATATATGTAAGATTGCCAAAATGTTTATGATTGAGGGCCTGACATTGCGTACAGTCTCATCTTATTTGGTGCAAAATTACCCTTGCACCATAAAAATACAATCAACTAAGCAAAGAATATTGATAGTTCCAGCTTGGACTGCAGCTTGAAGTTCATTATTGGGGGAGGAGGCTTAGAATTCTTCAATGTTTCAATGTGTTTTATTGGTATTTAAAAATGTATCTAGTTTCCGAAAGGGAAAGGGTACGGATCACACATTGATGAAAACCGTATAAACTATACAAGACTTCCTAAATAATCTGAAATCAATGGCTATATTTTGTGATTTATCTAAAGCTTTTGATACCGTGAATAGGAATATTCTACTCTCTACGCTTTATTATTATGGTTTTAGAGATGGCACTTATGACATTTTAAATGACTATTTTAAAAATAGGAAATAACTTGTTCAAATAGAGAATCAAAGATCAGATTTGCTTCTCTATCACTGTGAAGTACTTCAGGGTTCTGTATTGGGTCCCTGACTCTTTCTAATTTATTTCAATGATATAGCATATATAGACAACACTAATTTCATGCAATTTGAACATGGCACAAATATTATTTTCAAGGATAAAGAATTGGATCGGGTTTTAAAAATTAATAATAAAATGGACTTATATTATTCCTGATTGTGAAGTAATTATTTAAACTTAAACATTGATAAAACTAAGGGTATTTTGTTTGGTCATGGAAATAGGGATATAAATAGAGAAAATTTCAATGTGAGAATAAAACTTGCTTGCTCTCATTCCTGAGTATCATTGTGCAGAGCAAACTACTCTGGAATGAACACATTACAAATATCACATTTAGAATACGTAAAAATATTGGAATAATTGCAAGATTGTCTCATTTACTTCCCATTAGGGTTAAGCTTATCTTATACCATCAGTTGTATACAGGGTTTGTCCCAAAAGTTCCCGGAATGATTTTTTTTAAAATCATTTATTCAATATCAGTTTACAATCTTTTCAGAACTTTTCAAAGTATTCTCCCCCTGCTTCGATGCACCGTTGCCAACGCTTCACCCAATCATTGAAGGCGCCCTGGAAGTCGTCAACGGGAATCTCCTTCAGTGAGGTCGTCGCGGCTGCTTTTACCGCCTCCAGCGTCCCATGCCGAGTTCCTTTCAGGGTTCTTTTGATCCTTGGGAACAAAAAGAAATCCGCTGGTGCCAGATCGGGGCTGTACGGCGGCTGGGGCAGCGTTGCCACACCCATTTTGGCCAGCAACTCGGAGACAATGAGCGCGGTGTGGGTTGACGCGTTGTCATGGTGCAAGATCCAATTGTCGCGAATTTCGTTTCGGACGCGTCGAACCCTGTTGCGCAACCGTTTGAGCACTTCACAGTAAAACTCCTTGTTGACTGTTTGTCCTTGTGGCACGAATTCACTGTGAACTACACCTTTTCTGTCAAAAAACACAATGAGCATTGCCTTGATTCGCGATTTGCTCATCCTTGCTTTTTTCGGGCGAGGAGACTCCTTGGTGTGCCACTCGCTGCTCTGGCGCTTTGATTCGGGATCGTACTGAAAAATCCACGTCTCGTCCCCTGTGATCACTCTGTCCAAAAATTCTGGGTCCGTTTCGTAGCGTTCATGCAATTCCTGGCACTTCAACAAACGCTGCTCCTTCATCTCACTCGTCAGGACTTTTGGCACCATTTTCGAGCAGACTTTCCTCATTTGAAGATCCTCCGTTAAAATGCGATGAACGATTGTTTTGGGTATTCCACACTCCTCTGCAATCACCCGAACACTTAATCGTCGGTCATTGTCCAAAACTTGACGCACTTTTTGCACCGAGTCGTCCGTTTGTGATGTCGACGGGCGTCCAGAGCGGTCGTCGTCGTTGACGGACTCCCGACCTTCCCGGAACCGCTTGTGCCACATGAAAGTTTGGCTTTTTTCAGCCCGTTACCGTAACTGATCTCGTTTCCAAGCTCAGATCCCCCACCAACTTCTCCGCCCGAAGCTCCGCCCCGTCAGCCAGCGTTGCCAACTACAAAAAATCATTCCGGGAACTTCTGGGACAAACCCTGTATTCTCATCTGAATTATTGGGTTACCATTTGGCAACTAATTATATTATAGCATTGACAACTAATTATAATATATGTAAGAAAGAAATCTTCCAACGGAAATTTTTTTCGCTTTTGGACCATGACTCTCCATTGAAATTAGATTTATTAGCCATGCATTATGGCCTCACGGGTTTTGATGCTATAATGAAGTATAAAATTCTTTTACTTTATTTTTGATGATTAAATCCTATGGAATTTTTGAACATTCTAATGCCTTGTTATTTATCTCATTACTCATTACTATCATACACATCATTGAAATAATCTTGTTGTGGAATGTGCTAGGGCAGATTACATTGGTCTGAATGTAAATGCCTTTCTGAACAATTTGAAACTTTTGCGTTCTCTGGGGATATTTAAATCAACCTTAAGGGTTTTTCTTCTTGCATCTTCCTTTTAATTTTTTTTCTTAGTAATTTTGTCCTTTCGTTTATAGTGTTATATCTTATAATTATTGTGTTACTTTCTCTCAGAATTTTAATCCTTTTGAATGTAGTGTATATTACACCGATTTAATTTAACTTAATCTTTGATAAAAATTACAATTGGCACTGGTTTGTTGATTGGACTCATGACCTGATGATTATGTTGGATTAAATGCTTTTAACTGCATTTTTGTTGAATTTCATATTATTTACATAAAATTTCTAATTGTTTATGTCCTAGTGATATCCTACAGTTAATAACGTGAACCACTTAATGCCATGATTGGAATCATGACACGATAAGTATGCTGAAATAATTACTTTTGACTATATATCTGAAATTCTGGATTATTTACATAGAGTGTCTATTTTGTCATGACGATAAAATACTGCTAATGGCATCCATTATTTAATGACATGAAGTGATGATAGAAGGGAGAGGGAAAAGAAGAAACTCAGGACTCGTTGGGCTTGTCAGATGGTTGTTTTATGCTGTCTTTTTCGGAAGAGCTTCTGGGCCATCAGTGTAATTCATAGTTTAAACTATATATTACTATTTTGGTTTTTATATAGGATACATATTTTCTGATGGCTTGGAAAATTTTTATCCTGACATTCCATTTTTCTTAAAATTTTGCAAAATAAATGAATAAATTAATTAAAGATTACTTACATATATGTTAAATCTAATCACCCAAACACACTTCAGGAACCACAGAACTCCAAGAACAATTACGGAATGAAACAGAAAAAGGACACTACAAACCTGGCAACACTTTCCGAATAAAGAAAAATGAAAGGGATAAACAATACATATGCAATTTTCAATTTATACCTTTATAACTAAGATTTAATTGAACCAGTGCCTGAAGGGTGAACAAATGGCTAAGAGAAGGGAATGGGATTCACTGCATTGTCCTTCCAGAGAAGTGAATTGTGCTACCACTCAGGACCTTCGGCAGGAGGAGGACTTTCTCACTAGCACTTAAGGCTTAGATAAATCACAAAATATAGCCATTGATTTCAGATTATTTAGGAAGTCTTGTACAGTTTATATGGTTTTCATCAATGTGTGATCCGTACCCTTTCCCTTTCGGAAACCCGATACATTTTTAAACACATTAAAACATTGAAGAATTCTAAGCCCACTCCCCCTCAATAATGAACTTCAAACTACAGTCCAGGCTGTAACTATCAATATTCTTTGCTTAACTGATTGTATTTTTATGGTGTAGGGAGAGCAAGGGTCATTTTGCACCAAATAAGATGAGACTGTACACAATGTCGGGCCCTCAATCATAGACATTTTGGAAATCTTACATATAAATGTATATAGATACATATACCTTGACATAGTGTAAAGAAGGGAAAGTAAATCATGTCCAAACCATAACTTTTAACACATGGCTAGGCAATTTTGTCACCACTGCATGTTCAGGAAGTACCAAATACAGAGATGCTCTTGGCTCAGAAAAATCCAAGAAAGGAGAGTTCGACAATTTTACAGGGGTGATGGGGCTTTTGGGGTTGGACACGGTCCTTTATGGATGAGGAGAATGATTCCCCTGTATGGTTTATTTTAAATATAAAGATAGAATTGTAAATATGTTTTGTTTTAATTAATAAAGTAATTAGTAGTGCTAACAGTGTATACTTTGCATGTGAGATTATTTAGTATCAATAAGTTATTTTCAACGATGAACCTGTATCATTTGGATTATTATACCTGATTAAAGATGATTCGTAAGTATTGTTTTCAGTTATTTTGGTTAATAGCGAATATTCGGAAACCAGAAAAACCCAAGTAATAACAAACAATAATATGTGGTATTATAATGAATGAAGGTTTCTGATACATATGGTCCATCAATATTCATTTAAGGGGTTGGCTGACTATACTTGCTAAAATGTTCACCACTCTTCTGTAATGGAAAAAGAAATAAGTGGGAAAAAAAAAAAACCTAACATGAAATGGTATTATTCATTATTATTTAAAAAATTACGTCCACCACTTTGACTGCTGCACTGAATTCTAGCACCTGTTGAACATATCCTTTGTTATATGCCATTAATTATTGCATATGGAAACTCCTTCACAGGATTCCTCCCTCCCCACACTCATCACTCTGCTACAAACGTGTTTTTCTTAGGATAATTTTTTATGAAAAAATAGAATGTGTTTGAAAGTATGGGGTAATTCGAATTAAACAAGTGTTTAGTTAGACCTGTCTGTGGAAAAAACTAAATACTAAATCAATTTAATGTCAAAACCGGAAAAACTTTAAACTTTTTCAATACTGCACACAACTAAATTTTTATTATGTATGTATTTAAAAGATTACACTTACAATTATGTCACAAATATATGTTGAAAAATTTCTTTAGTAAGTTGAATTAAGGTCTGCTAATACAGGGAACCTTAACTTTATGTCCCAGCATAATACATTGATTCATACGTAGATGCATTTTGCAGAGATTTCCACCATGGCAAGATTCTTCCTTAAAAACAACCTTTGTATGGTACAAGAAATGGTTGTGGAATCAGTTTAGCAAATGCTTTAAACACAGTAAATGTTTTTAGTTGAATTTTTATTTGGAGTTGCATGAAATAAAAAATTCTCATTTGGAATTTCAAAAACAGGTAACAAGTCCTCTACGATAGAAGTGTTTGACCATGCAACCTGGACTTACCAGTCCCATGCGAAGGGAGTTAAGAAGATATGATGGCTATTACATTGTACTT
>QLNU02015360.1:49707054-49725371 GCA_006491805.2 Dysdera silvatica
AACAACTTATTTAACAAAAACATAAAAAGCATTTAAGTTTCTAGTTTCTAACGTAAGCACATCGCTTTTAACTCATGCCGGTAACAGTCATTACAAACGTACATTCAGCGAAATAATGTGAGAAATAACCTTCACATTAAATACATGCTTATAATTATGTAGCACTATTGTTATGTTAGCAAAATAAGACATCCCATATCGGTAAATGAAAAGGAACATTTCATTACTGGATAGCAGTGAAGAATTAAAATAAACTAAGAAGAACTAGTTTACACACTAACTTGCTATTTATAATTCCAAAATCCAATGCAAACTGTTGCCATTCCAGGAAAGAGAACACTAAGCAATTTAAACCATTCGCCAATATTTTCGCTCACATTAAACTGACGCATAACAGTATGCCACAGATATATCGACTGCAATCGCACTTCCACCATTTACAACTAATGAGAGCTATGCAGGATTTTAGAGGAGCAGGTCAAATGGCTCTTCTGGCCATGATGATCTTCACCCTCATCCTTTAAATCATGTCTCAGGAGTACTAACACTTGTTGTTATCTAATTGTTTAATCGTATCATAACTCATGGTGAGGTTCCTTCCACCTTTAAGGTTGCCAGAATTGTTCCAATTTTCAAGAAAGATAATCCATTAGATCCAGGCAATTATCACCCTATTTCTATTATTTCAGTTTTCTTAAACTTTCTAAGTCTCTCATTCACAAAAGGTTTAGGCCTTTCACACATGCTAACAAAGTAATTCACCCCCAGTAATATGGCTTTCAGTATAACAAATCTTGCAAGAAGGCACTCTTGTACCTTACCTGTAAACTCTGAGAGGCATTTGACTCCATGGAGTTTTCAATGTATTTTTTGATATCAGCGAGGCCTTTGATTCCTTGGATCATACAATCTTCATGGAAAAACTCCATAACTTTGGGGTCAAGGATCTGCGCCAGGATTTGTTCGTCAATTATCTGTCCAATCCAAAACAATGCGTACAATGTGGCAGAGTCAGATCCTCTCTTCAGATACTTGCATTTGATGTTCTTCAGGATTCGCTACTTGGTCTTTTGCTGCTTCTCATTTTCATTAACACCTTCCAATCCTTCATTCTTTCCCTAATCTTCTCACCAATGACACAGCCTTTGTTAAATCCTACTCCGATCCCTCTCAACTGGTGTTTGAGCCTGTTTACCAGATTCTTCGTGTCTTATTATGGTTCAAAGCAAATAGGCTTGGAGTCAATGAAGGTAAAACGATGCTATTATTTTCCATAACAGGAGATTTATGAGTACATACTCCAACTTACTCACCAGTAATATTACACTGCCATATTCTGACTCCGTTAAGTTTCTGGGCAGCATTTCCCAATCAAATTTATCTTGGAATCTTCATGTTAACTTTGTAATTCCTCACCTATGTCACATCCAATTTGGATCATACACAAGGTTTGCACTTACCGTCCAGTTAGGGCCATATATATATATATATATAAAAAGTTTTCCTCGCCCATTCTTGGCGGAAACAGGCTTTGGGACGGGCAGAGCGCCATGTTCCCAAGCCTCTTTTTACATCACTTCTTAATGTGCCATGTCTAGAAACTTCCTGACAATGTGACACGTGTTACGTTATATATATATTTGTCCTTCATGTTACCTTATATTTCAGACTGTAGCAATACTTGGGCCTTCACAAGCACAAGAGATGTTTAAAAATTTCAAGAATCCAGTTTTGTGTCATCAGGATTTTACAACATAAACTAATCAATTCTGTAACCAATCCCTGGGATTCATTTTCAATAATTAACACTTAATAAACTTGCTCAATTCAGATTGGCCATTCTCACATTTAAAAGAATAAATGTTAATCTTTGTGGTGACCTGATCGACCTTCAATGGAGATGGCATGGATATTCCACCCGTAGTCATGTAGAATTGGTTCCTATCTAGGCTCAGAACAATTACTTACTCTACCATATCAATTCAACAGGTCCCGGAGTGTGCAATGCACTCCCAAGGTCAGTCACTCATCTGCAGAGTCTACTAATGTTATACATCTATTTAATGTTATTTTTGTTGAACACTTCCATCTAACATGTTTTTTTTTTTTTCCTCTCTGGTGTACATTCCAGTCTGTTTTCTGTCTCAAGGTTTTAACTAATTTTTGATTACTTTATCCCTAATTATTTTCGTTAAATATTGTATAAACTTAGTTGTTCGTTCACATCTCAAGTTAACATTATATTCATTGCTTTCGTCATATTGTCGGGGAGTCCAGGGCCTGTTGAGTCTTCATTTTTGTCGACTTTTTTCCCCTGGCTTCCTTCAGGGCATATGTAATTCCTATTGTGTCCTGAACAACTTATAAATAAATAAAGGTAGCGGAACAACTGCTGACTTGCAATTACAACAGAATATCTCACATGTTAAGTCAACTGATGACTCAATTGTGAATCTCTTGATCATAGAAACATTTCGTAATTGCATTTCACTAGTGGTAAACATACATCAATGTTGTGAAAGTTGAATCATAGTTTGGGGTGGACATATTCAATAGAGAAATATCTTTTTACTTAGTTACTGGTAAGCAATGCACATCCCTTCTCCACCTACATATCATTCGGAAATTTGTAATTTTCGCTATAAAATACTTATAATTTAATTAGTGGGCCATTTGTGAAATTCTTTGGTGACATATCTCATATTCACATGCTGGCAATATATTCATGACCACATTTGGCTGCAGTTATGACACCTTTTTACAATCCAGATCCTTGGGTTTAGGACACCAATGTATTTATATATATATTGCATGCAAGACATATAATAAAATTAAGTTATTTACTTTGTTTGTTCATGGTTTTACGACTCAAAGACTACAGTGGTCATACTGCGCCGGGACCTACTGTTTTCCGAGGAATCCGAACCTCTTAAGGCCTAGAGAACCAAACCCCGGACTACAGTGAGCAGTGCGATCTTTATGAGATCTCTGAGTAAGCGTTCTTTTTGCACTGCTGGGAGTCGAACCCGGATTAGCGGCGCACTAGGAGAACGCGTTACCACACTGCGCCACCGCAGGGCTTTAAGATATTTACTGCCTTACGCCATGCCTCACAATGTCATATAACACAAAAAAAAGTCTGAAAATGGTACAAGTAACTGCAAGGAAAAATTGAAGGACGGCATTTTGAAAATATACATTCTAATGCTCACCAGATTGTGTTTCAATAATAAATGGTTCTAATAAATCTTCTGTGGCAGTATCCAATAGTTTACTTTCAGTGGACATCTAAAATACATAATAAAAGGAAAAACAGAAACTCATCAGCCATATTTGCTTACTTATACATGCTGAATATTACACTTCTAATTAAGCTGCTAAAAATTAAGAAGTTACAAACTTTTTGATAACATCAGAATAAAAACAATAATTATTTTTTTCTTACAGGTAATTTTACGCATGAATTTTGCTATTTATGAAGTGGAGGAGGGATTTTAAGTCTCAATTTCTACTATTTTATTTACTACACAATTATCTGACTCTTAGAAGTTACATGCATAGAGTTTGTAGAATTTAAGCACATACACACACACACTGGCAAACAAGAAATCAATTATTGAAGATTGCAGCATACTGAACAGATTTAATACTGGAAGTGATCATCGAATGGTGAGATGTAAAATGCACTTAAATACTAAACTAGAAAGGCAGAAGCTCATTAGGAAACAAGTATGTAAGAGGGTGGATTTAAAGAAATTAAAAGAAAATACTGAGGCATTCAAGTTGGAATTAAAAAATCGCTTTTCTGCACTAGAAGGACTTATTGAAGAAGTTGACATCTCAGAAGCAAATGAAAACATTGTTAAGACAATAATTGAAACTGCTGGGGAAATTGGTGGTGTAATATGTAAAAAGCAGAATAGCAAATTATCTGAGAAGACGAAACAACTCATGAAAAGGCGAAGACTTATGAAGGTGGACAATCAAAATACCAGTCGCAAGATCGAGTATGTAGAACTTTGCAAAACTTTGCGCAAAAACATGAAAGAAGATATAAGAAAATTCAATTGTGAGTTAGTAAGGAAGGCCATTGAAAGCAACAAGAGCCTTAGGGTTGTTAAAGGGAGTTTGTCTATTGGGAAGAAACACATCATTGCATTAAAAGGAGAGGATGGCACTGTAACAAGAAATAGGGAAGAAATACTTAGAAGAGTTGAAGAATTCTACAGAAAGCTGTATGAGGGAAACAGTGGATTAAACGAAGACTCTGAGATAGTCGAAGGAACAGCTCCTAAAATCTTAAAAGAAGAAGTAGCATTTGCAATAAAAAGTATGAAGAAAGGAAGATCCCCTGGCGATGATGGCATTACATTAGATATCTTAAAAGAAGCTGGAGAACATGTAGAAGACATACTCGCAAAATTCTTTACCAAATGCCTCAACAGTGGTAACATACCAAACCAATGGGATTCTGCAACAGTAATTCTTTTGCATAAAAAAGGTGATAAAGAGGATTTAAAAAATTACCGACCAATTAGCTTGTTACCTGCTAAAGAAAACAACCAAGAGAACAAGATAGATTTCGAAGTGGATTCAGTACAGTAGACCATATTCAAGTATTAAGAGAATTAATTGGATGAACATGAACTTCGATTGTGTATGGCATTTATTGACTATGGGAAGGCCTTTGACTCTAGTAAAACGTCAGCAGTCATCAATTCTTTAACATCAGCAGACATCAATGATGTGTACATTGACATGGTGAAACGTGTGTATAAAAATGCAAGTGCAAAATTTCGGTTACATAAAGATACCAAAACTATCAAACTTGGCAAAGGGGTGAGGCAGGGAGATACCATTTCTCCAAAACTTTTTACTTCTGCTTTACAGATGATTTTTCAGCTGATAAATTGGAATAACAAGGGAATAAAAATAAATGGTGAATATTTAAATCATCTGCGGTTTGCTGATGACATTGTTATTTTTTCAACGGACCCATTGGAACTCCAAGACATGGTACAAGAGCTCTCAACTAGAAGTGAAGAAGTTGGACTCAAGATGAACCTACAAAAAACTAAGATCATGTTCAATAATTTTGTAGAGGAAACAAAAATACAAGTTGACAACACTGAGCTAGAAATTGCTGATTCATATATTTACCTTGGCCAGCTGATTTCAATGGATGGCAACATTATGAAAGAACTCAACAGACGTATTAAACTTGGCTGGAGTGCATTTGGAAGAAACAGTTTTATCCTGAAAGGGAAATTGCCTTTGTGTCTAAAAAGAAAGGTCTTCAACCAGTGTGTATTGCCAGTCCTTTCTTATGGATCAAAGACATGGAGTCTAACAGTTGGAGCAATACGAAAGTTACAGACAACGCAAAGGAGCATGGAGAGGTGCATGCTTGGAATAACTAGGAGAGATCGAAAAAGGAACACTTGGGTGAGAGAGCAAACTAGAGTGGAGGACATCATTGTTAAAGTAAAAGGGCTGAAATGGCGATGGGCTGGGCATATTGCAAGAAGAACTGATCAACGATGGACAACAGAAATTCTGAACTGGATTCCAAGAGACCACCGAAGACCTAGAAAACGTCCTCAAACTAGATGGGTGGATGAAATAAGAAAACAGGTTGGGGTGACGTGGAAGCGAATTGCTCAGGATAGACTTGTGTGGAAAGCATTTGGAGAGACCTTCATCCAGCAGTGGATAGATAATGGTTGAATATGATGATATATATATATATATTGAAGTGGGTGGACACACCAAGCAGGATATAAAAATAAGTATCCCTGCAATAAACACCTCTGTTTAATTTGATACAAAGTTAAATATTACTCCTGTGAGTGGCATTTAAAAACTAAACAACCTATTTCTAATGTTTTACAGTTGTAAGATTGTTGCATACATTATTTAACAAAGGAAAACGCAGCAATTAGTAGTTAAAAAGAGGATAAAAATGCTATATATGGAGTTTTATAGTCAAGGCAACAACCCCCCCCCCAATTTCTCAAATTTTCATTTTTATATGAAATCTTACACTATTATACAGACAATATTTAAGCAAATTTTATATTTAATCACTGATAGGGAACTTGAAACTACACTAGATAATCATACGCATTTGAGTTTAGATTCATAAAATTTTATAAAAAATCATTTTCATAAGACGATGTAAAAAAATAGGCATTTATTCATCTGAATACTGTGTAATGTATCTTCTGAAATAGCAAATGTTTTTTAGTAACCCCTATACAACAGTTACGCTTATACATGATTAACTTGACTGGGAACCTTGCCAAGCCCTGTGATCTTAAAAGCAAGAGTACGCCAAATGGTGCCTCAGATGGGCACACTATGCAGAAAACCCAGATTTGGATCCTGCAGACACAGAAAAGCATTTTTTTTCTACCAATCAATACTCTGGTGTTTAATTTTTCAGGCAGCGTAGATTTAAACCACAAGTAAAGCTGTCAGCATGATCTTAGCTATCCTTCTATCATAAAATATAAACAGAAGCAGTGGTGGCAGTCATTGGTGTGCGCAAACATGGATACAAAATGCAAGAACAAGCATTGCTGAATTCAGAAATAAAAGAATATTACATTTCATAGACTAAGAATAAATCATTTCAGTCACAAGATTTGTGATCCAACCAACTCAATAACATCAACTGCAAATAAGCCAAATGCATTTAAAAAAATATGGCAGCAATGGTCATTCCATGACAGAATTTTTAATAGATACAATAAAATTAGTTATAAAATAAAAAAAGACAATAAAATTTAGAATTTTTATACTGAAGAGGAAATTCCCATTGTCTTAAAAAGGAAGATTTATAATCATTATTCGAGGGGGAGGGGTGCTACTTGTATCCAATGGTTGTATTGGTTTTTGCAATTTATTGTTCATGTTTTTGTGGCACAAGAACAACAAAGATCTTGCTGCACCGGACCTATAATTTTCCGAGGTTTCCAAATGGCTAGGGAAGCAACCCGTAGCTGCAATGTGCAGTTAATCAGTATAAGTATTTTTTTATTTTTTGTTGTTTTTATCACCATTGGGAGTTGAACCCTGATTAACGACATGTTAAGTGATTTTGTAACCATTGTGCCACCACAGTTCTACAAAATAAAACAAACAAACTTACATTTGCATCCCCAACATAGCAAAGAGTCCATTCCTTTAAAATTATAATAGTATAGCTAAATGATATAACAACTAAATATGCAAAGCTCCATGCTTCACAGGAAAGTGATGTAAATTACTGCATACCTACATTTTCTCAAGATTCACAAACAGTGAAATAGCTTTCACGTATAACCAGATATATATTCATTAAATGCACTACTAATTATATTTAACAAATGTGTGTCGATCATGTAACTCAATCATCATTTACAAATTATTTCTCAAAGCAAATAATTAAATTTTCATTCTATTTCATTATTACTTAGTGTTAAAGTAAGTGTTGTTTTTTTAATCACAATAGGGTATCAGGGTATCATACATAAATAATCAATAAAAAAACATCGTCATATAACGATGAATAGATAAAAGCAATAAGCAGATACACACACAAATAACATTGGAGGCAAACAGCGGAAGTATATATGGATACAACTGGCATGCTTATCAAAGGTGGATAAATAATGGGGGGGGGGATTGTGCAAGGGTTTCATTGGGAAGGGTGGCCGCCAGAGAGGATAAATAATGGTCGAATGTTATAGTATAATAATAATCCAATAGTAGTTGAATATGATAATGATACAATACAAATGCATTACCACTGACCTATTATTATCACAGCACTTATTTGGTAAAACTTTTGCAAAAGTTTAAAAATAAATTAACTTTTAATACATAAAATAAATTTTTATGTTTCAATATCACTTACGGATAAATGGTCAACTTCTTTAGATAATTGTTCCACTTCAGATAACTTTGGTCCACCACCAGCATCAATTTTAGCTAATACCTTCAAAAGTCAGAAAGTTAAATTAGAACATGCCACGAAATAAATGTAAATGACAGTAAATTCTGCTATAATGCAATAGTTGTATTCCTAAAAGTCTGTGTTATAGAAATTAATGTTCTAAAAACTGAATTTATAGGGGGAAATGGGATCGGGGGGGAAGATTTCGAAAAATATAACTCATATCTCAATTTACCGTTTTAATAAAACAGTTAAGTTGGTTTAATTTAATGACAGAAAAAGTTAAAAAACAAAGTAGCAATAAAAGTAGCTGTTAAACATAGCAACTTTTACTATTTTATTCTAAGCTTCAATAATGACAGTGATGCTGTTCAGGTTGACATTCTTTCAAAATTTAACTACATTTGCCTAGCCACATTGTTGCTGCCAGAAACTTTGCAAACATATATTAAAAATAACAGGCTTTAAAAGCTGCTATAATCCCCCTAATTTATAGGTTATGGTACAACAGTTTATTACTAAAATTTGTTGTTGTTGATTGGAATGTGAAGGAAAAACAAAAGAAATAAGACAAAAAGAAAAATATGGAAATAAAAATATTAAAGTGAATGAAAAGAAGGGAAAAGAATAAATTAGAAAAATACAGAAGAAAAGAAAAAAAAGGGGGATATATGAAATATATTGCGTGACAATTGCTAAGGAAGAGAGATTTTCGTCATAACTAATGGACACTGTTGTAAGAAATGAAATTTGCTAACTATTTAGTAAAGGTACTCTGGTATTTTCATTAAGCAAAATGTTATAGATTTTGAACAGGAGGTAAAAACAAATAAATATCCCTTGAAGCATCTTCAAATTGTCATGGAAAATGCTCCCTCCCACATGAATGTCGACTGATTTAGATGCTTAAGTAGGGAATATGCTCTCCACAGACACTAATGTACATTCTACATCTGCTTGGCATGCTTTCCACTAAGCTGTTGAAGAGAGCTCTGGGGATATAATCCTAACTCAGGGTATCTACTATTTTTAATAAAGTAAATGTCATGACTCTTTCATTACCCTAAAGCAAATTTTCATAACTTGTGAGATTCATAAAAAAAACATTCGTAATTTTTTTCTAAATAACTTATAATAGCATAAAAAAAAAACTGACATTTTACAAAAGCCATCACCAAGTTGATATGAACCGTTGAAAACCAAAGTGGCATAAGTTTAAAACCTTAGTTCTAAGATACAGAGAGTTAAAGTAATTGACTGCCATACAGATGGATGTAGTTACCTTTCGACAATTCTGTTTTAGGCGTAAAGTTCAGTAAGCTAAGACACTACCATATATGCACTTTTTATTAATTCATGCACTCACAAGAGAAGGTCGGAGAGTGGACAACGCAGATTTTAATGACATTGGAACTCATTTACGACTCTTAAAAATCGTGGAGCCTATTGGGCATTTTGAAATGGCCATAAATATAGGTGTTATAGAGGGCGGAGAGCAAAAATGGGACTATTTTAGAGATTTTATAATATATTTTCAAAAAGTGTTTTTTCATTCGCGATACGTACAGAAATCCATCGGATATGCGTTTCACGGTTTTTGGAGAAGTAATTTATTAATAATGGTTTTTAAAGGTCATAAAACGCACGCGGAAACGAGTAGTACAGCGCAAGAATTCGCCAACTTGTTGGCTGCTTGGCGAATATAATATGTTGCATTTCTTTTTCCTGTATACTTATGGTATGATAATGACATAAAAATAACAAAAATCGTGATGGTTGAAGGAGTTAAAGTAATAAAGGAAAATCGAGATTTATATCATTAGAAGGAAGGAACATAAATGTATTTATTACAATTTTTCTCGAATATTACGATTTTTAGCAATCAATTGTATGAAAATCCCAAATCATGAAAAATATGAATTTTTCCTGCAGTGGCTGGCTGCATCGAATAAAAGGAGAATTTTTACAATTAGGTATTTTATCACAAACATTTCCTGTGAATGTGAAACACATTTAGCGGACATTTAAAAAATCAGGATTTTCGTCTTCTGATAACCCAGATGTAATCCATGCTATTGATCATGGGTTCAAAAATATCGGAACACATTTGGAAGTGTATCAAGGACTGTAATTGGATAATATTATTTCGAATTTTTAATTCAGAACCAACAGCAGATATTTTAAAGTATCGACATATTTCTCGCGCTATGTACTTTATTTCTCTAAAAAAAAGCGATCTAAAAGTTGGCAAATGGGAATTGTCTGTTCAGAAATAATTTTAACTACCCCATCTGGCTTCCCCCAATGCTACACCTCTTTTCAAAAATCCAACAATTTTTATGAACACTCCAATCGCAAGAATCGCACAAAAGGACACAATTTTCAGTCATATTTCTGAAAAAATGCTCGTCCGAAATTTGCTGGAATAGGTTTGTCGTTAATTTTCCTAATGAACTGCAAGTCATAGTTACATTTGTCGCTTTAAACACAGAAGATTGGACTCTTTTTCCAAATTGGCCTGTGCTTTCCGGTAAACATAAAAATGCATCACCAACAACTTCGCCATCAGCATTTATTAAATATTGAACGGTGTACGAGTGAGTACACTGATTAGTTGGAGATGATG
This sequence comes from Dysdera silvatica, assembly GCA_006491805.2. Lineage (NCBI taxonomy): Eukaryota > Metazoa > Arthropoda > Arachnida > Araneae > Dysderidae > Dysdera > Dysdera silvatica. The sequence continues at coordinate 49,717,620 of QLNU02015360.1, forward strand.
CACAACCCAATGTTATTTTTTCCCCTCGGAAACAAAGCGTTCGACTATCTGTTAATTCGTCATTGAATCCACATTGATCGGTATTAAATATACAATGGGGAAGATATATTTTATTTTAAATAGTTTTATCACTTCTGTTTGAAATTTTGTTGCAGCGTTTCGCATCATTTCTGCAGAAGTCACTAGTTTTTTTGTTACAAGTTTTGTTACCTTCCTAGACGTTATGCCATGACGTTTACAAAAGTCCTTTATCTATGTGCTTGAGGCAAGAAACTTTAATTTAGGGAAATGTAAAGAAGTTTCAATTGCCCATTTCCGAATATCGAAACCATGTATAACTCGTAGTTTTTTGCCCATAATTTCCATAAATTTCACCAAACTTCCATTTCGATTGCTTTATACATATCGATTAGTGACCCTCTGTCTACTTTATCCTTTTTAAAACGCAGATATGTTTTCTGATTAGGCATTTTTTTACAGCCCTTTTTGATTAAAGTGTCCCATTTCCAGGTTGGATGAGTTTCTTTAATAGCGACCATACGCTCCTTATCGTTTATACTTATATAACCAGGCTCACATTTTATTTATACCCCATTATCATCATGTATAGAATAATGTTCTGGATCTTTTTCGGAAATCTCGATGACTTCTTCATCACTTTCAAGTTGCTGTTTTGTTAAATAATTTTCCAACACACTAAAAAGTTCCACAGCTATAGCTTTTTTACAATTGGTGATATCACTGGACATGTTCAAGAAATTTGAATACGTTGCTTCGGTCATTTTTTGCAAATGATGAGTAACATTAATTGCATTTATGACCAATAAATCCATTTTAAAGTATAAAGCGAAAATTCGTAAACAGGAAAAAAAAAGTTAATTTGCCAAAAATTAAATTTTCTGTGGTTTTCTGCAGAAGCTAAACTTTAGCTTAATATTAAAATACGATATATCACAAAGATTTAAATTATAAACTAATAAATTTTAAATAAGTATAAAAATATATGTTGAATGCGAAGTCAAATTTTTTTAAATACGAAACTAACAAATACTAACATCGAAAATAACTGATTATACTACACCAGCAAATGTGCCAAGCAGCCAACAAGTTGGCGAATTCTTGCGCTGGGCTACTCGTTTCCGCGTGCATTTTATAACCCTTTAAAAACATTATTAATAAGTTACGTCTCCAAAAACCGTGAAACGCGTATCCGATGGATTTCTGCAAGGAACATAATGAAGCAAAAAAAAAAATAAATATTCAATACTTTTGAAAATATGATAACATAAAATCTCTGAAAATAGTCCAATTTTTGCTCTCTCCGGCCCCATAACACCTATATTTATGGCCATTCTGAAAAATGCCCGAATATGTGTCTAATAATTTTTTGACAGCTTTCAAATGAGCCTAATGTCATTAAAATCCGCGTCATCCAGATTCCTTCCCTTGACAGTTTCTTCTTTGCATCATTAAGTCCAATTAAAAGGGTGCTCATTTCAGCATCAGTTTCTTGCTGAAGCTTTCTTCTTTTTTCCTTCTAACAACCTAATACTTTTTGATAATTTCTTGACAGTTTTCTTTTCAACATCTCAGCTTTTCTGTCATTGAGAGAATCTTTACGCTTCTTTGATGCTTGCATGACGTTGCAAATCATGCTTTTTGTTATGTCAATATTTCTTAAACCACCTGTAGACATTACTGCAGAATAAACACAGCGCTGAACAATCAAAGAATGTTCCCGTAGATTTTTAATGAGGCATTGCCTATTAATAGAAAAGCCTCTCTCCACTTCTGCATTACCATGGAAAAGGCAAAGAATTCACTTTAGGAACTTTAAAAATTTATCATTTTCATCCTCATCTAGATTTTGGGCAACGAAGTCATACAATCTATCCTTTGTATCATTAAATTCTTTCAGTCTGATCTGAAGATTAACATTTTTGTGTAACTCCAGGTATTTTTTTAATGGTATCTCCTTCTATAGCTGCAATATCAGGGTGTCCACAAAAAAGTTATTTTGAAATTCCCTGACATTTCCCTGATTATTCCCTGTAACACCCAATTTTTTCCTGATTATAAGTTATCGACAAAAAAAAACAAAAAATATAATAAACTTTCAAGTAAAAGAACATTCAAATATTGAGGGGGCCTCCGGGGCCCCCTCGATACAGTCCTGACATGCGATATTTCAATTGCTCTCATGTACACTAGGAATACAAAATTATCATAGTCATAACTACAATAGCAACCTAGAAAAAGGATGAGGCTTCCAGGGCCCCCTCGATACAGCCCTGACATGGGACATTTCAATTGCTCTCATGTACACTCTGAATATGGAATTACAGTAGTCGTAATCACAATACCAGCTTAGAAAAAGGATGGGGGCCTCTGGGGCCCCCTCGATATGGCCCTGATATGCGATATTTCAATTGTTGTTATGTACACTCTGAATACGGAATTATCGTAGTCGTAACTACAATAGCAGCCTAGAAAAAGGATGGGGCCTCTGGGGCCCCCTCGATACAGCCCTGATATGCGATATTTCAATTGCTGTCATGTACACTCGGAATACGGAATTATTGTAGTCCAACTACAATAGCAACCTAGAAAAAGGATGGGCGCTCCCAGCCCCACGATACACCCTTGACATGTGACATCATTATTATATACCCATATAAAAGGGGTCCCGAAAAAGTGACCCAAATCAGGCCCTGCACCAGCATAGTCCGTACCTGTATTTAGAAAATGCAAACCGATTTCACTACAAGAACAATTGCCAATGTGCAGAAATCACCCATAAACATCAGAATGGAAAATGCTGATATTAACATCGGAATGGAAAGCAGCGATATTGACATTAGAATGGAAAGCAGCGATATTGGCATCGGAATGGAAAACAGTGATATTGGCATCGGAATGGAAAACAGTGACATTGACATCGGAATGGAAAGCACCGATATTGACATCGGAATGGAAAGCACCGATATTGACATTGGAATGGAGAGTGCCGATATTGACATTGGAATGGAAAGTGCCGATATTGATATTGGAATGGAAAGTGCCGATATTGACATCGGGATATATCGGTTTTGTAATATCGGTTTGATATCGCACATGTGTATACATCGTTCAATCAACATCACAATATATCGTTGATTCGAAAATCGGTATCATGATGTGTGTTTTATATCAATATTTCACAATATATCAATACATAGCCCAGTCCTACTCCACGCCAAAACCGGCTTGTATGCTAGAGAAGTTATATAGTCGGTCTTGCGGTTTAAATTTTGCCTTTTTTTTTTTTGCTAGCAGTGTATCTTTAATTGTCGAAATTAAAAATTTCAGTTTAATTTAGCAAAATTCCCTGATTCCTTTAAACTTTTTGACAAAATCCCTGATAATTCCTTGAATTTTCCCTAAATGACGAATTCCCTGACTTTTTCCGGTTTTCCCGATCTATGGACACCCTGAATATAGTTTTTAATTTCAAATTCTTTCAGTGTAATCCATTCTCTCTCTTTCCTAACAGCTTCATTGAGCATAACTTTAGAAGAAATGAATGCAAGACCCTTAACAATGAGTTTAGGTAAAGGAGATTTTATGCTTATTGCTTGCTACCTTTTCAAAAAATTGAATAGAAAAAGTTTTACACCCATTTAAGAAAGATATTTTTTCCAGTTCAGTCATAGTTTTCAATGCTACCCTAGTTCCAAAACCAATGTTCATTGATTGCAACAACAAATGTATATTATTTTTTGTGAAATCAACTTTCTGAAGCTGTTGACCACTAATAACATTAGACATAATATCCTTTTTTAAGAAGCGATTTGCAATAGAATGGACTACTGAATACACGGAACCATATAAAGGGTGCCAATGGCTTATTCAAAATAAAATTTATCAAATGAACAGAAAAAAAACACAAGCAAGCACAGATTAAAACAGGACTTGGGATGAAAAAAAAAAAGGAATGTTGGTGTTGCCACATCATAAATAGCTACATGACAATAAATTTTTGGAAAATTGCTAGATTTAGCTATAAAAAATATAGGATTTTCGTGACCTGGGTATTAAAGTCATTAGTTTTTCATGACTTTCGCAACCATTCTTCAATTTCTTGAGTATTTCATGATTTCCATGACTTTTGATAGTAGTAGACGCCCTGTAACTGTGTTTCAAGGTAATTTTCAGGTCCAGTAGAATTTGGGGAGGAAGGTTTCCACATGCTACACATTTACTAAAAAAGTCCTAAGCATGCTCTACGGGATTTAGGTTTAAAAAGCAAGTAGGTCATATAATGCACTCAATATCTTTACTTTACAGTACTCAAGATACCTGAGTTGCTCTGTTGAGACGTGCAAATGTGGTCCATGAACAAAATCTTGGACTCACTGCTCCATGGAAAAGATGAATATGGCTCTGGAGAACCTCGATACAATAATGTACTCTCATAATGGAACCTGTGACACAGATATAAAGAGGTACTCTGCCATTATGCGGAATGCCAACCCATACCATGACTCCTAGGCCATAATGATAAAGACGAAAACTCACAAAAATCTCGCCCCGGAGGCTTTCTTGTGTTGACCATATTTGGCAATTGTGTTATCCCTGCGGAGGGTAATAATACCTTAACATCTTTACATACGGAGAAAGAGAGCGTTGTTTCCTGTCCTCATTTTGTTCATGTCTAAGACACTGAGGGACCTCGGTTCAATTCCAGGGATGGGGAAAGTTTTTCTCCAAAACCAATAAGTCTCTAGTTTGAGCGAGTTATCAATACGTGGGTGACAAAAAAAAAAAAAAATTATTGTATCATAATGATAAACTTCATAGACATTTTACTGATAGTAACAGCCCCCCTCCCCACTTCTTGCCACTTTAGCTGACATCCAACTATCACTCTTGATGGTGAATTGGAACTCATTTGAGAACATCACTTTTTACTACTACTGATGATTCCAATGCAGATGCTCTCATTACCCCATCATAATCTTTTCCGACAATGGTATGCTGTAAACTGAATGCATCTGACAAGTATCCGTGCATACAAGAAAACGATTTCAGTGACAAGAAATGGTTGATGAGAAAATGGTGATGCCGGGTGGCAGATACCATGAGTACACATAGCAGTTATAAAATCTGTGTGTTAACTGGCTAGGTATAAGATTTCTGTTTCTCTTCAATAAAAGGGCTACATACTTGTCATCCTGAGCTTTAGTATTCCATTCATGGCTACCTCCATACTTCATAGAGCAATTCTTCCAGATTCAGTAACTTTTTTTTATCAAAAAATGACACTTTTGGACATGTCTATTGCTATCATAACTTCGGTAACACTAGGACCTACCTTGGGCCATTAAACTGCTCATCCATGTTCATATACAAATACAGTGGCATAGCTAGATATTTTGCCATCCGGAGTGAGGGACTGTTGTTGCCATATTTGTTATGCCTGTTACTGTTTTTTAAAGGCTAATTGCCTCCCCCGAATTGTGGCACCCGGGATGCCCATACCCTTGCTTACGATACTACGACAAATAATGCCCTAACATTATTTGTCGTATATTTCAACACTAGCGTAAGGTTTAAAAACACGACGTTTCGGGAGCCAACTGCTCCCTTTGTCAAATGAAGGCAGAATGAAAAGTGTGTGGAAGGCCTATACCCGCATGTTGGGTATCCCCATCTGACATCATATAGTGCAGGATAATCTCAGCTAAGGAAACTCCCCACACCCAATGATGTCAGATGGCCATCCCTAAGTCAAGATTCTGAGAAAATCCTGTAAGGCTCGGGTAAAAGTTTTGAGATTTTATACCATGATTCCGTAAGTTGTACATTTTCCATGATTCCAGAAAAAATTTTCTACCTAGGTTTATCACATTCTGGTGTAAAACCCTTGTAGAATTTCAGTCAGGTTTTGTGATCATCCTTAAAAACATGTTAAGCTAACTGGTTCAAATTATCTACCACACACATATGCTCCTTTCCTCATAGTCATAACCATCTTTCCAATATATGCCTTGTCATAGTCTATACATACCATAAATATCTCATAACTTTTACTAGAGCCTTACAAGATCAGGGTTGGTTTTCTGCTAGCAGAAACTAGTTTTTACAGTGGCAGTGGCAGAAATGAGATATAACCCATTTTTACCAGGAGAAACTGGTAAGAATTAATAAAGGTACTTAAAACATTATTCTCTCATTTGGTAAATGAAAGATTACAAATATATTTTCTATTACAATAATTACAAAATATTCAGAGTAAATCTTTAAAAAATAAAAAATTTGTTATATACAAAAACCATCCACACACATTTTGTAGGCCACATTATTCAACTTATTATATCTATTTAGTCTTATTTTTCTACCCTATCTTAGTAGATCTTTGGCTATAATATAAAAAAGCAACATCATTTGCAGACTGGTTGTAAGAAAGAACCTTACTAGTTTATGGCTAATCTGGTAAGCTGTATTACAGCCAATGACCAACACTATTTTGAACCACCAATCACAAATTGTCTTGCATATTCCAGAAGTAGTTTCTTGTTAATGTAAGCTAAAATAGCTGAATATATCAACTGCAAGAAAGTTGTTAGTACTAAACCTTACACAGTAGAAGAACACTGGAAAGCAAAAATGCAGAGGTGACAATAATAGTAAGCAATACGTAAATCTACCCATGGGCATCAAACTTACGAAAATGCATAGTAGTTCACAAGAAAATTCATCTCTGTATGCAAAGAAACTAAGACAAGGAGAAAAAGAAAACACAACTTCAACAAGTCAGGTCAGTGTGAGAAATTTTATCATTAAAACAAGTTTAAAGGACAAAAGAAATTTAATATGACAATCGCGAAGGTTGTTTTTTTACAGTAGTAATATTAGAAACTTGGCCAGTGAGCCAATCTTTACTAGTATAGAGAAACAGCTGAATGGAGATCTGCTACACAAAATACACAATGACTTGTAGTTAGAAGCTGAAAAGTCAGTAGTAAAATAGTTATATTAATTTAAGGCAGCTAGAGTAACATTCACTATGAACTGGTTATTGGTATTCATACTGGTACTGAATGTACTTTTAATTCTGTAAATACAAAGTATGAGAAAAAATCCACAAGTTATTATGCTGATTTAGCCAAAGCAGCAATAACAGGAGTAGAAAAAGAATACAAATGAAAAGTAAAAGCTCCTGTACCAGATAATGAGAATAAAATGGAATCAATGAGAGAGAAGGTCATGAAGAGAAGAATCCATCGGTTGCAACTTATGACTGCTCAGCTCACATTCTTAACCTCTTGGACAATATATTACACCACCACCACCACTGTCGTTAAGCATACAGCATCTGTTCAGAAATCATTACATACAAGGTGCTCGGCTGAAGGAATACACAAACACTGTGAAGCCACAAGTACCTAGCAATATAAGGTGATATAGTCAGGTAGATTGCTTGGAATCACTCAAAAAAAAATCACCCATATTACTTAACAATATTTACAGATCATGAAAACAATATGGATTATAAGGAAGTTGTTCAGGTTATAATTAATCAGAAGATTAATAAAGGAGTAAAAACTTGTTGCAGTGGTTAAAGCCTATTGTTGCCATGTGTAAGATCCAAAAAGATGACTGTTCTATTACAAATGCTTGTAAAATTTGGTTGACCCTAATAGATGATGATAATCTCACAAAAATGAATCAAAGAAAGGTTCGAAGTAAATTTAATCAGGGAATAACTAA
>QLNU02015360.1:49725471-49743752 GCA_006491805.2 Dysdera silvatica
GTCTGACTGGAGTCTAAGAAAATATCCCAGCTTCTACATAGTGGTCTAGTTTAAAGAAAACTGTAAATGAAGATTTCATAACTCTTGTTTGTGCAATGATGATATTGCCTGTAAGTTCTGTTGGGCTTGAAAGAATATTCTCAAGTTTTTCATTTATTCACAATAAATTAAGAAATTGTTTGAGTTTGAAAACAGCAGCAAAATTGATCTTTTGCTATAGACTACTTCATAGAAAAGTTGAGCTTGAACTTGAATAGTGGTGAATTTGCTGTGACTAATCTTTAAATAAATGCTGTAAACATTGTGTTATGAAGCTACATACAGTTGTTTATTTTTATGTATTGTTTACTTCATTTATATTACTTGGTTGGTTTAAGCCTAATGTATTTTTAAATATTATCCAATAGCGCAAGAATAAGAGCAGGTGAAATAAGACGAATGTAAAAGAAAGAAAATAGAAAACGGTCGGGTAAAAGAAATAGCTTAGAGCTGAAGTTAGTAATTGTATGAGATTTTAACAGTACAGGCTTTTACATAAAAAGGTTAAACACTGGTAAAATAGCAATGAAAAAGATCACCCAAGCTTTCGGACGCGTCAGCAGCAGTCCTTCATCAGGAGTAATGACGATGTTATGTTTCTGTCTCTTTTTATACTTGAAATTTCTGGAAAAACCCTTCATCAGAGTAGTCCCGCAGAATGGGAAAACCCAATGAGAACCAATGGGAGGCCTCCAATAGAATCATGGAAGAATCCCAATAGGGACCAATGAGAAACCCATATTGCGGGCAACCTAATTTGGAGGTGTCTCATACATTTCAGAGTAAGAGTTGTTTATAAGTTTCTGGAAGTGGTTGTGATGTATTAATGGCTTTCCCGTGTAGTTTGTAAGTTTCCCAAGATTCTAAGAAGAGTCTACTATTCTTGTTTGTGATGTGACGGTGTAGTATTTTTGTTGAGTCCCAACCGGGTTCGTGTCCGTGTTGTAAAGCGTGTTCTGCCAGACGTGAGGCTATGTCTCCTGCCGAAAGTGCTTGTTTGTGTTTTTTCTTGTTTTAATAATTCTTTTTGTTTGCCCTATGTAATGTTTGTTGCAGTTTTTGCATGGTATTTGTTATATTGCGCCTGTGAGACCTTCTGGTGGAACTGGGTCTTTAACTTTTGTAAGTTGTTTGCGAAGTGTTGTGATAGGGGAATAGAATGTTTGGATACTTGCCTCTTTAAGGATGCGAGAGATTGTTTTGGAAATGCCATGAATATATGGAATGGATATGCGGGTGTGAGAGATATTATCGTTTAAAGAAGTACTATTGGGCCTACAGTTTCTGAGAATGAATCGTTTAGGGTATCCATTATTTTTAAGTGCCGTGCGTATGTGTTTTGTTTCTGTGTTTGAAAGTGTTTCATTACTGCAGTGAGAATTCGTCATTTAAGATTCTAACGCTTTAACAACGGGAAGCCGGTGGCATGTTGGATGATGCGACAAACTGAGATATCTGTCTGTATGTGGGGTTTACGGTAAACCGAGGTGAAGATTGAGTTATCGTGAAATCTGTGTACAAGAACGGTTCAGGAAAGGGGAGTTTATTGTTCTGTTCTGTTTCAGATGTGAATTTTATATGTGAGTTTAAGTTATTAAGGTAATGGTAGAAGCTTTGGAGTGTAATAGTTTTAAGGCACAACAAACGTATCGCCGACGATCTTTTCCAGAATTTAATGTTGTACCGGTGAAGATAAAGCAGTGTCCCTCAAATGACTCCATAACCAAGTTAGCTACAACACTTGAGACCGGAGATCCCATGGCAGTGCCAAAAACTTGTCTATGGATAGAACCATTTGAGGAGAACACAGCAGAGTCCAGACAAAATTTCAACAATGTGCAGATGTCGTGAGGTGTTAGTGAAGTGCGTTCATGTAGTGTTGTGTCATTTTGGAGGCGTGTAAGTGCGGTGTCGATTGCAAGTGATGTGGGAATGCAAGTGAAGAGAGAAATTACATCGAATGAGACCATAAGGTCGTCGTCGTCAAGTTGTAGGTTATTTAAAGAGGTGCAGAAGGATTGGCTAGTAGAAACAGTGTAGTCGTTATTACCGATTATAGGAGAGAGTAGACGTGCAATATATTTTGATAGGTTATATGTAGGAGAGCTGCAAAAACTAACTATTGGTCTGAGAGGAATATTTTGTTTATGAATTTTAGGTAATCCGTAGAAGGATGGTAAGCGGCCGGAAGTGCATTTTAAAGAGTCGTAGAGATTAAAAATCTCTACGACCAATAGTTAGTTTCTGCAGCTCTCCGGTCTCAAGTGTTGTGGCTAACTTGGTCATGGAGTCATTTGAGGAAACTGCTTTATCTTCACCGAATTTTAACATTAAATTCTGGAAAAGATACGTCGACGACACGTTTGTTGTACTTAAAACTAATACACTCCAAAGCTTCTTCCATTACCTTAATAACTTAAACTCACATATAAAATTCACATACGAAACAGAACAGAACAATAAACTCCCTTTCCTAGACGTTCTTGTACACAGATCTCACGATAACTCAATCTTCACCTCAGTTTACCGTAAACCCACACATACAGACAGATATCTCGATTTTAAATCGCATCATCCAACATGCCACAAAGCTTCCGTTGTTAAAACATTAAGTCTTAGAGCGAATTCTCACTGCAGTAATGAAACACTTTCAAACACAGAAACAAAACACATACACACGGCACTTAAAAATAATGGATACCCTAAACGATTCATTCTCAGAAACTGTAGACCCAATAGTACATCTTTAAACAATACATCTCACACCCGCATATCTATTCCATATATTCACGGCATTTCCGAAACAATCTCTCGCATCCTTAAAGAGGCAAATATCCAAACATTCTATTCCCCTGTCACAACACTTCGCAAACAACTTACAAAAGTTAAAGACCCAGTTCCACCAGAAGATCTCACAGGCGCCATATACCAAATACCATGCAAAGACTGCAACAAACATTACATAGGACAAACAAAAAGAATGATCAAAACAAGAAAAAAAGAACACAAACAAGCACTCGCGAAAGGAGACATAGCCTCACGTCTGGCAGAACACGCTTTACAACACGGACACGAACCCGACTGGGACTCAACAAAAATACTACACCGTCACATCACAAACAAGAATAGTAGACTCTTCTTAGAATCTTGGGAAACTTACAAACTACACGGGAAAGCCATTAATACATCACAACCACTTCCAGAAACTTATAAACAACTCTTACTCTGAAATGTATGAGACATCCCCAAATTAGGTAACCCGCAGTGTGGGTTTCTCATTGGTCCCTATTGGGGTTCTTCCATGATTCTATTGGAGGCCTCCCATTGGTTCTCATTGGGTTTTCCCATTCTGCGGGACTACTCTGATGAAGGGTTTTCCAGAAATTTCAAGTATAAAAAAGAGACAGAAACATAACATCGTCATTACTCCTGATGAAGGACTGCTGCTGATGCGTCCGAAAGCTTGAGTGATCTTTTTCATTGCTATTTTACCAGTGTTTAACCTTTTTATGTAATTTCCTCCCTGGTACCCTGTATTTTATTTCTATTGTACAGGCTTTTATGTAATTGAATGATTTTTAATCAAGTTGTCTGAATTTCTTCATTACTTTTATCAACGTCGATTGTGGAATGAGCGGGTGAACGATTGATGTGCTGACTTTCACAAATTGGCCTTTATGGTGATGTACCTGGGTAAGCTTCGGTGAGAAGTGACGCATAATGCGAATCGAAGTGATGCATAATGCGAATGGAACTGATCACATACAGAGAGTAAGCTACAACAATTGTAACTAAACTTATTTTACTTTAAAATACATTGCTTTTGCTAGCATTTGATTATGTGGCATTTGATAAGTTTTTAATATATAAGTTTTAGTGCAAATTAGTTATTTTCTGAGTTTCTGCCAGTTATTGCCACTTTTATGGCAGAAACTAGTTTCCATGCTGGTTTTAACTGATTATAACCGCTGGTTTTAACTGATTATAACCACTGGTTTTAACCACCTTGGCAAAAATTTGCCAAACTTGCGTAAGATTTTCACCAAACCTCGAACTGGGGATGGCCATTTGATGTTATTGGGTAAGGAGGTTTCCCCAGCTGAGATTATCCCACACCAGATGATATACCAATGCTATATATATAAAGCATGTTTTATAGTCTTACTACCGACATTTTTCCCAACAAAAATTATACAATGGTCAAAACTGGTGAAGAATGACATTCTTGTTTCCTGCATCTTTCCACATCATTATGTTTTTTTGACAATCTCAAGAAAAACACAAAATTGAGGTTTCTTTGTGATTACACACTAAGTTTATTTTTCATAACAAAAGTGATGCGAATCTTGAAATTTTTTTCACTTTATAAAATTATTTTTAGTGGTGTGTATGGTCAGAGGTACCCCAGTCAAAATGTACTTCCAAATTTATACGAGGTATGCTATATTCAACAGTTAAACACATACTCTAGTTAAAACAAACAAAACAAAATCAACTATATACTGTGAATTATGAATAATTAGAAAGAGAATATATATATTTAAACTACATTTAAATCAAAAAGTAACCCTAAATTACATTAATTATAAATATAATCATCACAAATGTACACACAGATACACAAGTGAATTATCAAAATAAATCAATACCTCACTGTTCATTTGTTGACTATCAAATCCTAGAAGGGATAGCATTCCAGCTCTGGGAGATGAAGAAAACATAGCCTTAAAACGGAAAGGTTATGCTTATATAACACTATTAGTTTAAATAAAATTACAAGTCATTGTCAACTTTTATCATTAAACAACAAAGTAAAATTATATAATAAAGAAAGAATTTCACACAACAGAACTTCATTTGAATTTTGTGTTTCAAGATTGCATAATAGATCATTTGAAAAACGAAACTTATAATGTGACCTTCGAACCATAACATACAGTGAAACTCCTCTTAATGAACACCCATAACATATGATCACCCTGTTTTTACAGTCAGATAAGAATTCCCCAGCAAAAACTGATGTACAGTAATATATTTCGAACCCTGCTTAGCGGCCACCCACCGATAGGGTGGACACTGTTTTCATGATTCATTCCATTAGATTAGAACCTCTGTAAGGAACAAAATATGCCTGAACTTCAGCCTTGAATGGAGGCATTTCTCACAGTAGGAAACAAAGGATAAGTAGAACAAGAAATAAGGAGAACTTTCCCTTCCATTAACAAAGGATGGCAATTGACACGGATTTTGCTGATTCAAATTACTAATGCTTAATAAAGACTGATAATAAATAAATCATATAGTGATATACTGCGCAAAACTAATAAACAATCATCAACCAGGACGTCTACCCAAATTCCGTTTCAAACTTCCTTGACTTTTCCAGACCAAGTCTTAATCGATTTCCAGTCGCTAATTACAGTAAACAACACACAATGCATTAAAATTTGCGTAATCAAAGCAAGTTTCAAGGCCATAAAATCCACTAATGCAAACCCCAAAGCCATTTATAACTCAATTATAGTGAATTTACAAATTCAAAAGCTGTATTAAAAAGTGTATTTCTTTACACTAAAAACTTGCACTAATTAAATATTTACAGCAACATTTCCATTTGGCCCTTTTTGAGTTCATTATAAGAGAGTCTAACTCTATAATCGCAAAGCTGATGCTTCATCTTCTATTCCATTTAAAATGTGTATGACTGTATATAAGGCAAAGGAGATTGGTATGATCAAAATCCCTTACAGATTAAATAGTTTGGCTAAAAACACTTTTTGTTTTTCAAGTTTTAGTTATATATTTGGCAAACATTTTCTCCTGAGAAATATATAGGCTTAATAATTTTATATAAATTATATTAGTTTTGGTGCAAAATGGTAACTTTTGGAAGAAGTTTAGTCAAAAGTATAAGTTTTTCAAATTTTTCAGTAGGTAATGTGGTATGAAAAGCACAGTTCAGGAAAATTATTTTAATAAGTTATTTATTATAACAATGAATTTCAAATTTCCCTGACTTACGCCTTTGTATTTCAAATTTCCCTGATTTTTCCAGTTAGAAAAAACTTCCCTGACTTTTCCGGATCTGTAGACACCCTAATCAACACAAAACTATCACAGTTCAAATAATTGTTTATTTGACTACCGCACATATCCTATAAGTGTAATGACAAAAAAGAGGTGGATTTAACCTCACATCAAAAATACATTTCGAAGGAAAAGTACTGATGAGAAAACCTCAACAAACATCTATTGATCGTTTTTTTTCCAAGGTAAATACATTTTAATATTAACGTTTTGTTATAAATTTACTTGTTAGATTCAACAAATGCTTACGTTCATTACTTTAACTTGCACATGCTCAATAATACATCAGGGTTCGAAATTAGTGGGTGCACTGTGCACATGAAATTTTATCCGTGCACGTAAATTTTTAATTTGGGTGCACGCAGTGCACCTAACTATTCAAAACTATGGCTACTTACGTTTATTTTTCAAGAACAGTGACCTATGGAATAATTTTATATAATTTTCTCAATGTGTCTGCATTTGCTTTGAATTTTTTTTTATTACATACGAATGTTCAATTATTTTGAAAAGTTGCACTTTTTTACCTTACATGCTTAAATATAATTGCTACACTTACATTTTACCCGTTTTTAAGGTTGAGGTTTACTTTCTATTCTGTTCGTTACTTGTACACTTAACTAGTATTTAGTGCACCTAAATCTCAAGACTTTGATGCACTTGTGCACCTGATAATACATAAGTTTCGAAATTAAGTATTTAATTAAATGATTGAAGTGTAATATTTCAGCTATTTCAGAATGATCATTATTAATCATGACAACATTTGATGTCAGAAGTGGGATAGAGCAATTGGATAGTTTAGAACAAGAGTTTTCAAACTTTTTCTCCCGCGTACGTTTCATATATATTATAAGTATATTACATATAGTTTATATATATATATTACATATATATTTACATTATTATATATATATATTACATTATTATATATATTACATTTATATATATTACATATAGACAGAAGGTTGCCCCTTCTGTCAGCATCCATCAGATCATAGCGCACGCTACACGTTACTTACCGATATAGCGTCTAACAAGGATGCGGCCATCACTGTACCCCAAATTAAAGCGGGATTCATCAGAAAACACCACTTGTTGCCAATCAGCACGCCAGTCTCTATGTCCATGAGCCCATTGTAGCCGCAAGTGTCGATGGTTTTGCGTCAGGGGGATCCTGTATAAAGGAACTCTTGCACGCAGTCCACGGTGCAGTAGACGCCGACGAATTGATGAAGCACACAATGATACACCTGTAGCAGTGCACCAACGTTCTGCCAACTGTCCAGATGAAGCAAAACGGTCCGTCACCGCCATGCGGACCAGGTGTCTATCATCCCGTGCTGACGTCACCTTTCGGCGTCCACTCCCGGATTTCCGAGTTGTCTGGTTCTCTTGAACCCACTGCTTCCACACTCGCATCACTGTGCTGCTGTTACGCCCCATACGAGCTGCTATTGCACGATAAGAAAACCCTCCTTCACGAAAGCCGATCATTCGTCCCCGTTCACACTCCGTAACTTGCTGAAATGTCGCCCTCTTTCGTCGTAGAGGCATAGTGACGTCTCATGTAACGTTTACCACTAGCAGATAACCATACACGCCCCGCTACAGCCCTCTATTTATACGGATCCATCAGCAGTTCAGAGGGCGCTGCTCAGCCCACGCAGAGGCGATGACTCTGAAATTCTAATCATTTGAATAGCATACCCTAATTTGCATTTCCTGAAAGTTTCAGCTCAGTCACGTGACTCCTTCATGGTGTTGCAATTTTTACAAACATGAGTTTACAATGCTGAATATACCATTTCTTTACCTCAAACCACACACAGAATACCCACTTTTTGATCATTTTTGGACATTCAAAGTACTTTAGAGAAAGAACTTGACATGATATACATAAACTAATATGAATTTTGATTTCAGCACATCAAAATACCTTAAAATCAACTCCAAGCCATATGTCAGCAAAAATTATGTCGGCCTATGTAATTTGGGAAATAGGTCTCTTTGTCATAATGTGTTTCACCTTGAAGCTCATTTTATTTTTATGTTTGAATTGCAAGATAAAGTTTGGACTTTCTTTAAACTGGGGAACTGCAAGCTCCGTTGCCTTGTCCATGGCCTACATTTTCAGGTTTTGGTCATGAACAGTGACTTTCAATTGTATACAGTGATGGAAAAATTGGGACCACATATGTTTCTTGACTTCTATCTTGTCTTGTATTTTTCTGCTTTGTTCCAAATATTTCTTTGAACATTCAATCACGACTGGGTGTCCTGTCTACTTGAAAACATGGTGTGCAACCTTTCATTTATTTTCTGTTGCCTTGTTATAGGCCTAGTAACATCTTCAGTGTAGAAAAAACACTTAATTCTAGGACAGAAGATTTTAATCTTTATTTGACTTCAAAAACATCTCCTGCACACTCAAAAAACAACTTCAAAATTCAAAATCTAAACAAAAATCAATTTCTGGATACATTTTTTTACGAGGAATGTAACATGGATTAGCAAACAGCATTACATTGCCTTTTCTGACAAAGTCCGCTTCAGTATGCAGCACCATGATGGATGAATCCATGTCTAGTACTTAAGTCTTCAGCTCTAATATGATTCAATTTCTGCTTTGCTCATTGCTTTTTCCCCCTCCTTGTCACAGCCATGAGTTAATGACTTTTTTCATGACACACAATTCAACATATCTTTTATCTTAATCCTTTTTTCTTGCAATGGAGACATGGTTGCCTTTTACAGGATCAAATTACTATCAATAGCTGTGAGGAATTGTCAAAGTTTGTCTGTACTGCTGCTGGTTGGATCTTTCCTGCCATCTGGGGGTAGTTTCTTCTAATCTCTTCACATGGCTGGAATTTCTTCTTAATGCAATTGTTTTCAACATTTTCCTCATCTGCTACTTCTACTCTTCTAGATTTAGTATCTTCTTTCCATGGGACCATTTTTCACAGTTTTGATTCTGAGAACCAACATTTGGGGAAACTGTTGTATCTCTTCTTCACCTAAGTCTATTCTGGGAGCATTTCTGTATTCTTGTCTATGTAGTCTAACATTTGAAAAGCTGTTAAGCTCCTTCGGAAATGGATGCAGATATCTTTTTTCTTCTTCCATCATTCATGCCAGCTCTTTCATCAAACCTCATTTTATAACCTTGCCCCTCCCCCTTTTTTTTGCGAGACTTGTCGATTGGTGAAACCATCTCATTCTCATACTACTTTATCGTTCAGAGATAGGAAATGAATTACCTCTTCATTCTGAACTTTATACAACCCATTGCTGTACCATTTGTGATTAGCTTAAAAAGGCTTGGAAAAAGGCCTGTGCCTTATGTGCCTACTTAGAAATCTGCCACTGGCCAGCAGTGTATATATACACCTAAAATGTATAAATTTTCACTATAATGTTTCTAACACCTTTTATTTAGATGCTGACTTCATCAGCTGAATAATTTGTTTAACTTAAAAATACAGTTTATTTTTAATCCTAGAAATAAACATTCAGCTATGCAACTAAATTTGAGGAAATGTTGATAACTTTTCATACGACATGGGTTAAACACTGAGCACCCAATCTTTCTAATGCACTAACAGCAGGCCATCATTTTTGACAAAGGAATGTTGCCGACACATCCAAAAGCTTGGATGCTTTCTTTTATCTTACAGGGATTGAACATATTTTACATGCAAAATTTTCTTCATGGTACTTTATATCTTATTTCAGTTTCATGGTATATTTTTTAATACAAATTCTACATCTTTATTTTATGTAATTAAAGGTTTTTATCAACCTTCTTACATAGCCTCAATGTCTAGAACTTTCAAGATATGCATTCAATGTATATTTTCATAATTAAGTCCTTCAGGTTAAATTCGGACATTAAACTGGAACAAAAGGTTTAACTTGCCATGATTTACCCACAAATCCATGATCCAGTCAGACTCGCTTATAAGGAGTTTACATAAAACTAGTTTCCAGATTTAATGAGGAAAATATTGATTTTGTTTGGTATAATGTTGAAGTGTGATACAATTTACTGCTTTGGGCAAGTAAGAACTTTGTGCTCCCCAGACTGAACAAGGAAAAATGGCCAATCAGCTTGATGTCTAAAAGAGAATATCGGTCTGCTTATTACATAAAAATTTTATGAGAATTTCTTTTGTGCCATTAAGAAAAAATAAAAATATGCCACTGTTGCACCCCCCCCCCCACACAGAACTTTTACAATGTATAAACAATCGGTGTTGCCTAAACACGAGATGTTGTTAACCAACTTCAGTTGGAGAACTGTAAGGAAGGATGTGAATACTCACAACTCGGGTCTTTTTAACTGGGGTGAACATGATTAAACAAACTTGCCAGCACTAAGGATAAATGTGAACACACACAGCCTGCCAATAATAGGTTGCTTATTAAATTTTAAATGAATGCAAAGCCGAATATTATTATATGCATATCACATGCATATATGTTACCTATGCATACTTTATTCTAAAAATTTTAAATTTTAAACGTTAGTGAACGATCGGATTTAGCAATAATTTTCATTGTTGAGCCCAAGCTCCTTATTATATATGGGCCCCTACTGCATAGTTAAAACACACAATATGTAAAGGAAAGTTAACAGTAAAGATTAAAGTTCATAACTATGAAAGCAAAAATTTAAAACATCATTAATTTACCTGAAGAAAAGTCCAATTCATTTTTTCATCCTTATCATCACATTCTTTAATTCTGTTTTCACAATGGCTATAGAAGTTTTTAGTATTAAGAGCCTGTTCCAGCTGAGCAGTACGTTTAAGCAATTGGGGCTCGGTCATCACTTGATAAATATAAGCATTTCTCAATGGTGCTGTGGAATACTTGCCAGGTGTATCGATGTGAAAGAATACCATTTTTCCACCAAACTACAATATATCAAAAATATTTCATCAATTTATGAAGTCAACTTTTTTTTTAATTACTTAAAAAAAAATTAATTTACGTAAATCACATTCAAGAACATTTCAAACAAATAGAAACGTTCTGTGAAGCTTTATTGACAATGACACTGTCTCACTCACAAAAAAAGTATTTTAACTTGCTTTTAAAAATTGTGAACGAAACATCTACTTACTTACGCAAAAGCAAAGAGTCATACTTAAAAGAGGGGCCTCTTTTAAAGAAAAAAAATAATGTAGAGGAATTCTCAATTGATTATATTTATTCTTTTTTCCTCCACTTATAATTTAAAATTTAAACTGAAGAATCCAGACAGTGACTTGAAGCTGTTAATTTGAACAAAGGACATACCACACCTACTTTCCTGACTGACTTGGGAGTCAAGAGATGCACTAGTGTGAATTATAAATTTTGTGGATGTATGAAAATGTCAGATTACATAAGTAATCAGCTTAAGGCATTCTCACATAATGAGGAATATAAGCACAGGTGATTGTTTTATCTTTATACGTCTAGTTTGACATGTGTAGTCTATAGAAATTGCACAAAAATAAAATACTTTGAATGACTTTAAACTTGTATTATGGGCTGAACAATACAGCGAAATTTAAGAATAAAATACATGCCCCAAAAGAAGCTCCAACAGGTCTTCTCATCCATTTGGGAGGTTTCTGTAAAGGAAGAGATATCTGCCTGCTACTTGATGCAGAAACATGTGGTTGGTCCATTTTATCTGAACCAGGAAATGACTCTGCAATCTAGCAATCAAAATGAACATTACTGTAAAAATATTAAAGTAAAAATGTGCATACAATACACTACTTAATCACTTGATTATATAAACTTTCATAAATGCATAATATTATAACCAAAATTCAAACAGATTACACATATGAAACTTTGATTTATTATTTTCCACGGAGATTCAAAAAATGAACAAGGTGAGAAAATGATGAAATAAAGGTAATAGAGGTAGTATAATGTTGATGTAAAGATACATGAAGGACATATAAGAAATAAATTAATGACATATATATAATATAGTACTTACCAAAGCTAATAAAAAAAATTTCATGTATAAAGCAAATAAAACATGTACTTTTGCTATTATGCAAAACACATTTACTTATTTGAAGAAATCAGTAATTTTGTTATAAACAAATGAAGGAGTGGTGCACTGGATAATAATGTAATTAAACTGAAATTAACACAAGTACAGTTATATGAGTTGGCATGCCATTTAAAATGATTTCAACAGAAATACACTCTAAGAAAAAACTTCCTTAAAGTTATATGTCGTCAAATAATTGCAGCATATTGAATTTACACAAGGATGGAAAAAACATTTGAGAACACCAATCTTACAAAAATACATATGACCCTTCTCCAATTCATAATCCAAGAAATGTATGTATGGCATAACTTGCTATTTTATTCCTGTTTGCAAAAAAGCAGCTTGGCCCAGAGCAGGCCCACCCACATGATTTAAAAGAGGTGGGTTTGATGAAAAAGGAGGGTTTTAATAGAAATTTTCTGACATTGAATTTGATTTTACAAACAATAAAACTGCTCAAATGGGGGGTTAACCCCCAAACTGCTTCTCCCCTATGGCCTTGGTTCAGAGTCAATATTGTGATATGTCAGATTTCGTTTTAATGAACCATGATCTCTGGCAAAGATAAAAAAAAAAATTAATGATGAATACAAAAATGCTGAAAATTCGAAAAAACTCACGTCGGTTTGCTTGTTTTTTCATGTTGTTTAAATAGGTATTTTGCAGGCACTATAGGCATTGAACGATGCAGGAAGACTACGGATCTGAGGAACAATGAATCGAGGTTTCATTGTATTGCTTTTTAAAAAAAATATAGCAAATAAACCAAGTAAGTCCATAGAAATAATTTGACTTTTTTTTTTAAAAATTCAAGCCAAGATCTTTTTTGACCCATAAGAGCTTGCAATAAAAATATGTATTTTATGGCACAAGGTTAGCTATAAGTCATGCTGCACTGAGACCTACTGATATCCATGGAATTCGAACAAAACTCTTGTTTAAGGCAGGTGTCAGCAAGCTGTGGCTTGTGAGCCATACATGGTTCTTTGGTTACATATATGTGGGTTCTAAACTAAAATTGGAAATAATATAACCATCATAGTTTCATTTAAAAAAAAAATAAAGAATTTTATCCAGATAATAGTGAATTCATTTGTTTTACAGTTCTCACAAAACTTGGTGGCACTAAGATGGATGACGTCAAGGAGGAGAAATTAGCGTAAAGGGGGGGGGGGGTAATAGAGGGAGTGGAGAGGATGGTTGAACACATGGTAGGTAGGGCAGCAAAATTTTATAACTTAAAAGTGCACTAAAAATTGTATGTTATGGTGGATATTATGGTTGCATAACAACTGAATCAGCTTAATCTTAAATTACAAGACAAGGGAAATACTGCTTTTGTAATGGTAAAAGAAGTTGTTTTGTTCAAAAAGAAATTGATTCTGTTTGCAGAAGATTTAGAGCAGGGAATTTTAGCTCATTTCCCAAACTTGCCTAAATATCGTTGAGAAAACAATGCATTCATTAACAAAGATTATTTCAGGACAGCAATTTTAAACATGGGAGACTCCTTTGTTCAAAGGTTTCAGGAATTCAGAAATGATAATGTGGCTCTAGCTTTTATTACAAATCCTCTTATGCTGATGTGAAGGAATTATTACAAATCCTCTTATGCTGATGTGAAGGAATTAAATTTTTCTCCATTTAATATTGACATGGCTAATTTTGAAATACAGTTGCTGGATTTGAAAAGCAAAGACTTACGGAGCTCCAAATTTATATGTTTTGGTACTGAAATAAAAAAACTGAAAAAAGAAAAACGCAGTCTGTGATTTCACAGCACAGACTACCATAAAAGATCTACAGAAAGCAGACTCAATGATTTTCAATACTTGGAATAGTTTTCTAGACTCCTATCATGAGTTGAAAAAATTTGCATATGGTGTTTGTTCGCAGTATCCGGGTCTATGTATTTATGTGAGCAATTGTTTTCTAACATGAATTTCATTAAATGTAAATCAAGGAGCCAAATTACTGATGCTACTTGAAATTGTGCCTTAAATTAAAAAATGACTAGTTAGAAACGAAACATTACAAAAACTTTCTAAGAAAATGCAAGCTCATTGCTCACACTGATTAAAATAAATGAGCTTTTTGTGTGATTTTTCATTTAATAAAAGATATAATTAATATTATAACTTGTTATAACATTACTTTAAATTTTCCGTATTTGTAAAAATATATTACTGGCTCTCAAGTGGTTTTTAAATTGTGAGAGACAGATTCGGCTCTTCCATCTCAAAAGTTTGCAGACTCCTGGTCTAGGGAATATAATTTGACATTTTTCATAATTTCATCATAATGATATTGCAAAGAATTCCAATGCTGACATTGAACTAGTTTTCTGACACAGCAATGAAGGCTCAGTAAAATAAGAATTTAGATGCAATGATATAAACTGACCGCATATAAAATATAAATCAACAAAGTTTTAAAAGATGACAGTATGAAATAATTAAATTTAAAGCTAATGTAGCACTGCCATTTAATGTATGTAGTTGATTAAGTAATGTATAAAAATATGAATATTTACTTTTGAACTACAGTGAATTTGTTGTTGTCCTCCCATTAAAGAATATACACTGACACGACCATCACAGGAAGAGCTAGCAATAACTGCTGGATTTCTTAAGCACCATGATATGTCAAAACTCCATTGAGTGGCTGTTGGTAATTCACAAAGAACCTAGAAATGAAACAGCTTGTGACAACTATTTTTGAAAAAAAAACCCTCTTTTCATATAAGTACTGAACACTAATTATATTTGTTCTGCTAAATTTTGAAATGATCCGAATTTACAGTAAAATCTTCAATGAAAAACTTATCTATAACAATATTTTCTGCAGTTCCCACAAATTTCTTATTGTACTAATTATTATTGAACGTGTCCATAATGAAATAATTTGTTTTTGAGTGAACATGTATACAGGGTGTCCCATCAAGACCGTATAAACTCTGCATGGCGAGAATCTTTGAAAAATTTTAAGCAAAAAATTTTAATGTGAAAATGCTGAGAAACCAATATTTTTAGAGTTATTAAGATTTAAAGTCCAGCCCATCAAAACAAAAACTTGGGGGGGTCACGTACATTGACTTTCAAAGTAAAATTACCAAATAAACGATCAGAAACATTTATTCCATGCCTTTTCAAAAACAAGATTTCTTCAATTCGTTTTGACCTCAGCCTGAAAGGTGCTAACAAAATCAAAATGGTATGAGATTGGTTAAACTTCCGAGTTTTAATAACTCCGAAAATATCGATTTCTCAGCATCTTAACATTTTTTGCATTAAAATTTTTCAAGGATTCTTGCTGTGCAGAGTTTAAGCGTTCTTGATGGCACCCTGCATAACGATAATTTTGCACTTTCCAAACTTTCGAAATATGTGTCCAAGACATTTTAAGGCAATACAGCCGTTAACAAACCATCAATTAAATTGAGGGATTCGTTAAATCAAGGAAATGTTTATCAGAAAGTTATCCTTGGGCTAAAAATTTACATATACAAGGGTAATTTGAAAAGTATGGGAAATATTTATGCGATGGTGCTACAATTCATAAAGTGACATCACTACTGACATGGACCATTCTTCAAACGTCCTCAATCAAAAATTCAGCAGACTGTGATGTATAGTTAACTTTCCACAGGCAACTGAATCAATCACTTTCGTATTTGCTGCAATAATCGAAAAAAACAAGAGTTCCTTGCACTCATAAAATGTTTTTTATTTGAAAACCTTAGCTACCATGCAGGTTAAAGTTAAGTTAGATGAAATTCATGGGGACGCTGTTGTACACTATTTCTGGATGAATGCATTTAAACATGGCCGTACATGCACCAAAGGTGAATCCGGATGCTCAATTAAGGTCAGTCACTATGGAAGAAATCATGTAAAAAAATTATGTCGCATTTGAAGACTGCAGAGTGTACATATACGAGACTGCTGAGGTTGTAAGCATTTTAAATGAATGGGTATACAATATTCTACACTAAATGTTAAATATGAAAAAGCTGTATGCGTGACGGATGCTGTGATTACTGACTGCTAACCAAAAGCGCACTTGAAAGGACATTTAAAAGCAGTGTTTGACGACATTTAATCACAATCCAAAGAATTTTTTGCATTGATTTGTGACTAATAATGAAATTCGGATCTACCAGTACACACTAGTCCAAACTACAGTCAAAATAATGGACAATGACAAGTGAAAATGCACCAAAGGTGGAAAAGTTTCGTTAGCTAAGAAAGTGATGGCCTTTTTTAGGGATGGGGGGGAATTCCCAAAGGATCATTGTGATTGATTGTTTTGAAAAAAGTCAAGAAAATGGTAGCATATTATATGACATTATTAAACTGTTTGAAAGACATATTGAAAGAAAATGACCAAAATTGGCATGCAAAAAATGCTTTTCCATCAGGACAATGCACCATCTCATATATCAACATCCGCAATGGCAAAAGTTGGTGAATTAGGTTTCAAATTAGTTCTTCATTAATCATATTCTCCGAGCTTGTTCCCAAGCAAATTCTTCCTATTCTCAAATTTAAAAATTGGCTCGGTGGAAAAAAGCTTTTGTCGAATCAGAATGTCATTATCACAGTGTGACAAAAAATATTTTTCAGACAAAATAAAAAATTGAAAAAACACTGAACCAAGTGTGTAGCCCTAAAAGGGGACCATATTAAAAAGTGATATGGTTTTATTCTAAAAAATTTTGTTTTACTTGCTTTTTTACCAAACTTCTTAACCACCCTTATACAATACATCAAAAGTAGAAATTGTTAGATTTGGAAATATATATATATATATATATATATTTTTTTATATATTTTGGCCCATTAAGCAAAAATTCCTGGAGTGCGTATTGATAGAAATGAAACAAGAAACTATCAGAAGGGAAACTTATAAAAGGCTTACCAGCATTCTGAAGAATACATGTTAATTTTAATAAACATAAAACACAAGTATGTACACAATTACTACTTTGAAAAATAATCTTTGACGTTTGTTTCCATTTTTCTTGGAAGTTAGCATTTAACACTGTTTTTTCTATTTTTTTAAATGCATCAAAAAGTCAACATTAACACCAAAATGCAGTAAATACTTCTTTACACACTGTAAACCAGTATTTGCTTCAAGTGAGTGAAGTCAATTGAAGTTGATTTTCTGATGATAACTGATTTTCTAACTGAAATTCTACTTGCAGCTACAGTCTCATGATGAAACGTTACAGTTAAACTGAGGAAAGTAAACATTAAATGGAGTTAATAGTTAGATTTAAACAAGATAAAGTAAATCAAAGCAATACGTAACTGAACGAAGTACATTACGTATTGCCTCATTGACTTGGTATTTGTAACACTTTTGTAGAGCATAGTTTCTGATATTAAGTAGAGCATATTGACATGTTTTTGACGGGCATCGCTGTTCCTCATCTGAAATTGATCAGAGCAAAGCCTTTGGAGCCCTCTCTGCTCTACAATAGTACAGTAAAACCTCTCTACAACAATATTATACGGACGGACAAAAATTATCGTTGTAGACAGAGTTATTGTTATAGGGAGGGTTCATTATACAGTAAAACCTCTCTACAACACTATTATACGGACCGAGAAAAATTATCGTTGTAGAGGGATTTATCGTTATATCGGATATCGTTGTTGAGAGGTTTTACTTTATAAATATTAACATATTTGGCTTTCAAGTGAATACTTTGTGTTTCATTCTAACAGATGTCCAGTGCTTGCCTATTTATTTATTTCACAGCTCCACAGATAATGGGGATCCAGAAATCTGTCAGTGGTGGAGGGGTATTTCAGATTCCTATTTTTAGCGGTCTGGTCCTTTTTATTTCCTATGATATAATCTTGACTCAAGGGGAAGGGGAGGATTGCCTCATCACCTCCCCTTGGATCTGCCAGCATCCATAGCCCAAGATTTAATTCCTTGGGTGAAATAAGTTCACATTCCTTGGGTATTTGTAGGTCCTAGTGCAGCATAACCGAAGGCAGTATTTATTCTAGGATCAGAAAAGGGCAGGGCTCTCTGAATTGAAAAAAAAAAAATGGCACTTTGTCAAAAA
>QLNU02015360.1:49759330-49769390 GCA_006491805.2 Dysdera silvatica
CTCTCTCTTCTTCACTCCTACCGCTCTTTTTGCTCTCTTTAACTCCTTCACCCATACCCCTCTAACCTCATATTCTTTATCCTCCCCCTCCCAACCCCTGTTTTTTTGGCCGTCTCTGCCTACTCCCCCCTAACCCTCTAATCCCTTTCTCCTGTTCCCCTTTCCTCTCCCATCCCCCACCCCCTTCACCTCTTAACCTTTCCCGCTGTTGGCTTTCCTCTCTTTTCCTCCATCTCTTCCCCTCCCCCTGCTACTTTTTCTCGGTGCAGCGAACAAAATAAAAACGGCATACTAACTTTTATTCCTTTTATCTGTCGGATAACTACACAGTCATCCACGTTAGGCCTAGCATACCAGCACACCTTGCAAATCGGGTCCTTCTACTCCAAACCAAATAAACCTTCTCCCACAAACCAATCCAACAACATTCCTCTTCCCTTTCAACCGCAATTGAACAAAAAAATCCATATTGAAATGTTCCGACGTCTTCCCAATCACTTCAATACTTCCATAAGTCTTATCACCGCCACAGAAAAACACCATATGATGCTCCACCCTGTGTGACATCATGCATCGAAATCGCTGATGTCAAAACCCGGCCTACAGCGACTTTCCTTCATGTTTCTAGGGGAAAATTGATCTTGTGGGACAGTATCTGTACTACCACCAAAAATACATTTCATGTTCATTTTGAACTTATTAACAATATAGTTAGTGTAGGTATTGAATTTTATTATAAAATTTGAATGCTTTTTTGATTTTTTGTGTTATAACAGGTTTATGTATTACGGAAGGTTTTTGTTAACCCATTTAACTGTAATAATGAGCTAGGTTTGTGATCTGTGACTTGTGTTGTAATATACATTCTCAAGCCACACACGTAGTGTGGCATCTGTATCATATTGATTCTCTTACGTATGTATACTGAATTTATTAAACTTGACATGTTTACCTAGATTGAAGTGTCCTGTTTTAGATCAGTGTGCTAATAAATATTCAATTCCTTTAGCTTGTTTCTTTTATGTGTGCCAAGTGTATAGCAATCGATTTTGTTTATTCTCATTATTATGTATCATTGTTTCATATGGAAAATAATTTTATTTATGTCTAAGAGAAGATATCAGAAATAGTAAAATTTTTTTAAAACGAAAAGAGATTTCAAAGGCTGAAAAAGGTAGATGTAGTGACAATTACTATTTTTTATACTAACTGCAACAGTAATAATATGTTTTTGACTATAGACAGGGATTTAGAAAACAATGAAAGTGATAGAAATTTCAACATTTTTCAACATCATAAAAGAGGGACTAGTTTTAATCACATAATTTCATTGTTGCATCTTAATATTGCAGAAAATAAAATGGCACATCTTGTCCACTGAGTGTACAAAATAAGTGTTGGCTGAATGGGTTAAATATAAATAGGTTGAGGTGTATTGTATGTTTACAAATGTAAATTCATCCTAATTGCTATTGTATACTTTCTTGTTTGTATTGATTTTTTTTTTTCAATGTACAAACAGGAATGTCTACTTGCAACAGGTGCTAGTGATTCTGAGATATATATTTGGGATCTGAATAACCCTTCTGCACCTATGACACCTGGCACTAAATCACAGGTAAAATTAAGTAATTGCACTTAAGAAATTCAGTGAAATTTTATAATTTTAAAATGCTGTGTATTGTAAATAGTTAAATTTATTGTTTTGTGTGTAATATGATATTGCAGTTGGATGATGTGACATCCCTTGCTTGGAATTGCCAAGTTCAGTATATTTTGGCTTCAACTTTTCCTACGAAGTGTGTTGTTTGGGATTTAAGAAAAAATGAACCAATTATTAAAGTATCAGACTCTGCATCAAGGGTAAGTTACATCGCTTTAAATAAGTTACACTTTGTATGTCTGACCTAGAGATGTGGGTTGGAAAATTTTCAGGAATGGAAAATTATCCACCCTCAAAATTTTCCAGTCTTGAAATTTTAAAACTGCATTTTTCATGTTAAGGTATTATTACCCTCCGCAGGGATAACACAATTGCCAAATATGGTCAACACAAGAAAGCCTCCGGGGCGAGAATTTTGTGAGTTTTCGTGGGGGAATTTATTATACTATAATTTTTGCCACCCACGTATTAATTACAGCTCAAACTAGAGCTTATGTAATTTTGGAGAAAAAGAGACGCTTTCCCCATCCTGGATTCGAACCAGGGTCCTAATACTGGGAACTGTAGTAGGGAACCATTATAGCAACAACACACTTGATTTCCCCTGATCTTCAGTTCTTTTCTTATTCATATGGTGTTTCTTCTTGGGGTCAGTTTTTACGCAAAAGTCCATATTTTCGTCATTAGTCCATATTTTTTTTAACATTTGATTATTGTTTTTCCCCCTTTTTCTTCACGTTTAACTGACGCTTAATTGGAAATTGAGTGGTTAAATAATAGGTTATATTCACATCTATACAAAGATATTTCTGGAAGCAATCAATCGTGGCACTAAATATAAAATCTTAATGGCTATTTGTCTTTTTAGACATATTTAATGTTTTTTTTTAAGAATTTTTTTTTCGCCACATGCCTCACTGGACTTTTGCCCTCCACCTGACCCAGGCCCCAACTCCAGAATTTCAAATCCTACACTTCTTAATTTCATTTTCTTATTTTTTTTTAAGCTAATGCTTTTAAATATAGTGTCTCAACTCAAGACCCATACTTCAGAGCTTATAAACTCTGTGATAAAGCTTTATGTAATGCATTCATTCTGCGACCAGTTTTTCTTCACTGTAGGTACGGTACAATGTATTTTATTGACAGGTAAAAGTTACGCATTTATTTAGAAATTTGTTTCCTTACACAGAAAAAGAGAAATATTCCTTATTTACAATCACCCAGTTTTTTGTTCTTTTTTAAACTTGTCTGGCTATATGTCTACCTCAAAATTTGAAATCCAGCCATAACTCCATATGCAATCTCTTTACATCCTTTTCATGAATAATTGTTTTTTCATTGGCTTTATTTCATTATAATAACCAATGTACCAACAAACAATTTGCTGATTATTTCTTATTACTACAATAATTTTTTGGAGTTAAGCCACAATTAATATGCATTTAAATGCAATGTTATAATTGTAAATTTTTGGAAAAGTGCTGGGGAACAGTGGCATAGCAATTCAAAAATCATAGCTGGGCTTAGATGCCGCGTTAGAGAAAATGTATTTTGATATCCCATGGGGGTCAAGCCCACTTTTCTTACCAACTGTGGATGGAATGAAATGATAAAATTGATACAATTTTTAAATAACTTGATACATTAAAATCGAAAGTTTTTAACATTTCAGCTTTTATTGTAAATATTGATGTATAAATGTTCTAATTTATTGAGTATATGAGAATTTTATAACAGGAAGAGAAGTTTTTAGTTTTTGTTATTTCAGACTTTATAATAAAATGAAATTCACACATTAAAAGAGAAATTTGGTAAAACAGTAAGATTAATTATGCAGATTATATATTTCTAAATTATCTACTTATATATCAAAAGACTTCTTTGCATTATTAAATGTGAATTAATATGAACTGGTTATGTCTTTAACAGCAAAATTTTTATGTGAATTCTTTCAAACGTTTATTTTCCAATGCTACGTTTTATGTGTAAATTATCGAACATGCATAATTATGTTATATATATACAGAGGGTGTTTACACATATTTATAGCAACTTTGACAGTATAAATAAAATGCATGCAATAAAAAAAATAATTTTCTAATGTGTTCTGATAGCCCTGTTTTTGAATTATCATATTACATCTAGATTTCTACGATAATAGGACTTTTCGTAAAGTCACAAACGGGATTTTCTCCAATTCCTCCTCCACATCTTTCCACAGTCCATCCAAGGTAGTGGGTCGGCGTTTTGAAAGAGATTGTTTTAAAAGTCCAAATGCACAATAAGCCATCGGTGCTACATCTGGAGACTGGGTAGGAATATGGCTAATTGGTGTTGACTTAATTCCAGTTTCTTGTCTCATTTTTTCTAGAGCCGCGGTTGTACTTTTGTAGGTGCAGCTGCTTGTTTTATCTTGATGGAGTTCCACACTTTGAAAGTCAGTAGGATACAATTTTGGAATATCTTCTTTAAAAATAGGAGTCAGAACATTATTTTGATAATATGTAGAGTTGCTTTTCGCATTTTTTTTTTTTTCAAATTTTCTTATTTTTAATTTCAAGTTATAAGAGATACCAGTGACAACCATAAATCTTTTACCTCAAGTTTCTTTACTCTCTTTGAACCAAACTTTTGAGTTTTTGCGGCGTCTTTTTCGATAATAAATTGATCTTTTTTTAGTACCGATCATTTAAATAAATCCATACTTCGTCAATTGTAACAATATTTTTCCATCTACTTCCTGTTAAATAACTTTCATATAACAATCTGCATCTAGCCTTCTGCTTGGCAACGATAGCGGACGATGAACTGTACTTTTTTGTTTTAATTAAATTCAAATCTTTATTAATTATTTTATTTATAGTTGATGCTGATGTGTGCACAGCTTTTGTAACTGTTCTTTGAGGTTTTGGATTTCTTGTAAAACCGTAGACTGCACTTTAGAAATATTAGAAATAGTACGAACTTTTTGGGGATATTTCTTTTGGATTTTTTCCTCTTGACATTAAAGCTTGACTATTTTTTCATTTTACATTAATAATATCACTTATTTTATGCTTTGAAACTTGAAAACCATGCTTCTCACGTTGTTTTTTAATTATTGGATGTGAATATTTCTCTTCAAAAAGGGTAAATATATAACCTTCAAGCCACAGGTTCCTTTTGTATGCCATTTCACAGCACAAACTAAATTTTTAGTCGCAAACGATTTTTCAGTCTTCAGGTAATAACATAGTGCCAGATTTTTTTTTTTTTGGGGTTACTTAGTTTTTTTTTAAAATTTGAAATCAAAGTTGTTACAAATATGTGTAAACACCCTCTCTCTGTCTGCTTTTGTGTGTATATATATATATATATATATATATATATTATGTATTTTGGCTAGAAAAACAGCTATGAGCACAAGGGAAAACTGGTGAATTTCCACATAGTGACATACATTGTTTTAAGTAAAATTACTACTTTTAGTGTTGGGCACAATGCCGACTATTGCGCTGTACAACTGTAGGTTTATATAAAATACATATATATGTATCAGGGTTTAAGCTACGGTCACTTTTTCACAAAATGCGACAAATTAATCTAAAATGCAAGAAAGAAGTGTCTGTCGCAACATAGTGACAGTTATTTAATACCCTGTCCACAAATTGTGCCTTTTTTTTTAATAACTTCGATTTATGTTTTGTTATTTTTTTAAAAACTTAAAGAACATTTCTTACAGTAACCCTTACCGTATTTTAAAACACTGTTGATGTAAGCAATTTTATTGATAAGATTTTTTGAGCAACGAAAGCAACTAATCTTTTTTAATAGTTTGCTATAACTTTTTTCCCCATTCTAGTGTTTTTGTGACAGCATGTTTTGAGCCAGCTTAAACCCTGATATGTTTAGGTTTATATATTAATCAAATGGTTTATAGGAACTTATTTTAAGGGAATAAAAATTTTTTTGCTGAAAGTTTCTAAACATATGAGGTTTTACCTATATAAACTACACTTATGTCAAATAAATTTTTAAAAATGTTTTTATTTGCGACAATTTGTGGGTATAAAATGAGTTCTTGAAAAAAAAAAAAAATTCTGTAGTCCTTGAGAAGCCCTTGAATTTCATTGATGAAAAAGAGTGGGAACCCTGCATAAAGCATGTTTTATTTGTATTAAGCGGAGGACATTTTCCAATAGTCACTGATTATCAGTTTGTTGTAAATGGTATTTCATTTTAACCATGTATTAAAGAAAAAACATGGGGAATCCTATACAATTCGACGGGACTTCAAAAAACGATTCGTATTGAAAGTAATTTGTCTTTGCTTATTGAAAGTAATTTGTATTGAGTTTTTAATATTGAGTTTTTGAGAAAGTTTTTCATATTGAAAGTAATTCGTCGACATGCTTAAAAGCATGTTCATTTTAATGAGGTTTGATTGTATATGAAAGAAAATGAACCTATTGCAGAAAAAAAAAACTGATTCATTACATCGCATTATGATTTATTTTTTCACTAATAATTTTAGGAATTCACATTTTTTACTTTCGAGTTTTATGTATTCAGTACAATGATATTTTCATATTTCATTAAATTAACATTTTTAAAAGTGCCAAATATTAGTTATTGGTATCATTATCATATCAATCCCTGACTCTCTGACCGAACTGTTATGTAGTAACAGGTTAAAGTAATAGTTACTAAGAAGTAACAATAACGAGTTTAACCAATATTATTCCAAAATTTTCTGAGTACTGGTATTTTTTTCTGGGGGAGTGGGGTAAATATGGGGCCAGGGATCACAGTTTGGGTCATGGTGTAGCATATAAAACAAATGTGCTATTTAATAAATATTATATTGCACTTACACTAGATATTTAGTAATTGAAGTGATGGAAAATTTTCCATTTCAAAAATTTCAAGAAAACCCACATCACTTTTCTGACCTAATTGAATTTCATACTTTACTTTTCCTGTATTTCTTTGTAGATGCATTGCAAAGTGGTCGCCTGGCATCCTGAGGTTGCAACTCAACTTTGTATTGCATCTGATGATGATCATTCTCCTTTGATTCAATTATGGGACCTTCGATTTGCTACAACACCAGTTCGAAATTTAGAACGTCATGAACGGTTAGTATAATATTTAAAAAAAACTTCAATTTTATGGTGGCCACCAAGGTTAATTTCTCTGTATGTAGTATGCGGTAAGAGGATAAGACAATTAGTCAGTTACATACCCTGCATTTGTAATATTTATCTCAAAGTAGTAGTTATGTTAATCTATAATATACCACATACTTCATACAGTATGTCCCATAATTATATGGAAACATAATTTTTTGAAAAAAGAGTTCAATGAAGGAAATAAAGATTTATATTAATTAGATACACTTTATAAGAAGCTGAATATCGTACATCATTGACTGTTGATAACACATATAAATAAAATATTATGACGCCTTTGCAAATCCAATCATAAGGAACTGTCCCATAATTATATAGAAACACATAAAAAAAAAAGTATACAATAATTTTTGCCACCCATGTATTAATTAGCTCAAACTAGAGCTTGTTTGTTTTAGGAGAAAAAGAGACGCCTTCCCCATCCTGGATTCAAACTAGGGTCCCTGCGTTGAGCCCGGAGTGTCTTGGCCTACTAGACGAATGAGGACAAGAACAAACGCATTTTTCTCCATATATGTAAGATATTATTACCCTTCACAGGGATAACACAATTACCAAATAATGGTCAACACACAAAGCCTCTGGTGATTTTTCATGGGGAATTTATTATACAATAATTTTGCACCCTCAGAGTTTCTTGTAAAAAAAAAGCTCTAGATTGAGCTAATTATATAGGTGTCAAAATAATTGTGTAATAAATTACTGAAAAATCCGTCCCAGAGGCTTTTCTGTGTTGACCATTATTTGGCAATTGTGTTATCCCTGAGAAGGGTAATAATATCTTACATCCTTATATACGGAGAAAGAGAGCGTTGTTCCTGTCCTCGTTCGTCCAGCGGTCAAGACACTTCAGGCTCAATGGAGAGACCCTGGTTGGAACCCAATTAGCTCAGTCTAGAGCTTTTTTTGTTTTAGGGAGGAAAAGAGAAACAAAAAAGCTCTAGATTGAGCTAGTTATAGGTGGGTGTTGAAATTATTGTATAATAAATTCCCTCACGAAAAAACTCACAAAAATCTTGCCCCGTAGGCTTTTTGTGTGTTGACCATTATTTGGCAATTGTGTTATCCCTGAGAAGGGTAATAATATCTTACAAAAAAAATAATATATGAATTTCAAGCTTGATTAATAATTGAGCCTCCTCCACATCTAATAACATGAACCACTTATTCTGCCATACTGTCTATTAAACAATGCATTATCGTACAGTCAGTATTATACCAACAGTTTATTATTTCTGCTTTGAGTTCTTTGATGGTTGCAGATTGCCTGTGATTAGCGTAGACAATATGAATTAAAACACCCAAAAAGTTCTCAACGGGATTGAGATCCAGTTCTATTTTATGTGGCCACGACTATATTTTAACATTTTTGGATCTCAACTATGCCATCGTAGAACTTGCCTTGTGATTAGATGTGTTGCCCTGCTGGAAAATCCAGTCAGGACTGTCTATTTTCTCCGCAGTAGGAAGCAGACTGTCTTTTAAAATTTTTGTTTATATGTTAGTGCATTTTGATGTCCGGACAAAAGACAAATACTACCTTGACCATTGAAGCCAAAAAATTCCCATACCATAATGTCCGTTTTGTTGGCAGATTGTTTGTTGTGTTTCAAATCATGCCTGTAAAGCTTGGCACCATCTGGCCTATTTTTCTCATCGCTAAATAATACTTGCAGCTAATTATTTTTTCATGACATATGGTTCTTGATGCACTGTAACTACTTGTGTTTTTGGTATGCAGTTAAACGTGGTTTCGTTAAAAATAAAATTGCATGTATCATGTGTGGCATCCTTTTCAACATTCCATGAACACTACTTTTCGATATTTTCAATTTTTCCAGGAGACTTATTTTTCTTACAGACATATGACCACTAACGACATGTTTCTGGATCAGTTGCTCCATTTGAGGAAAAACGTTATTACAGCGTCTAGTTCACTTCTATGGTGGATGCTTTCTGTTTCCACTTAAAACATTATCAGTAGGAGATTTGCATCATTTTAACTATATTGAAATTTCACTTTTATTCCTTCATTATGCAACTTCCAAATTGAATTGTCTCGCCGTATGATCTCTCCTTCTCACGTGACATTTTTGAAAATTCATCCGAACCATTTCAGACTGTTTACTTTACCTCCTACTTATGAAGTTCTGATGTCAGACAAATTTGCATATCGTTGCATTACTGTTTGACGTTTTCGTTTTCATTGCGGTTGGCTTTTAAATTAAGCTCTTTGAATACTAATAATTAAAGCTTTTATGTTCATTGAACTATGTCTTAAAAGGCAATTCCTTTAGTTTTCACAACTGTTTTAATGAGTTCAGTAAATTTTAAACACACTGAAAATATTTTGTTTGCTTGTTTCCATATTTAGGACATGCCATATATGCCACCGTTCTTTTTTTTATGGTTACTCGTTACACTATTTATATTCTAGAATAATATTTTATAAAACTGCTTCATTTTGTACTATGAATTTTGGATAACATTGCTCACACAGCAGATATTTTGACACTTGTCATTAAAAACGCCTCAGGATGATGTAATATGAGACTAATGATGTGTTGCTATTTACAGTTCTAAAAACATCTGTGTGTGTTCGTTATATTGCTTTATTAACGTTGTTTTCTTTTACATTATTCTTGATAGCAGCTTTGGTTTTGAAAATTATTTATACAAATATGGTGTTAACGTCCTTTTCAACTTACAAATTTTGGAAATCATTCATTCAATACTTTATTCAATTTTAGCTTCGAGAAGATAATCTCTTAAATCAGCTGGAGTTGTGGGGCATCCCCCCCTCTGTTTTTATACTGATTCTGGAAAATTTGCAAAAATGTCTGGAAAATATTATTTCATTATGTAAGGTGGTTGCTATAGCGGATAACGAATTTATCCGATTTGCAAGCTTGACAAGATCGTAATCTTGGGGGCCACTTTAACAGACATGTACTGATACTTCTCTTACATTGTCATCTGTGGGATTTTTATTTGATTATTGTAAATTATTTTATTGGTTAAGAAATTGTCTGTTACATGTCCTTTCTATTATCACATCAACACTTCAGTGGTCAGACTGTAAAACCATGTTAGCTCAGTGTTATTTCAGTGAAAATATTTTCGCTGTGATCTGGTTGAGAACTACTGCCTTAGGTGATAGACATTTGATTCTTCTGAAAGCTGTATGTTTTGGTGTCATGTGACCTTAGCACACTAAAACTTC
>QLNU02015360.1:49769489-49794407 GCA_006491805.2 Dysdera silvatica
CGCAGGCCACCATTTTTTAATTAAACAAAATCATACATAATTTATGAAAAACAGGCACAATGAGGAAATTAAGTATTTATTAAATTAATAATAATAGAGGATTAAACTGTATTAAACGCAATATTAATTCTTAGAATTTACAAATGCTGTAGTGCAAGATTTTGCATTTGAGAAATTTTTTGTCAAATACATTCTCGTAACATTTCACATGTCTGCATTTAACTATTAGTAAATTTTCTAATGTGTCATCAGACATGGTTGACCTGAAGTCAGTTCTAATTTTCTTCACTTGACTGAAGACTCTCTCGCATGCTGCATTACTGTGAGGGATCGTAAGTATTGACAGCATAACCTGAGAAAGTCGTTTAAATTTTAATTCACAAGTATCATTTTTTATTTTACCTATGGCTGCCCATTGTGCATCAATGCTACCTTCATTACTCACAGTTTGTGGAACTTTAAAAGCCTGGAACTCGCTGAATTCTGTTTGTAAAGCATCAACAGCTTCATCTTCTGTATTATTGAACAAAAGAACAGGAAATTTTTCTGTAAAATATTTTAAGCTGGAAAATGATGCATTTTCAAAATTCGATATTTGTGTAACCTCTGCATGATGTAACACTTCTAACTCAAAAGGAAATTTATTGTGCATGTAGTCACATGCTGCTATGAAATAGCTTCTGACGTTTTCATAAAATTCATTTTTATCATGGATGTTAAAATCTTGGATTACTTTCAGTGTTCCATTTCCAATTAAGATATCAACATCATCTTTTTGATTACTCCTCTCATGATAGTGGACTTTCAAAATATCACTACATAATTTTGTGACGCTTGGTTTTACAAATTTCACTAGCATTTCTCTGTACAATTTTAAGAGAACAGATTTTAGCATATGAATATACGGTTCCGCAGACTGAAGTTGAGCATTTGCTTTTTAAAATATAGGCACAGTATAAGATAAAAATAAACAGAAAGCCTTATTGATATCTTCCGACAGAAAATAAAACAACCTTTCTTCACGAGACATGGAGTTTTCAGTTTTTTGTTTCTTAGAAATATCCACATAATTTTGAGCTTTCCTTTTTAATTTCTGTGATGCTTTTTTGCTGTTACGTTCTTTCACTTTATCTGCATTTTCAACCAAAACTTTGATAGAGGGAATAGTAAAGAAAGAAAGTGGGGTGATTTGATTCCTTTTCATGGCCATTTCCTTAAAAAAAAATGATCAAAGGTTGCCACTGCTGGATTATACGCTCTAAGCACTTTCCAACAGACAACCAACGAGTGCTAACGTGTTTTAGTACCTTTTTTATATCAGTCTCATGAAATTCTTGAAGAATTTTCAACCTATCTTTTCTTTTCGAACTCTTTTGTAAGTAATAGTAAATGTCTACCAAAATTTCATCGATTTTAAATGGCAAACATGCAGCACTCTTTTCAGCTGCTAAGTTAATAAGGTGGCAGGAACAGCCCATAATTTCAATATTTTGGTGATGATTCTTTAACACCGCTGCTACACCTGCTTTTTTTCCTATCATAACAGGTGCATTATCACAGCTAAAGGCAACACAATTAGAAATCGCA
Source organism: Dysdera silvatica (assembly GCA_006491805.2). NCBI lineage: Eukaryota > Metazoa > Arthropoda > Arachnida > Araneae > Dysderidae > Dysdera > Dysdera silvatica. Next base: position 49,771,077 of record QLNU02015360.1, read on the forward strand.
AGGTTTTTAGATTGTAAAGCACTTACCAGAAGATTTCCAATATTTAACCCAGTAGCATCTTCTTTCAAAGATGGCATAGATAAAAGACAATTCACAATTTTTTCACATAAAGGATCGAAGAAAGTTACCACTATTGGATACAGCTTTGAATCAACATCGTTGCTTCCATCAGTTGCAATTGAAAATGGATAGCACCTTAAATTTTCAACAAGTGATGAGGATTCCTTTGCGGACATTTCTTTCATAATTGCAGAAGTTTTGGTCTTTGCAGATCCATATTGTTTTGCAATACTGCTGTCAGGAAACGTTTTCCGAAAGAGCATCCACGCATGATCGCTGCAATTCATTGGCAAATTATGTTCGATCAAAAACGATGTAAATAAACATTCAGCGTTAATCATGGAGGTATCGTTAAATGCAAAAAATGAAGGCTTGATACTATGATTAGACTCTACAGCCTTGAACGTCTCCTTATGTTTAACAGTCTCAGAATGCAAAGTAATATCGCGTTTACCACCGTGAGTAATGCTTATGTCTTTACCGCAACACGTGCAGAAAGCATATTTTGGCCCCAGTCTTGATTTTTGAATAAAATTAAACATCTTCATATATTCGGCTTTAAACGTTTGGTAGTACCTTTTATTAACGGTCGACATCGTTAACGTTGTTTTCAAAAACACCTAAAAACAAAACTTTCTTTCCAGAGCAAAGAAATACCAGATATGTCTAACACATGGCTTCCCTACACAAAGTCACATGCTTGACCAAAACCTTAACGGTGTAGCGCATTCTTTCTTGCCTTCCCCAACAACTACAAATACAGATGCGCGATTTCGTTGCGCAGAGGCATCACTCTACGTCATAGCTGGAGCTAAAATTCCCCGTCACGCCACGCATGCGCCGTCAATGGCAGACGAATTTTTTCGACTTTTTTACCGATATTTGCATTTATGTACGTGTGTTTATTATTAAATATGCACATATGCGCAAAAATTTAAATAAACATGCATCAAGAAAAATAGGTATTTAATTTTTTTAAAAAAAATCAGTATTTTAAAAAACACTGGGGATTTTAGATGAAATCTCCGAAAATTGGAAGAAATCGTTTTCGACTGGAATGATAAAAAAACGAAGCCTCTGGGTACTAGAAGGATTAACCTATGGAAATGTAAAACGCTTAGGTACTGAATTTTAAACCAAGAAAGAATGCTTAGTTTTCGCTAAAAAAAAAGGATCGCGGCTCATCTGTACACTAGAAGTAACACCTATCCACCATATTGGAATTCCATATAACACACAGAGTGAATCATATGACTCTTCTGTGTCTAATATTTTCCTACAATTTCATTCATTTACAAGAAGTTGTTGACCATGAAACATCTTTGCTTGTGAAGAATTTTTAAGTTTATACTCATAGTAAATTTAGTTATGACAGAAGAAAGAGAAAACTTACTGTTTAAAGAGTTTAACCGAAAGTTAGATATTTCAAATTCCTTAAAATTAAACAGGTACAAATATATTTCTGGTCTTCATGAAGGAAGTAATGATTCTGTATAATTATTAAAATAAATACAATACCTAATTTATACATTTTGAAATAGGAATATGTAATTCAATAACAAAGTAGTATAAATGTTTAGCAGAAAAATATGTTCCATACAGCATTTTAAAGAAGCTTGTTCAAGAACATTAACAGCTTAACTGCCTGGAATTCCATTGTTGTGTCAATGTGCTTTCGACAGTATATATATACAACAGAATCTGTATATAATGAAGAGCTTGGGATCAACGAAAATGCTTGCTATATCGAGTTGCTCACTAAATCCATTTAGGATTAAAAATTTCGAACTTTAAAAATAAAGTCTGTATATAGGTAACATACATGCATGAACCATCTAACGATGAAGAGATGGTCCCCAGAAGTTGTTACGACTAGTTTCATTTGGAATAGTTAACTAATCAAAATAAGGTAAGGGGTAGCAATCTGGAGACCTTTGTTTATCAAGTTTGTACAGAACCTGTCATTACTACTACATTTGGCAAGCAATCACCAAAAACTGATTATCCATCGCATATATAGCCTCCCCAACTCCTTCTGCAAAAAAATCAATCTGCTTTGATTGACAGCTTCATCGGGGCTTTTCATCTTAGCACTGAACTTTAGTATTCATACAGTAGTATTCGGCTTTGAATTTATTCAAATTCCATGAACATATTATATAACTTGAAATTCAGTACAATGAGCTAAAAAAAAAATAAGTAAAAGGAACTTACATTAGTAGCCATTCCTAAAATGAGCTTTACTTGGAGCTGGTAAAAAAAAAAGATTTTTTTTATGCTTGTTTCATTTTGCAGAATTTATTTTTGTGGTAAAATACTTAATGCATTGAAGTTATGTGCATATGTATGTGTGTGTGCATGCATGTATGTATGGTATCAGTAATCCACTGCCTTAAAAAAGTGTTTAAGATTTTCTAGGGATTCCATAACAGTAGCATGCCAAGGGATTGTTTATATAATCTATATTAGAGATCATCCTAGGATTAAAAAGGGGCAGGGTGCTAGTCGAAAAAAAAGGGCATTTTGAACGGCACATCAGAATGCAAAAAAAAAAGGCACTGTACTTATATTTAAGGGCACTCAAAAACAAAGAATAAGTATGTGTGTGTTAGGCATGGCAAAGGTCATTAATTATGTAATGTTAATATAATTAATTATTTAATGTTAATATAATTAATTATGTAATGTTAATATAATTAATTATTTAATGTTAATATAATTAATTATTTAATGTTAATATAATTAATTATTTAATGTTAATATAATTAAATTATTTAAGATATTCATTGTCTGAAGTAAAAGATTTAGCATGTTCCATTTTTTTTTTACTACATGCGTATTAATTTTAACTGCTATTAATTCATAAACATTTTTGTAACAAATAATCAGTAATAAAACATTTGCAAGAAAATGTATATAATAGAAAAAAAAAGTCACTGAAATTTTAAGCACATCCAAATTTTTGTTTCATTACAAAATTACAGATCATGAACTTTTTTTTTCTTTAGATTATAAACAAGTGCCAGTTTTTTGCATCCTTCCATTTGTGTATTGCTTTACTGTAATTTATTTAACTATTTATTTTTACCATCATTATTTTGTTGAATTGGTTAACTTTGAGCCTATTTCTTTTATCAGTCAATATTAATTTTAGCTGAGAAAATATCCCCTCTATTTTTGCATTTCATACTGCTAAGGAACAAGTAATGCTCAATATCATGTTTTGCCAACAATTGTCTGTTTTTTTGTTTTTGTTTTCCAAACCGAATAATGTTTTTATTGACATGTTATTTATTAACTGATTAATGATTAATATTACATGTTATTTTTATTAATAATACTGTGGCGTTTCAGGTGCCCTCACATACATTCTTTGAATACTGAATATCGTAGCCGTAACTCCAATGGAAGCCTAAAAAAGGAGGGGGCTCCCCAATATCCCGAGCACGTCTCTGACATGTGACATTCCAAGCACCCTAGCATACACTCTGAATAGGAACATCGTGAAGTCATGGCCCAAATAGCAGCCTAGAAAAAGGATGAGGCTCCAGAACTCCCCGGACACGCCCATATGCAAATATTTACCCCTCACTGAGGAAGGCTCTCGCGTACACTCTCTGAATATCGAATATCGTAGTCGTAGCTCAAATAGCAGCCTAGAAAAAGGATGGGAGGCTCTGAACCCCTTCTCCAATACATCCTTGACTGTTTGGTCGTGACTTCGAACTAAGACCACGATCTGTGAACGATAATCACGAACTATAAACGAAGACCGTGCACTGCGAAATAAGATTGCGAACGAAGACCCACCCCGACCTATGATCGCAAACTATGAACGAAGAGCGGCGACCGTAAACTGTAAACCAAAATCGCAAACGGCGAACGAAAACCACGGACTGCAAACGAAGATCATAAACTATGACGAAGAACGGTAGTTCACAAAAAAAGTTATCTGAACGAACGGGTCATTTTTGTGAATAGTTCAAAAAGACCCGTTCGGTCACGAACGATCCATCTCTAATGTCAGCGAGAGGGTCCTTTCCGGGAATCCAATCATGTACAAAGGGACCAACCACACAGGGTGCTATCTTGCCATTTTAAGGGCAAAAAGGGTGGCCATTTTTCATTTTAAAGGCATGTAGGACAGGATTTTTGCTTTTGAGGGTGGGCAGGGCGCAGCGCCCTTCGAAAAACACCTAGGATGAACACTGATCTATATGATCCTAAAAGCCATTTTATGCATGAGAATGGCTTCCTGTCTTTGCTCTCAATTTGGCAAAAGAAATTCCTGGCCAATAAATAAACAGTTGCAAGATACGAGGTGTGATTGGGAAGTTTTAAGACAGGTGGCGCCACTGCTTAATAAAATGGGATAGGTCCGCCAGTGGGTGTGAAAAGGGAAGCTTGTTTTGTCCTTAAAACATCCTACAAAAATTACCTATCTTTGTTCAGTAGAGAGTGACATTTTGGTGAATGAAGACATGTTTTCGGTTCTCGGTGGATAATTGATTTCGCAAAATGGATGAAAACATGGAACGTAGCGTGTGTCAAATTTGGTTTTAAAACCAAGAAATCAACTTCAGAGACTTACAAACTTTTAAAAACAGCTTTCACGGATAAATGTCTGAGACAGTTAAATATTTTTACCCAGTTCAACAGATTCAAACACAGCCGCGAATCAATTAAAGATGATGTACAGTCCGACTGACCTTCCACTTCAAAAACCAACTAAACATTGCGAAAGTTCACGATTTAGTGCACTCTGACCACAGACTTACCATTAGAGAGATGGCTGATGACCAAAATTTAAGTTTCTACGTGGTTCAGTCAGTTTTAACTGAAGATTTGAACATGTGTTGAATGTCTGAGAAATTCATTCCAAAATTGTTGTCAGACCAGAAACCATTCCAACTTGAAGTGTCCCAACAACTGATTAACCTTGCCGAAACTGAACCAGATTCGTTAAATAGCGTAACTACAGGCGACAAATCATGGGTTTATGGGTATGACCCAGAAACAAGAGCACAATTACCGCAGTGGAAGGGTCCAAGTTTGCCATGACCAAAAAAGGCGCAACAAAGTCCTTCAAATATGAAGACAATGTTGGTGGGTTTTTTTCGATTGTATGTGTATTGTGCATCACAAATCTGCCCTTAGGGGGCAGACAGTCAACCAGGAACACTATAAAAGTATCCTTCAGCGTTTGCAAGAAAATGTGCTGAAGAAAAGACTTGCACTCTGGCGAGACAAGAATTGGGTCCTTTACCACGACAACTCACTCGCGCATTGTGCGTTCTCGATCACGGAATTTTTGGACAAATTCCTGTGCTTCGGCAACCCCTCTATTCCCCTAATATAGCCTTAGCTGACTTCTACCCATTTCCTAATTTGTAAATTTCACTGAAAGGGAACCCATTTGACTCAATTGAAGACATCCAGGCAAATCCGGAAAAGGTTCGTCACACTCTTAAGAAAAAAAAGTTTCCAGGACTGTTCCCGAAAGTGGAAACATCGTTGAAGTCGGTGTGTGAAGACAGAAGGGGACTACTTTGAAGGAGATCTACTGCAATAGCCTTTAAATACTGTCATTTTGAAATTAGAAGCCTAATCTTAAAACTTTATAATCACACCTCGTAAACAGATCAATGCTCCTGGAATAATTAAGTATAGTATAATTTAATCATAATGCTACTACAGATTACGGCAACAGCGATTTTTTTTCAAAACTTGCCATCACAGACATGTATGCGCACCGCGATTCCGTCATTTTGGAAAGAAACATTTCTTTGTTAATGGAGTAATGTTTTGAAACATTGTTGTGGTTGTGAATGTTTTTATTTTTACTATTGCAAGTTTTACGAATTCAAGAGAATGAGAGGGCCATGATTAACAGATGTTGTCAGCAAGTGGGAGCGGGACACTATCCCAACTATGCAAGTACTGATTCAGGAAAAGCATTGGGTCACACAAACATCTGGAAAACAATGTTCTATTGTGGCGGATGCTAGCTACGGTCGTTGGCATCTTAGCAGAGTGGGCATAATCTGTACTATTACACTTAGCATCCATACTATTACACACACAGCAAACAAAATTAAGAGATTTTAAACATAATCTAGAAAAACATTCTAAAAAATTACATAAAAATTTAAAGGAAAAAATTAGTGATTGAGGATGTGGTGTTACTCTAGATTACGCATCTCTCGGCAAATTTCACCAACTTATGTGGGCTAATTGAGCATTGGCAGTCTGCAATAATGGGAAAATATCATTTTGGTCTTCTTTGCAGTTTTTAAAATGATGAAAATATAGTAATACTTTTTCCTTGCCCTCTGGATGCTTTCGCATTTCTCAGCCTTCGGCCAAGATGGCCCGAATGGATAACATTCAAGAAACTGCCTTGCGGAAGCCTTGAATCAGTAGTGGGTGGCAAAGTAAAGTACTGAATGGTAATAAAAAATGTTTAACGATATTCTCATGGGGAAAAAATAATTTTCCTCAGAAACAAAGGAAAATTGGAATTTGAAAAAAGGGCTTAAGAACCATGGAGAAGTAAAACTACCTACCATGGAGAACCAAACCATACGAAGCCAAACTAAAACCATCTCAAATAAGGTATTGCATTTAAATTAAGTTTTCCAGAATTTAATATCGATCTGAATAAAACATACAAGGGCAAATCAGGAAAGTCTTTTCACCATTTTTTTTTTTTTTTTTTTTTTAGCCTAACATGGCTATCAATGCGAAGTCAACATATCCATTCCCAGCGGTGGATCTTTCTTGGACCAGCCTGGCCTTATCTACCGGCATCTCCACGGCGACATGGTGCTGTAGTCAGTTGTTGAAGAAGGTGGATGTACTTCACACGTCCACGGTGTACGAGCAACGAAGCGTGATTCGTTTTCTATGGAGCAAGGAACGAACGCCCATCGAAATGCAGCTCACGTATGGGGAAAAGTGTCTCGCTTTGGGAAGTGTGAGATGGTGGTGGTGTGAGTTCGCAAAAGGCCGTGAAGACTTGCATGACAATGAGCGTTCGGAGAGGCCGCGTTCATCGATGACTGACGACAACATTTCCCACGTGTAGAGATCGCGGATAGAGATGTGCACCTTAAGGACATTTCCTGGGAGCTTGGCATTTCGTATGGGAGTGTTTACGACATCGTTCACGGGTTCTTCGGGTTCCGGAAGATTTCATGTCGGTGGGTGCCAAGGCAGTTGGACGACATGCTAAAAGGCAAGCGAATGCCACAAGGTGCAACCATCAATGCCGACAGTTATTGTTCCACACTGTCACGTCTGACATCATGCGAAAGCGCTGAGGGATCCTCAATGTGGACAACATGGTTATCCTCCACAACAATGCGAGGCCACATGTGACAATCAGAACCGTCGACAAGCTCCGGTCATTTCACTGGGAGAGTCTGGACCACCCACCATATAGTCCGGACCTCGCCCCTAGTGATTTCCACGTTTTCGGTCCGCTGAAGAAGTTCCTGGCAGGACAGCGATTCACGTGCAACGATGAAGCCAAGACAGCAGTCCGACGGTGGTTCCACAGTCAGCCGGACGAATTCTACCACAGGGGCATCTCAAATTTAGTGCTGCGATGGGACAAATGTCTGAACCGGTGTGGGGACTATGTGGAAAAATAGTGTAAGGTACGTAGAATAGTACGTATATTTGTAATTACCTGTATGTACCTTATTTTGGCTAATAAAAAATAGGGGCAAAGACTTTCTGATTCGCCCTCGTATAACCGTAGTTCATATCGTTCAAACACACATATACATGAATTACTCATATACGAAATGCTCATCCTATAACACAAAAAAAAATATATATATATATATTTCTGCAGAATAATGCAATCCTTCTTTCACTATTAAAAAAACAAGCAATATAAGATGAAGAAAATAGTGCATTCTAACGCAGTGACATACCCACAGGGGGGGAGGGGGGTAGCAATGGGGCCCAGGATCCAAAGGCCAGGCCTTGGGCTGACCAAACGAAAAAATTATTTTGATTTTGCTCTTGAAAAGAAAAATGTGCAGAATACAACTGCCTTACTAAATTAATATAACAGTTGAAACAAATTTTCGGAGAATTTTTCGGTGTTAACCCCCCCCCACACACACATACATACACCTATGAAAAAATTCTGTCTGCCACTGCTCCCCTCCTCTGTGGAAAATTCTGGGTGGCCCACCGTTCTGACGCAAGGTAGTTTTTGGGATTATGAATGCAAGTTATTGAACGAAGATTTTACTCTTCGTATGAAAAGACATTAAATGATTATAAACAATAAATTCACGATATTTCCCATGAGCAGTAAGATCTTCGATCATTAATTTGTATCCTTAATGTGTGAATTTACATTTCAACCTCCTTTTATATGTTTCATGCATATTCAATAATACAAACGCAAACAGCCAGCTTTCTAGAAAGATCGCCATTGATTTCACCAAACTGCCAAGAAGTCTTTCGATAAATAGCAGTAATAGAGGCGATATCCAAAATTACAAAATAACATTTAATAATGCTTTATCCGAAAACTCGTGAAACAAGTATTCGATACATTTGAAAGATGCATATAATGCATCAAAACTTAATTTTTAGCTCTAAATTTTAACCGAGATACAGCCGTTTGAAATCTTCGAAAATGCCCCTAATTTTGCCCCTTGGTATCTGTATTAAAGTCCATGCTGAAAAACACTTGAATGCGTTTATAACAATTTTTTGAGAGCTTTCAAATGAGACCACTCCCATTAAAATTGGCGTCGTCCAGCTCGGGCCCTTCCCTTGTAAGTTCCAAGAATGTCTCACAAAAACTAAAACTTACCACTTATAAAACAATAATAAAACCTGTAATTTTATCCAGAACAGAGACATAGACATTAACAGCTAGAGACAAAGAATTGCTGAGAATATGGGAGAGGAAAGTACTCCGGAAAATATTCGAGGCAGTTAATGAAAATGGCATATATGGAGAATTAGGAAAAAACGGAATATACCATTTATGTGAAGACCCTGATTTGATGACAGTAATAAGGACAAGAAGATTTAGGTGGCTCGGACATGTAGAAAGGACAGAAGAATTTAGGACAGGGTTTAAGCTGGCTCAAAAAATGCTAAAATGGGAATGAGTTGCAAGTTTTTGTAATGAGGCTTTCAATCTGTTTCAAACATTAATATGAGAGAATACTTTCTGCCATTTCAAAGATCATTTCAAAGCTTGCTAACTTTCCAATTTAGAAGGGGACAGACACTATGTGTTTCCTTTGATTTAACTTGTTTATTCGCTACAAAATTTCGTCGATACACACAATCTGTCTACACGCTCCCACCTCTCTATTCCTACACTCCCATCTCTCCTATTCAGAGGCAAAACCATTCATGCACTCCAGGCCGTAATGCCATACATGTTAGAGGGCATCTCCTCCTGATTTTCACACACCATACCCCAGCCATATGGCTGCTTAAAAACGTGAAAGAGAAGCAACTTTTCAGCCATTTTCGTCGCTTAAAAATGTTAACGAATTAAATCAGTAATAAAATAACCACAAGTACCATGAGTAATCTGGGAAATTTTAAAATGACACTCCACAGCAGAATACCTTAAATCATTTTTACCCCTCCTTCATGGAATTGTTCCCCACTCAGGCCATTCTTTTGAATGTATTTTTAGCCCACAGGGAAAGATGGGGGTGGGCTGGCCAAGAAAGGGGCAATCCCCACTTCCAAGGGGACAGGGTCTTTGAATAAAGACAACTGTGTGAAGGGGCATCTCTGTGTGCCTGGCATGGTCAACTTGTCTCCCTTCTCCCAACTGTAGTTCCTCCCTTGAGTAACTGGTAAGGGGATGGGGTGTTCAAACAGGTGCTGTACTGATCTAGGATGGCTAAGAAAATCATAAAAGCCAATCCAATCCGAAGAAAGAAAGTGGGATGTCCTAGGAAAAGATGGCTTGATGGAGTGGAAGATGATCTGCGAAGAATGGCAAAGAAAGGCCTTGGATACAGAAGAATGGCTGACGATTGTTAAGAAAGCCCAGATCCTGTAAGGACTGTAGTGCCGAAAAAGAAAATAGAAAAATGGGTGAAACTCCAGATGTATCCCGGTCACCAAAACTCATGCTACACTCTTAAAATGAGTACAAGAATCCTAAGCACCACGCCTGCGTGTGAATCCCAGTATACATAAAGCTTGGCTTGTATCTTGGAACTTTATCAGAAGGAATGCTGGATGTCAGCCATGATTGTTTCATATGCAACAGAAATTTTTGTGAACCAGTATTTTTCCGGAATCAGTGAAAGCCTAGTAGGGGGGGGGGTACTCCCATACCCCCGGGCACCAAAAAAAAAATTCAGTACAGCACAGAGCCACGCTATCCTGCAATTCGAAAGCTTGCAGTAGTAAAAAACGCTCGCTTCTGTACATGCAGGACATATTTACCTAACAAAACGTTGCCAACAGTCATATTCTGACTTCAGCAAACTTCATGCCACAACATCAGTGAGTTTTTTTTAAAAACACTTAGAAAATTCGCGACTGGCCAAACGTCAATCCATGTTGATGTCATCTGAGAACGATCACCCGAGAAGGAAACGTGCCTTTGGCGACCGGGATACATCTATAGTTTGGCCAAAAAATGCTGAGAAACTATAATAACTGAAAAAAAAAATTAACAGTTCACAAATAATCCTCCGTTAACAAGAAAATACGATTTTCCTTATATAAAAGTAGGCTCTAGTGCACAACACGTCCTCTAGTGATTTTTAGTAGGAAGTGTTTCCAACATGCATGGCAATTGTGACACTGACTTGACACCATGTTGTTTACGTCATGTTAACAACATGGATGTCTCGATTCAGCGAAGTTGAAAAAAGGAGGTACAAACCTTTATTGCTCTTCTTTATCAGATGTGTGAAGTTTTTGTGGCCTTTAAAAACGCGGGAAATTTTCTGGTCTATTTTTGTGCTGGCGCTGCCATATTAGGAGTCATTCGTGGCAATGGTTTTCACCTACTTCCTTCCTTATTCGCCTCCTCATCCCTTTCCTTCCCCCTGTCTCTTCCCCTATCATGAACATTTTCACTTTCTCTAACGGCACTGAAAAGTGTCATTCAAACAAGGCCTAGCCCACGATCTCATCGTGCAGTCATATCTGGATGAAATTAATCCTCCTTTCATAACCTACTCCAGTACATTTCTCTTTCCTTTCAACCGCAATTTCACAAAAACAGACGTCAACAATTCAGACATGATACAATTCACTGCAATATAAAACACAGCCAAAAGAATGACGAAACACGTTCAAATGCCCTTACATGTTCAAATGCATATATGTGTGACGTCACAAGGCTATGTACTAAATCTAGCGACTTTCCGATTCATTTCAAGAGAAGAGCAACACTAGGGGATATGTTCTGCACTGTTACCTAAAAGTAATTTTCTTGTATAAGTTAATTATTTTTATGTTTATTATTATTATTCGTATAAGTCAATTATTTTTATGTTTTTTGACGGCGGGGTTGATTTGACTGTGGAACTGTAAATTATATGAATGAGGTTAACTGAACTAGTAGCATTTCATCTGCATAATTAATGCTCTCATTTAATTAAATAATGTTCTCATTTGGTTAATTTTTTGTGACCTGGTGTTTATCCGAAATCAGTACATACTTAGTGGGGGGCAGTGGCCTTCACAACACCCGCTTACGAAAAATATCAGTACATCATGGCACTGCAAGCTCTTAAATTTGTAAAGCCTGCAACAGTGAAAATAATATTCAGGTGACACTGCAGAACACGCAACCCACTTCTTCATCTATCCCCTTAAAACCGTAAGAAATTGCTCTAGATAGCGTTGTGACGGGAGGTCCCATGCGTTCACATGATGCTGTGTAATCCCGCGTGATTTGGTATGAGATTCCATTTTTTTTTCCTTCACACTAATTATGACTGTCTGAATGTTTTTATTTTTTATGGATTACGTTTTTTTTATAGATTGAGTGGGCCATGAAAAAGGGTTTAATTGCACGTGAGTATGAGTATCCGAAGGGGAAGAAAATGGTGAGTCCATGTGCTAGACGTAGTGTTGAAGTTGATTTTCAATGGCATAGGAAATGTGGTAGGGTTTTTTAGGTTTGGAAGGGAGGGGGAGTGGGATAGCGGAAAGGGGGAGGGTGATCCAGATGCACTAAAAGAATGGGAGGGGAAGAGGAGGAAGAAAATTAACATAAAGTAGGGTGGGAAGAGGATGATTCAAGGATATTATGGGAAGGTGGATTTCCGAAAAGGAGAGGGGGAAGAGGAAGCAGAATAACGTTAATTATGGGAGGAGAATTGACGAAAAGTATGCGAGGGAAGAAGGAGGGGGATTTACAAAAAGTATGCAAGGGAAGGAGAAGTATTACCAAAAACACCGTAAACAACATGGCGGCTAGTGACTTTGCCGATGCCGGAAACATCCGATCACACAGAATAAGTACTAATTTTTTATTTTTTAGAATTGGGAGGAGGTGGGGAGAAAGAGGAAAAAGATGAGAATGGCGTAAACAACATGGCGGCTAACTGTGACCAGTGTTGCCAGTACCAATTGCCAGTTTGAGAAGCACGGACTAGAATCAAGTGGGTTGCATGCTCTGCAGTAGCACCTAGCGTTCATAATAATGGGTGCTAGTATAGAATCTGTCACAACCATGCTTTTTAATGGGAAGTGTTTCCAACATGCACGGCAACAGTGTGCTGATTTGTCACCATGTGGCTTAAGTCATGTGACAAGACCCTGCCTCCTTCCCTCCTCTTCTCGATACAGCAAATTGTAAAAAAAAAAAAAAGGTACTAACCTTTATTGGTCTTCCTTGTCAAATGTATGTATCAGGAATTTTTTTTTTTTTCATGGCATTCAAAAATGATGGAAATAAATTTTCTGGCCTATCTTTGTGCCGAAGCCGCCACATGAACTCAACAAAGTAGGAGTCAAAGATACCTTCATTCTTGACATGTCGGTGATGCTGACGGCGGAATTCTTGTTTCACGTTGCTCCACGTTCCCTCGACTGTATTTGTGTGTTGCCCTGTCTCAGGGTCTTTAAAAGTACACTATGGTTTTTCCTTACTTCCTTCCCTCCCACCTCCCTTTCCTCCTTCCCTCTCTTCTGTCCCTGTGCATTTTCACCTTTTTTTCCAACACCACTGAAAAGTGTCATCCAAACGAGGCCTAGCCCACAATCTCATACCCGGATGAAATTAACCCTTCTTCCATAACCCACTCTATCACACTTCTTTTCCTTTTCAACTGCAATTCCACAAAAAAAAAGCCAGAGTCAAACGTTCAGGCATAATTCAAATTGCTACAATTCAGAAAATACAGCCAAAAAGAATGGCGAAGCACTTTCAAATGCTTTTACAACCTTCGAAGATAACAAGCACATGTCACGGAGTGTGTAACGTCACAAGCCTACCTACAGCGACATTTCTACTCATTTCTAAAGGGAAAACGTATGGTTGTGACATGTTCTGTACTGTCACCCAACGAAGTTTCAAAAGATTCCTCTATTACCGAAAAAATGGGTACTTACGTATTAATGGGCCATCAGCACCATTATGCTAGAACTAGGCAATTGTTTCATGGGACAAAAATCGTAACTTGGAAACACTGTTTTGGATTTTATCATAAAAACACTTTTAAAATCGTTATAGCTCCACCATTTTGTTGTTTAATTATTATGTAAGTATTTTTTCATGCAATTAGTACACTTACCTGAATCATAGGAACCGAACTGGGGGGAGACTCCCCAGCTCATCGCTGCACGACTCGTGTCCAATCGGATCACATTCGATGTGCACTATCTGAATCAGTAAAATGTTGAATCAATATTATGTTGAATTTGTATTTTTTATTTTTATATTCATGCTTCAAAAGCTTGGCATAATTCTAAGATTGCCAAATAAGATCTGGGGCCGCTAAAACGTAATATAACTATAATACGTAAGTACCAAGGTGGGTTGAAATTCCCGGAATTTACGAAAACTTATGGCCTTCCTGCCTTGTTCCTGAAAGAAGGCAATAGATTCCCATTTGTTGCTCGGAAGTTCAAACAAACGCATTGTAACAGCAATTTACACGTTCATTTCTCACTTAAAAGTCCAAACCGGAAAATCAATGCCACAAATTCACACTTTCAAAGACGACAAAGCATCCAAAGACGTACGATTTTTTACGAACAATTACGATGAAAACTGCTATCACTTACAATTTTTTCCAATCCTTACATTTCTAGGCGAAAAAAACTGTCGCTGACAGCCCGTTAATACGTAAGTACCAAAAAATGTTTTTTCCAAAATGGCGGAATCGCGGCATACGTACACATTCGTGATGGCGAGTTCTGAAAAAAGATGCCAACATTCACCGTAATCTGTACTAGTGCCCAAACTTTCCAGCACTAAGGATAAATGTGAACACACACAACCTGTTAACATGTTCATTAAATTTTAAGCGAATTCAGATTCTGAATATTGTTATATGCATATTACATGCACATATACAGACTTCATTTTCAAAGTTTAGAATTTTAAATTTCAAAATGGATTTATCGAAGACCATACAGAGCATTGTTTTGATCCCAAGCTTATCACATATGGGTCCTACTGTATACATATATAGATTTTATATATACATGACGAGATCTGATTCTACACATAAAAAGAGAGAGAAACCTTCTAAAATCGCTATGCCGTAATATGTTAGAAAAATTCAAAATCTAATGTAAAGACTCAGCTACCGTTTGCTACAAAATATACTTGTACGTCGAAAATAAGGACTTTTGTGAAATCGTATAGAAATTACACTTTAAAATGGTAAATCTATAATAAAATGACTTCACATCGGTCATGTGGTAAGTGATGGAAAACCAACTTTGGAATTTCAAACATGTAAACATTATATGAACATAAATACAATCATATGTTTAAACAATTTATATATCATAATTTCCTATTTCAATAACATATGACAGTTTTTAAATAGTGGTTCTTGAAAATTTTAATACAACATGAAATACGAATAGCTTACCGCAAGATAAATAGTCAACTTTCAGCCACAGAACTTAAACACCGGTACACAAAAATATTCTTTAGAATTCTGGAAGACGTGTCAAACAGTGTTGCCAATTTTATCTGACCTAGAAGAAACTGTAAAATTTTCCACGTAGCATACGTCTTGACTAAATTTAAAAATCCCAGGTATGATGACGATGGTATCTATTTGTATATAACATTCTGCAATCATTAACACCAAAAGGTTTCTATAAGAAACAAATGGAGAAAGAAAGGGAACTAATTGTAATAAATAACAAATTGTTGCCCGATTGCACAAGTATCTTTCATCCAACCAATACAATACATTGCTGCCAATTATGAAGCAGGCCAGTGGCTAAGCCGCAGCTCGACCTGCATAACATTTTTTTTTTTTTCCCTTAAAGTTATTCCTAATGCCTTTTGCTTAGTTACTTACCCATATAAGAATGTATCGGAAAATGGGAGATGTAGTTTTATATAAGCAACGGAATATATAAAATTATAGTGAATCAAAACGTGCTCACATTTTTTGACATGGTTATTTGTTTGTTTCTTTTGGTACATAGTTGTACAAACAGTTAGGCATAAAAGGCGGTAGAAATAATACGGAATGCTATATCGGCACATTATAAATTATCTTTGTTTTTTCTTTCGGTATTCATATGTTTAGCAGTGGCGTCTTAACAAATTGGGTAACTAGGGGACGTTCTCAGACCCCCGACCCGAAGAGATGCCATGAAACACAGTAGCTAGATGACCTGGCAAAACCGTACAAATTACGTCCTTAGCCACGGAAATATTCTACATTATGAATTATTTCAGCCTATTTTACGCCATTCCTCGCCTACGCCCCCTGGCGTGGGCCTTTCATGCTACCTCCTAGCTACAGCCTTGGTGCCAATGTCAGGTTTTACTGCGCTGCCGTCGGCGACCATCCTTCCCAAATTCCCCTTATTTGCGTGCTTAACGTAGCATACTGACCAGGGTCGGATTAAGATTTCGTGGGGCCCAAGGCAAAATTTTTCCTGTAGCCTTTTGAAAAAAAAAAAAAAAAAAAAAAGAAAAAAGCTTATGTAGTTACAGTAGAACCCATATATAACGAGGAGTTTGTAACCAACGAAAATGTTCGCTATATGTGGTCGATTGCTGAATCCGTTCAGGAACTTAAAATTTCAAACAAAAAAAAATAAATCGGTAGGAGTAACATATTTGTATGATACATGCAATAATATTTAGCTTTGAATTTGCTTAACGTTTAATGAACATAAAAGAAAAATATATATATCGTACTTATATATTTTTTAATGAAAAACAAAATCGTATACTGGGGCATACACTTGCGTTTCTACTTGTGTGGAAACTCGAAACCCCTCTTGCAATTTTGTATTACTGGCGTTGCTTTCCTTTTATTGCATCTAAAACTTTTAGCTTATCGCATACACTCAATGTCAACTGTAAAGGAAGTCTTCCACAACGCCACACTGCAATGACTGGCGGACAACGAGTGGGGTAAGACTAGTTAGTCAGAATTGAAAAGACTTCCTCTCCACACTTTATTCCAATAAAAAGAGGGGACTACGAACGTATACTTATAAGTTAATACAGGCCTGCACAAAAGTTTAGACACAGAGGCAAATTATAAATAAAAGCGAGAATTTGCATTGAACTTCGCCGATATTGTATCTAAATAATCCTAGAACCAATAATAAATTGTGCAACTTAAAAGATTACCAAAAGTACTGAAACAAAATATCCCAACACCGTAATATTGGAATCTGCATGCCACAAATGTTTAGGCACATATGTCAGATTTATGCAAATTAACGGCGCGAAGTTCCCAAGTGATCGAAGGGGCGTTTCCCAGAGTTGTTATATAAGGCCTGAAATAATTTAGAATGCTTAGAACGATGCCGAAGTCAAAGCAATTTACGAATGACGAGATTTTGAAGATTTGGAGGCTGAAAACTAAAGGTAAATCTGTTACTCAAATTTCTGTTGCATTGAACCGTTCAAAGCGAGGCATTTATCGAGTGTTATCCCGGGGTGATCAGTATCAACCAAAATCACGATCTGGGAGGCCTCGAGTGACCAGCATTCGGGATGATAGACAAATACGAAGATTGGCTTCAAATGAAAGCCTGTCTGCAAATCAAATAAAAAACACGTTAGCAATGCGAGTGTCAAGAGAAACCATACGTAGAAGGATTGTAGAATGCAGGTGTTATTTAGTGATGAAAAAAAGTGGAACTTAGATGGTCCCGATGGCCTTTCGCACTACTGGCACGATCTTCGAAAACGCCCCTTAAGTCGGTTCAGCAGACGTCAAGGAGGAGGTTCAGTCATGGTTTGGGGAGCCTTTAGCTTCAATGGACAGACTTCTTTGGCGTTTTTGAATGGAAAACAAGATTCCAAGGCATACCAGGCAACTCTTGAAAGTCACCTATTACCTTTTGGCGAACTTTTATGTGGACGAAACTGGGTTTTCCAACAAGATAATGCGTCCATCCACACATCCAGGTCAACAAAAGAATGGATGAGCGCTAAAAATATTACAGTTCTCGATTGGCCTGCTCTTAGTCCTGACTGTAATCCCATCGAAAATGTATGGGGCATACTAACGAATGTTGTGTATGCCAATGGAAAGCAATATCCGTCCGTTTTAGAACTTAAAAAGGCTATAGAAGAAGCGTGGTTTAATTTTGAACCAGAAACCTTTCAAAATCTTGTGCTTTCAATGAACGACCGCGTATTTAATCTAATACGAAGTAATGGTGGCTACATTGATTATTAAAATTGTTCATTTCCTTATGCAAGTGCTAAAATTTATGTTTGTGCCTAAACTTTTGTGCCACATATTTTACTTATTTTAAGTTATATATTGCAGCAAGTTCGCTACTGATGTGATTTCTGTTCTCAAATTTTTAATTTGCATATTACATGTGTTCATACTTCGTAATATTAAAGTTCCTACTTCTTCAGTTTTAATAGTATTTTGTTATACTCAAATTTGTGTTGTGTCTAAACTTTTGTGCAGGCCTGTATACGCATATGTCATAATAGGGAGATCTTGAAGCATGGGCTTCGCAGAATTTTTGTAGGGGTGGGCAAAGATTACTTCAGCAGAATAAAAAAAATACATTAAAAAATATCATGATTACATTAATTGATTAATTAATTAATTTATTTAATTAAATAATTATTTAAATTATTTAATCAAATAATTATTTAAATTATTTAATTAAATAATTATTTAAATTATTTAATTAAATAGTTAATGTGACTATTTAGTTAAAAATATTTAAATAATTTATAACCTTAAATTTTAATTGACACTGTATACATCTTGTTTATCAAGTTTTTTAAACTAACCTTTAGACTGGGTGTATAAAGCTTGATGTCACGATTAAATTATTTTAAGTATATATTTTAGCATACACAAAACCATTTTTTTTAAATCAGATATGGGAGAGATATATCTATAAGCAGAGATGCGGTACTCTAGATCATCGTGGACCAGGTTGAGAACATATGCAGGGGTATTGAAGGGGGTTGTAACACTCCACTGCAATGAAATTTTGTATATTTAACATAGGATATATGAGTTGTAGCTCTGTAACTCCCTCATTGAGCCTATAGCCCCTTACGAACTTTCTGCATACGACTATACGTTACAATCTCAACGGATGGTGGCCATGCTGTTCCGAACTAGTTTCGGTGGGGTAATGTTGATAGGGATGACATCACCTGAAAGTTTACAACAATATGGGATATAAAGGCTTATCAAAATATGAATAATTACAGTTCTTTGTCTCACGGTGTATTATTGCTTTGAAATGATGATTGAATTGTGTTCGGGAGAAGCCCAGTCAATTTTGACCTTATTAAAAAGTGTAGTTTTGTTTACTTTTTTTCGACACAATACTTCGCAGATGCTTTATCCAGTCCTGAAGTTCAAGATTGGCGTAACCTGAACTTAACCAAATTAAATAATTCACACCTACCAATAACCGCAGAGTGCACTAAAATGAAGTAACCGCTAAATCATCGACAGCAATAACACCAGGAATTAAGCAAAATCGCTATATATCTCAGAAAACAAACTGTCAGGCAAAATAGTATGACTTTTTAATATAACACATCTTCGGAGGGGATTTTTTTTTAACTTTTTAATTATATTTTTCGATTTTGATGCGGGGGGTTCAACCGCCTAGCACCCTCCCCGTGGATACGGCCTTTCTCACGTTTGGTCTATTGGACCCAAAAAAAAAAACATATATATATATATATACAGTGAAAATCGGTTATAACGACCTTCAAGGGACTGTGCAAATTCGGTCGTTATAAACGATATCTTTTTAAAATCATAGTAGCCTATAGTATAATACACTCTAGAGTTTTATAAATTATTTTGATAGTAAAAAATTATTAAAATTTTTGGTTTCAAAATTAAATAAAAACATAATTATAATGAATTTAATTTCCGTTTATATTAAATTATATTTATAGCCACACTAAAAACATAGCACTTTTTTAGTTTTTAAATTGAAAAAATTCTAGAAAATACTAAAGTATATAATGTACAAAACGAGTCTAATGAATGATATTTTGTTATATTATACTAATAACTTCCGAACAGTGCAGGTTTAAGAGTTTTGTGGGCCCCACGCTTCAAAAATAGAATGGACTCCTAAAGAATATGACCCTCGTGATATTCAATTAATAAATCATTTTATTTTAGTTTATTATCTTCAATATTCAGGTTTAGCAGTAATAAAACTTTCTCAGACATTTGTAAATAAACAAGATTAGAATAACACTTAAATTTTAATAACTAACACATATAGTTCTGTCAAGTCGCGTCATTATATCTGATACAAATTTTCCTACTTCGAATCTACGCAGGTTGCAAAATTACCGTCGTTATAATAGGTTTCGTCGTTATATAAAGATAATAT
The DNA here is from genome assembly GCA_006491805.2 of Dysdera silvatica. Classification (NCBI taxonomy): domain Eukaryota; kingdom Metazoa; phylum Arthropoda; class Arachnida; order Araneae; family Dysderidae; genus Dysdera; species Dysdera silvatica. The sequence goes on from QLNU02015360.1 coordinate 49,791,174, forward strand.
ACAACGTTATCAGTTGCCGTAATCTTGTGTAACGTCACTACAGTATCATATGGATTGTTATCTGTTATTATAACGTTGCATAATTTTATTAAAGGAAACGCTGCCTTTTATATATGTCCCGTTCATTCTCCTTTTATGTTCGAAGAAATGGAAGGTGGGAGAAAGGGGGATGACTTATTCAAAAATATTTGCATTATTTCAGCAGTGCATTTCCATAAAATTGAGAAACAAAATCGGGAAGAGATAAGGGAAAAAAATGTTATATATATATATATATATATATATATGGCCTGCAAAAGGGTTGCTGGTATCTAACTGGAAGGAGACCCACACGCTGAACGTATGTGACGATGTGTGGAACCGGCCAGGCCAGTAACCTAGTGTCCTACCCCGCCTTCAAGTGGTGCAGGCTGAGCTTTCTATTTATGTGGCAAATTAATATTTGCTGCACGGATAGAAAGGCGGAAGGGGAGGGCTAATTCACCAACCCGTCTAGCCAGCGTGGTGAAATGATGGCTAATTCCTCCATTATGTTGACACACCAAAAACCATGGCCCCTAGTCTCCAGGTGCTGGAGTGCTCCTGATCAAGGCAGCGGTCAGTGTGGCATGAAAGCAGGGGGTGCTAAGAATCACTGGAATGGCCCAGGCTGCCGTTTGTTATTGACCTTGGCTACGTTTAATGGACGATCCCTTGCTTCTGAAGCAAAACTTCAGGAATTGGAAGAAGAACTTGACAAGATCAAATGGGACATTGTAGGACTCAGTGAAGTTAGAAGAAAAGGTGAAGAGTTGGTGGAACTTAAAAGTGGACATTTGTTTTATTATAGAGGAACGGAAACTGGAAGAACAAGTGGTGTTGGCTTCTTAATCAACAAAAGAATTAAAGACTACCTTCTTGAAGTCGAAAGCACGTCAGATCGAGCAGCGAGGCTCGTTGTTCAACTAACCCAGCGATACCAACTTCAGATAGTACAGGTATATGCACCAACATCAAGCCATACCGACGAAGAGGTTGAAGAATTTTATGAAGAAATCAAACAGTTACACACCAAAGGGAAACAACATATCAAGCTCATCATGGGGGATTTCAATGCAAGAATTGGACAACAGGAACAAGGAGAGACATCGGTTGGTAAATACGGATATGGGGAAAGGAATGAACGTGGCGATCAACTCATCGAATTTGCAGAAGCTGAAAATCTTAGCATCATGAATTCATTTTTTAAGAAGAAACCGCAAAGAAAATGGACATGGAAACACCCAAATGGGGGAACTAGTGAAATTGACTATATCCTGGCAAACAAGAAATCAATTATTGAAGATTGCAGTGTACTGAACAGATTTAATACTGGAAGTGATCATCGAATGGTGAGATGTAAAGTGCACTTAAATACTAAATTAGAACGACAGAAGCTCATTAGGAAACAAGTAAGTAAGAGGGTGGATTTAAAGAAATTAAAAGAAAATACCGAGGCATTCAAGTTGGAATTAAAAAATCGCTTTTCTGCACTGGAAGGACTTATTGAAGAAGTTGACATCTCAGAAGCAAATGAAAACATTGTTAAGACAATAGTTGAAACTGCTGGGGAAATTGGTGGTGTAACCTGTAAAAAGCACAATAGCAAATTATCTGAGAAGACGAAACAGCTCATGAAAAGGCGAAGAGATATGAAGGTGGACAATCAAAATACCAGTTCCAGGATTGAGTACATAGAACTTTGTAAAACTCTGCGCAAAAGCATGAAAGAAGACATAAGAAAATTCAACTGTGAGCTAGTAAGGAAAGCCATTGAAAATAACAAGAGCCTTAGGGTTGTTAAAGGAAGTTTATCTGTTGGGAAGAAACACATCATTGCATTAAAAGGAGAGGATGGCACCGTAACAAGAAATAGGGAAGAAATACTTAGAAGAGTTGAAGAATTCTACAAAAATCTATACGAAAGTAACAGTGGATTAAACGAAGACATTGAAATAGTCGAAGGAACAGCTCCTAAAATCTTAAAAGAAGAAGTTTCATTTGCAATAAAAAGTATGAAGAAAGGAAGAGCCCCTGGTGATGATGGTATTACATTAGATATCCTAAAAGAAGCTGGAGAATATGTAGAAGACATACTTGCAAAATTCTTTACCAAATGTCTTAACAGCGGTAACATACCAAACCAATGGGATTCTGCAACAGTAATTCTTTTGCATAAAAAAGGTGATAAAGAGGATTTGAAAAATTACCGACCAATTAGCTTGTTACCTGCTATTTATAAAATCTTCACAAAAGTGCTAACACATCGCCTGCAGAAAAAATTAGATGCAGCTCAACCAAGAGAACAAGCTGGATTTCGAAGTGGATTCAGTACAGTGGACCATATTCAAGTATTAAGAGAATTAATTGAAAGAACACATGAATATGAACTTCCATTGTGTGTGGCATTTATTGACTATGAGAAGGCCTTTGACTCTATTAAAACATCAGCAGTCATCAACTCTTTAAGATCAACAGACATTGAGGATGTGTACATTGACATGGTGAAACGTGTGTATAAAAATGCAAGTGCAAAATTTCGGTTACATAAAGATACCAAAACTATCAAAATTGGTAAAGGTGTGAGGCAGGGAGATACCATTTCTCCAAAACTTTTTACTTCAGCTTTACAGATGATTTTTCAGCAGATAAATTGGAATAACAAGGGAATAAAAATAAATGGTGAATATTTAAATCATTTGCGGTTTGCTGATGACATTGTTATTTTTTCAACGAACCCATTAGAACTCCAAGACATGGTACAGGAGCTCTCAACTAGAAGTAAAGAAGTTGGACTCAAGATGAACCTACAAAAAACTAAGATCATGTTCAATAATTTCGTAGAGGAAACAAAAATACAAGTTGACAACATTGAGCTAGAAATTGCTGATTCATATATTTACCTTGGCCAGCTGATTTCAATGGATGGCAACATTATGAAAGAACTCAACAGACGTATTAAACTTGGCTGGAGTGCATTTGGAAGAAACAGTTTTATCCTGAAGGGGAAATTGCCTTTGTGTCTAAAAAGAAAGGTCTTCAACCAGTGTGTATTGCCAGTCCTCTCTTATGGATCAGAGACATGGAGTCTAACAGTTGGAGCAATACGAAAGTTACAGACAACGCAAAGGAGCATGGAGAGGTGCATGCTTGGAATAACTAGGAGAGATCGAAAAAGAAACACTTGGGTGAGAGAGCAAACTAGAGTAGAGGACA
>QLNU02015360.1:49803885-49825661 GCA_006491805.2 Dysdera silvatica
TATTGGTCAACTCATCCAGTCGTGTTTCTAAATGTTTAAGTACTGTGATTGAGAACATTTATTTTCAAGTCAACATCTTGCCATCCCGACAATTGTGCTTATGACGAGCATCGTTACGAGTGAGTAGCGAATTTCATGATTTGAACTTAATAGCGGCTGTACAAAGTCCTGTGCTCCGAAAATCATCTTTGTAAATACTTGTGAACACTAGAAATCATCATTTTTATAAATTCTTGTAAATATCAGTAATCATCGTCATTGTTAAATTATTGTGCATCTTGCGAATATGTGTAATGAAGAGTTAAGAATTTCTATTGTCCTCAGTCAGATCTAAGAACCCGCCCCAGTTTGTAGTGACTTAACCGTGTAAATAAAAAAAATCTGTAACAGCACATACGTACAGATTAAATATTGCGAGTGCGATTTCACTATGTCTAAAAAAATCTCTGAAGCGCAAAGACGCAAATTAGCGCAAAGACGCAAATTAGCGCAAAACGAGGAAGCATCGAATGCAGCATTATTAAAAAAAGTGCCAAAGCTGACAACCTATTTTCCCCCTGATGTTCCTCAGCTGTTGTTTCTAAAGTTGTGAGAAATTCATATGAAATAAACTTATCTGCAACACAATATGAAAGCATTGATCCGTTAACAGAAATAAGCTTAATATAGTCGGGTGAGACTTCTGAATCCAGTGACATCATCACAGTGGCATCCTCTTCTGATACTACTGCTAACATCGAACTATAAGCATCAAATGACACACTTTTGTAAAACGTATCTAAGTATGGTAGCAGCAGTTTTGAATGTCTTACAGAAGATCCCTCAACTTGGCCGGAATGCCTTAAAAAGGGGGGCGGGGAGATAAGCTTGTTCTAAAAGAACCGCTACCTCTAACTAAAACTGATAATGAATATCCAAAGAATGATCAAAAGAGGCATTTTTCCAATGACTTTCAGTATCGATGTGCTGAAAATGGCGAAAGAGTAAACCGCCGGTGGTTGATTTATTCCTTGGTCAATGACTCGGTATATTGCTTTTGCTGTCGTATTTTTGATCTTAACTCTAAATCACACCTTGGCCAAAAACCAGGAATAAATGATTGGAAGCACATTACAAATCGACTTTGTTCCCAAGAAATCACCCCGAACATTTTAAATATATGACGCATGAAGCAGAATTTCGCTTGAAAGGGAAAACCTCCATCCAACATGAACTGTTGACTCAAATTCGCACCGAAACTGATAGATGGTAAGAGGTATTAAAACGTCTTGTATCAGTATCTTATACTTAGCAGAACATAATATTTTTTTTCGAAGTTCATCATCGAAACTTTTCACAAAGAACAATGGCAACTTTCTAGGCTTAGTCCAAATTTTGGGACAATTTCATAGTGTAATGATGTACCATTTAGGACAGGTACAAAGTGGTAGTTCTTTTCAAGTTAACCTGCTTGGCAATAGAATTGAAAATGAGCTTATTTATCTTCTAGGCAATAAGATAAAACAAGCAATTATCAAAAAATTAAAAAAATCCAAGTACTTCTCTGTCGTTATGAACAGTGCACCGGACATAAGCCACAAGGACCAAATCTCACAATTCGTCATGTGTTTGAACAAGGAGATACTGATGGAAATATAATGGTTGAAGAAAGTTTTATTAGGTACAAAGTTGTAAAGAGTCTACAGGAGAAGCTCTTACTACTAAGTTGCTGTTCGAAGAAATTGAAGAATGTAACCTGGATATGAATGACTGTCGTGGTCAAGCCTACAACAACGGGGTCAATATGGCTGGAGTCAACAAAGGTGTTCAGGTCCGTGTGTTGAAAGAATATCCTAGAGCGGCTTTTACTCCTTGTAGTAGCCATACTTTAAACCTAGTAATTTCTGACGGTGCAAAGTCACCAGTCAAGTCGATCTCACTTTTTGGAGTCCTCTTTGCTTGATCGACAAAGCGTTATTGTATCATCAGTGAACATGTCACATCCCTATCTTTAAAGGAAGTTTGTGAAACACACTGAGAAGCACGAATCAAGTTCATTCAAACTGTTAAGTATCAGTATGCTGAGATCAGGCAAGCGTTAATGGAATTGTCAGAAAGTGTGGATGACCCAAGAACAGCGTCAAAGGCCCAATCACTAGTAAATCACATGGAAGACTTTTCTTTCCTGGTCAGTTTGATTGTTTGGCATGATCTTTTATTTCAAGTGAATCTGGTAAGCAAAACTTTGCAAGCTGAAGAAACTGATATCCCATCAACAATTAAACTGCTCCAGAGATGTGAAAATTTTCTTAAAGTTTTCAGGGAGAAGGTTTAAGTGATTCAATAATAACTGCTAAGGAAATTGCCGAAGAAATCGAAATGGAGCCTTCTTTTCCAATAAAGAGGCGCAGGAGTATGAAAAATCAATTTTCAAATGAAGGCTCTGATGAAGTTACGGATTCTCCAGAAGATTTGTTTAGAATAGCGGTATTCTTGTCCCTTGTCGACAGCGTCTCTACATCTCTTAGAGAACGATCAGCTCAACTGAAAAAGTACTACAACTTATGGGGCTTTCTTTACAGTATGAACAAGCTGCCCGAAAAAGAAGACCTCAAGAAAAGTTGTCAAAAAATTCAAAATTTTCTGACTACTAACGATGTTAGTGACATTAACGGAAAAGAATTATATACTGAAATTCTTCACTTCAGAAGTGTTATTCATGGTGAAGATGAGGTAATAACTCCTATCACAGTACTGCAGAAAATAAAATCCAACGACCAGAAGGATCTGTTTACAAACTTGTGGATAGCATTGCGCATACTATTGACTGTGCCTGTCACAGTTGCAAGTACCGAGCGAAGTTTTAGCAAACTAAAATTTATAAAAACTTACCTCTGATCGACCATGACCGTGGAGAGACTTAGTGCTCTGGCAGTTTTAGCAATTGAAAATGAGGAAGCCAAAAAGTTGGACTTCAAAGAAATTTTAAAATCTTTTGCAAGTGCCAAGGCCAGAAAGATTCCTTTAGGTGTTTAACATATTGCATTTGGCTGTGAAGTCAAATAGCGTTACATATTATTAGTTTTTTCCATACCTTAATTCTTATTTGTTCAGCACTATATTAATATACCATATTTTTTGAAATGCATTGATTTTCTTTAAAACTACAAATCATACTTAAGGTAATTAAATTAACTAATTTAACTTTACTTAAGGCTATTTTCTGTTCATGGCCATATGCCTACTAAAAGTAAGCATTTAAAAGGGCCAATTGAAAATTTTTCAATGTTGAGTCGATAATTAAAAGCTTAGTTGGAAGATTTGGGAGAGGGACATACGTGTGGGGGGTGCCGTAAGTAACCTCGCCCTGGGTACCTCCAACCCTCGGGGCGGCCCTGATGTGACAGGCTGCATTCCGTCCTGAAAATGTCATAAAGCAATCGGTTGCAGCTACACCACGTATCAATAGGGGTTTTCCATCTCTTACACACACCGATGTTAGGATGGGAGGTCAAATTTCAGCTTTAGCACTGGAGTGGACGAAGAGACTCGAGAAAAGAACTTTACTTTTTCGGATGTTTTGTTTTTGTTACTTTCCTCCTGCCTGTAATAAGTAGGTGGGTTTACAACAAGCAGCATCTGTACATTTGGAAGGTTTCTGTGACAGTTGCAACTAACCCTCTAGACGTTTCAAGCATAATTGCACATTGTCCATTATTTTTATAATTGAAATAATTTTTGTTTATGCAATTTTTTTCGGCAATAAAAACTCAAGGGGGTTATAACCCCTATCAACCCCTCTGCGTACGCCAATGATTGGTGAGGACCGTAGCATTGCATAAAAATCTTGGCAACAATATCAATATTAATTTTTGTGACCAATATTGATTTGAGAAAGTTGACTAAGTTGGGTCGTCTTCGTTGTTTAAACTTTTTTCATTGAAAAAAAAAAAATGTTCTACTGTTGCATTACTTCTTGACAAGGACAGTCAGTACACATTCTGCAGTTTTGTTAGTATGCGGATGATGCAAAATCGCAAGTCATTCGTTAAAATTCGCTCGTTTTAATGCTTATAATTCTCGAAAATGTTTAAAAATTTAGACCCAACGTACTTAGTAAATTATTTAGGTAGCCAGACAAACTACTCTCCAAAGCTTGACAATTATGAGTCCCACGGGGAATCTTGGGGACAGCGGGACATATATATTCACCCAAAACGGGATTGTCTCGCCTAAAACAGGAAGTCTTGATACACACGTAAAAGGTATTGACAATGGTTAATTTAGAGTTGGAAATATGCTGATTCAGGTGTATTTGTGAAAAATGTGGCGGACACTCTCTTTTTTGAATAAAATTATTTCTCTCTGTAAAATGTTTTTGCACTTTGTGATAAAGGTAAAGCATCTTGAAATGAAATAGTATAAGAAAACCTAACCTCGATATCAGAGGCGGTCCAAGGCAGGGTATACCGCGCGAGGCCCTAGACAAGAAGATCCGCATATAAAGAGGAGCTTGAGACCAAAGAAAATGCTTTCCATATACGGCCAGCTAAAATTTTGGTCATTAAAAACAATTGAATTCTATTGTACTTAATCCTTATATCAAACAAAATTTACGTTTTCCTTGCTATATCAAGAGACTCGTTAAATATGTGCTCGCTATAAGTGGATACTACTGTATTTGAAAGCTTCTCTAAATGCTTTTGATTGAGGGGGGAGGATGAGGGGAGAGAAGAGCAAATTATTAAGAGAAAATAAAATGCAATGGGGGATACTGATCATATATTTAAACACTAATCATATTTATTAATCAATGACTCACATGTTTGTAACAGAATATATTAATATTTAATTTGAATACTGTGACTTAGTTTTGCAGGATTACTCGGGCTTCTCACCTAAATTATTGCTCAAATCACAATATTCTCGTTCGACATAAGCTTAGTTATACCTAAAATTGCTCGCAAATACTTGATACTCTTTGCTTACTTTATACGTCTATAGCGCGTTTGGTAACTTGGGATGGGATCGATGACTTAACGAGACCTCCAAATAAATTACGCTTACACAGGTCTTAATAACTGAATAAGTAATATTTATTATAAATTTTTAATTTAATGAAGTTATTTCGAAATTAAAAAATAATTAATCAAACTTCTTATAACTGCTAAGACTCATTATATTGACAGTATGGAAACTATTCCCTAAAAATTTGTCTCTTTTCAACCACCTGCCCACCTTCTACAATCTTTTTCACCCTTTTCATGTAAACTGTCAGACTCTCTATCCACTTGTAGGGGGGGGGAGGCTTAACCTCCCTGCGATCCACTAGTAGTCATTCTGAAAGCTACTTTTTTATTAAAAGAATAGTTTATTATGTAATGAAGTATGAGATGTATATGTGTATTAAAAAGGTGAGATAATTGCCTTTAAAAATCCTTTGGACCAATCACGAACATGCAGGACGACACTGATTACAGCAGGCTATAAAATTATAACGATGAGACTTACTTCAGTTTTATTGTTAACTTCTACACCCTGGGCCGGCCTTATGTCTATTTAACTTAAGTGGTTGAAATAGGCGTCGTGCTTTGTAGAAGGGTAAAAAATGTTTATATATATTTTTTTTCAATTCCAAATTAATACATTTTTTTTCTCGGCAAACACTGCCAACCAAAATCTCTAAATCTGGCTAAGTCCGATAAACTACGTGATTGTAACAAAATAAATTGATAAATAAATAAATTTTCACTGCCACAAAGTAAAGTAAAATTCTGCCTTCACTTGACAAAGGGAGCAGTTGGCTCCCGAAACGTCGTGTTTTTAAACCTTACGCCAGTGTCGAAATAACTGTTTGTTATGAAATCGTATTGCTTTGAAGCTTGTGCTCAGTTTTCTGGTACCAGAACTCTGGTATCGAAGGAATTTGTTTTTAAAAATCATTAACACCTTATATTATAATTAGACTCTCCATTTCACGAAATTTATATTATTATATGTTATATATATAATATATAATAATATAAATAAATATATATATATAACTAATATAATTATTAACTAATAAATATAATTATTAATAATAAATATAATTATTAACTAATAAATATAATTATTAACTAATAAATATAATTATTAACTAATAAATAATTATACTATTAACTAATAAATATAATTATTAACTAATAAATATACTATTAACTAATAAATATAATTATTAACTAATAAATATAATTATTAACTAATAAATATAATTATTATATAATATATATATATATAGAACAATCCGCAGATGCCTTGTGCCCCATATGTCCTTTGCTTTACCCCAGTTTCCCCTTTATCCTGGCTACAGACCTGCCACTTCCTTAAAAGTGTATTGCTTCATTTGGCAGGGCCAAGCTAGTTTTTTAGGGCAATGCTTGCGAAAGCCCAATGCTTGCAAGTCCAGTATCAAACTCAAGACCCTTTACAATAATGAAAGTCCACTTTTATGATTGTAAGTAGTCTGGGGTGGGTTTTTTTATGACCATAAAATTGCCTGCTTTTGTCTTTTTCCCTTATTTTAGTTTTTCTTAAGTAATAGGAGTTGTGCTTTCTTTTTGTGGCGAATGGTTTCATTTGCTACATTAAAATATTTTTTATGCGGGACTCATATGTGGGGGCCTCATTCCGGCTAGGGCCGGCTCAGTTTACACTCATGTACACTCCATATATGAGTAAAAACTTCCTATATTTGTATGTATTTATGTTTGAATTTATGCTTCATTACTAGCGTGCATTAAAAAGCTGTAGCTCACTGTAATCAAAGTAATTATTTATGGACACCCTGTACAATTCGAGACGAATAGTGTACGAGGTCCAATTTAATTTAAAATGCCCTAACCCCAAATATATATTGCGACACAATCCCGATTATCCGAATATAGGGAAAGACTTGATTTCGAATAAGCAGAATTCCGGATACTGAAGAAATTCAAGTTTCAACGTAAAGATGAAGAGAATATTACATTTTACCAAAAACAGGTTTAATTACATATTATGAAACTACTATATTGATAGTGAAAAATATCATAAAGTATACATGTGTATAATTAATTAATAAGATATATTAATTGCTTTGGAAATGTCAGTTTTATATTTTTGTATATGTCCGATAGCTGCAAAGTATATACGTAGTTTTATATATACACATGCCTGATATCTATTATTCGTATTAGTTTCTTTCCTATAAAATATCATCAAATATGGGTATTTTTGCTGAAAATGTTGAACGAGTGCCGACTAAACAAAAAATGTGTACAGTAGGCCATTTTGATTATCCCGGATTTGGGTTAAGTTAAGCGAAGTTCAGATAATCGAGCTTCTACTGGAGGTTGTTTTTCATTTCAAGTTTACGTATGGAGACCATCCGAAATTAAACAAGGCTTAACGGAACTTTCGAACCGCAATGCATCCAAACACGTGGGGATTTAAGCTCAGCTGAATGATCTCGAAATCCGTGGCTCCAAACTGGGGCGCTAAAGAAATTCAGAAATGAAATTCGGTCAAATATCATAATGGTATGTGTTATGATGTTAGATAAAAGCGAAATCCAAATACATTGGCGTACACAGAAAGTTCATAAGGCGGGTTACAGGCCCAATGGGTGTTACAGAGCTACAACTCCATATATTCATTTGTATATATACAAAAATTAGTCCCAATGGCGACGTTACAACTCCCATCAATACCCCCCTGCGTACACCAGTGTCCAAATATAATGTAAGTATCAAGTACAGAATCTTATTTCTGTAAAAGTAAGGTTTCGAAAAAAAAAGTTCTTGGCCTATCGTGTAATAGCAAATTTAGATCAGATGGTGTTTTGCTTGCCCTTTTCGTAACGGTGATATGCAAATTTGGCGTTAATCATCGATGATGGTGTCACGACGTTTCACAGGTGAAGCTTTTCCCACGCAACGGCGCCCTTCCCACCCACCTTCATCTTAACATTCCACAGGTGTGGCCCCCCAGGTCAGACATCTGTGGCTCCTCCTTCTCCTATAACGCAAGACTTACACAGGTCGCGCATTCCTCCCGTTTATCTGGCTGAGGTAAGTTGCTGTGGCGCTTTGCTTCCTCAAGGACACGAAAAGGTCGAAAGCCGGGCTCGTCTTCCAACAAGAAACACTAACTTCCCAATTGTTTACCCCCCCCCGGGCCTTCATGAATCATTTTTCAAAACCAGAAAAACTAAGAGATCACACAGTGAAAATCCAGTGTGTTTGATTTCTGAAGTCTGAGAAATGGTTTAAAATTATCCCAAAAATGTTCAAAAAATAAATTGCAATGCTCTTTCTTTTGTTCAATATAGTTAATGAGATAGAAGAGTGATATAAAATAATAGCATGACTATAATATATGCACATGTTAATTTTTTTAAATGTGTAGGTGCAGAAATGAACATATTAATTCGATCCCCCGACATTGCTGCTATGCTATTAATTTCCATAACATGCAAAACATTTGTGATCTTTTGAAATATCATATCTTACAAAATTTCATTTACTAATAGACAGTTTTATACAAGAATAATCTATGTATTTTTCCACAAGATGCAGGAAAGTAAAAGTCTGGACACAAATTCTGGAGGTCGTTATAAATACTTTTTTATGGAATTAAGCGTAAGTTATCTTGCAAACACACAGTAAATCCACGATTTAACGGACTTCGGATTTAGAGAACAAATTTTTCTGTGAAGAAATTTCTTCACAAGGACGTTTTCGCAGTGGAGACTTCGCATTATTATACATTTTATTTCAATATCAATTTTAAAACTTTTGAGTATTGTTCGTTCACGAAAAGAAGTCCGATGGAATAGTTAGAAATAACGGGAGGTGACGTTACAAACGGCCTATCCCATTACAGCAGAGGAGGACTCCAATTTCAGAACTTGATTTTGGCGCCGACAAACGTTCACCAAAAAACAGTTCTGAAATTGTAGTCCTCCTCTGTTGTAATGAACTAACCCGTTTGTGACGTCACCTCCTGTTATTTCTAACTGTTCCATCGGACTTCTTTTCGTGAACGAACAGTGCATTAAACATTCCAACTTATGGTATTAAAATTATATTGTTATAAAATATTATCATTTAAATCATTTGCAATTTGACGGACACCCTTTAGCTCCTATTAATTTATTAAATCAAGATCTTTCTATATCTGTATATGACAGTGACCTAGCGGACTTCAAAAATGGGACGCCTTTAATCGTTCACCATGCCCCTTCAAATATAAAAATCACAATTCATACACGTATCATCATCATTACCATCATGATGATGACATACATATGAAAGGTGACTTTTAATTCGAGGTGGGGGCATGGCGAACAATTGGAGATGGCCCACTTTTGATGTCCCGCTCCGCTACTGATTTGCAATAAAATAAGCATTTATTCCTTCCATTAATTAAAATTAAAACCAGCACATACTATTATATTTTACTTTTTTTTTATTTTTACAATTATCTATTTTAAATAATTACGACTTTTTATTTATTTATTTGTAAATTAGTAAAATTTTGAAAATCGAAATTCATACTTTATCATTTCATTTCGCGTACAAAAACAAAATATTGCAAATTTTTTATTTTCTTGGAAACCAACCAGCTTTTTGAAAAATATATATTTTAATATTTTCCCACTTCGATTTTGTTTACTTTTCAAATTTAAAATATATTAATATTAAAAATTCGTCAAACAAAGCAACCTTTTCTCTATATTGAAGCTTTCTTGTTAATAATCGCATATGCACTGGCCTCTAATCGATAAAAGGTTTCCACTCATAAAATTTTTAGACCTCAGTCACCAGACCTCAACCCATGTAACTTTTGGTTATGGGATCATCTCAAAATCACACACTTTTCGTGATAACATCAGAAATTTTTCAGAGCTAAAAACTGAGATTCACCGACAGATTCGTAACAATCCGGCTGATATGTGTCGAGCTACTGTAGAGAGCGCTCGATATTGCGCTTTAACTTGGTTTCAGGAAATGGTGGACAGTATAGTGAACATGTAGTACCATGCTTTTTATTAATAAAACGTATTATGATATCAATACCAGAAATAAACCTTGATTTTACCATTGGCGGTGACTACTGTTTTTTTTTTTTTTTATATCAAATCCCATGACCTCCTTTACAATATTTCTAAGTTTGGTAACTTTTAGTCCAGTAGTTTTCATTGTATAGAGGTTTCAAAGTGAAACATTAATTATAATCACCCTGTATATCAAAACCAAATGATTATTATTTAAATAATTATTATTTCATAAGGTTAATCATGAGATTTAAGATAGAACGAGGAGTTATCACATTTTTAATCACATTTCAAACGGAATAAAAACAATCAAGTTAATGATAAAACATAACATATACCGACCAGACTAAACATTAAAGCACCTCGCGTTTTGCAAATTATTTTGGCCAATACGGGACAACATCGCGAACGATATTCTTCGTCGGAGCTCCTTCGCTCAATATTTCGTTTTGTTCCAACATGGGAAAAGAAAAGAATTTATCTCATTTTAATAAAGACCAGATTTTCTGAAGAAGGTTAGCAAAAACGAAACAAAACATTTAGTTTTTAAAAACTTTAATATTTTTACATAGTTCGTAATTCGAAAATTTCACCTAATTTAAGATCTACCTTGAAAGTTTACGTCAAACCGAAGGCTATTTAGGTCATTATGGAAAGACGTCTTGGTAAGAAGAGCATCTTCGAAAGAATGGCACTGGCAAGTTGTTCATTCTGTGCAGTAGCACCTTGGACAGTAGTTAGTACGTTGATCCAAAACAGATGAGACTTCGGACAAGGCGTGGGCCGGCCATGTCCCATTGATGCAAGAAGTCATCACAAGCTACTCTTTCTTGTTCGAAGCCACAGTGGGGCTACTTGTGCTTGGTATTATTCATAATTTTAATCATGGTGAAGGGCTGAATGTGTCCGAACAAACAGTTCAGCGTGCACTCTCTGGGTGGCCGCAACCTCATTTGTTTGTTGGTGGTTTTAATGTTTTGACTAATCAATATATAGACATTAATTACAGTGTGTGTGATAAAGAGAGGAAGAGTTTTTATACAATACATGTGTGTTACTAATATATTCATTTAACTTTATTAATATATTCAATAGTTCAAACTTTACCGTAAGCGTACCTCTCACAGGTGTACACAGAATGTTCGTAAGGGGTTACTGCAGGCTTACAAAGCGTCAACTCTATACATTCATATGTATATATACAAAATTTTGTCGCAATGGGGAGTTACAAGCCCCATCGACCACCTCCCTGCGTAATGCTAATATTCTATAAGGAAGTAACTGAAATTTGGAGTGAATACCTCCTCCGTTTATAATATGCGAGTATAGCCTTTCCGTTTTTAATTTGCTAAAATGCCAAATAGGAATTCCTGAAAAATGATATAGCTTTCGCAAACCAATAAAACTAGTTTTAACTATCGTCTTTCAAGTAAATTCACCTTAACGCTTCAATTGATTTTCTAGAGCAGATCGTGTGTAACTATCGGACAACATATTACCTGAAATACAGAATTATTAAATATTGATTTCCGACTTCGGTAAACATTTGCAAATGTGCTCCGTATGACGTAGGGATTACAAAAATATGCGGTTAGTGCGGTGTTTTTTTTAACACTCTGTATACATAATATCACGAATATAAAGCAACAATTTTTCCCCTTCTAATTTCATTTTTACACTTATATTTAAAAATTTAAGCTTTTGTTCACTTTAAGAATAAGACTCTTTTTCTATGAAACATTTAAAAGTAAACTTCAGACTGGGTTCTCACATGGCAAACATGGAACGAGTTCCTTTACCAATTAATCTACATTATCTTGCTCCAGCGTACGAGATGCAGACGACATACTAGTGGCGAATCCACGACGAGGGAAGGGGATAAGGGAAATTTCTTCTCCCTAAGCCATAAAAATACGGTGGAAATCGGTTATAATGATCAATCTCATATAAAGACGGAATTTTTACAAAAAGTTTGATTTCCCATTTTATTTATTTTTTAAATTGCTCGTTAAATCCGGGGTCCAAAAAAGGCTTGTTCACTAAAAGCAGTTAAACTGTCTTGCGCTTAATCAAATTATACCAAACAAAATCCATATTTTCCTCGCTATATCTGGAAATTCCCTAAATGCGATCTCATTATAAGTGGGCCCTACTCTATTTTAAATTTCCCTTCCAAAATTCTTCTTTGTATCCGCCTCTGGACATACTGATAGTTTCTTTGTTGCTTTTAAGTGATTATACAAACGATAGTATTACCAATGCTATTTAAGCATTGTTAAACATAATTTTAGAAATACGAAACAAAAGTTTTTTAAGCAGGTGTATTATTAACTATACAAATGAATAAACGTACATATAAAATATACGCCATATTCATATATATTCTGTATTTGTATTTTATCTGACGTCATTAGTTACCGAAAGCAATTATTCTTTAGCTCTCTTATTCATCAACTCTTAATTTCTTTTAAATCTTAAAATAATAGTGTTTTTTTTAAGTATATACTGATACATAAATTATATTCATATTACCTATAACGGTTATATAAAAGTGCGTTTTTGATAAATGTTTATATCGAATAACAATTATGGCAAATAACGGCTATAGTAAAGAACCTCCTTTAGTTCCTCGATGTTCGTTATAATTGAGTTGGACTGTACAAGGAACTCAGTTAAACTAAAAAACATTTTCTAAAAACAAAATGACATTTCTTTACGAAAGGATTTACAAAGAAAATACCGTAATAGTTTAATTTCATTGCTGCATCCTGAACACGGGTGTACGCAGGCATAGGCGTAGCTGGGGTTGGTGGTTGTAACCCCCATTGCAATGAAATTTTGTATATTTAACATAGGAATATATGAGTTGTAGCTCTGTAACCCCTCCATTGAGCCTATAATCCCTCCCTTATGAACTTTCTGCTTATGCCTATGTACGCAGGAGGTATTAAAGGGGGTCATAACTCCCATTGCGATGCAATTTTGTATGTACATATATGCATATGGATATATGGAGTTGTAGCTCTATAACACCCCCTTATAAGCCTGTAACCCTCATCCCCCTTATGAACATTCTGCGGATAGGCGTACGCAGAAAGTTCGTAAGAGGGGGTTATTGGCTCAATCGGGGTTACAGAGCTGAAACTCATATTCCTATGCTAAATATGTACTTCAAATTGCAATTTGGGGTTACAACCCTGTCAACACCCCCCCATTGCGTACTCCAATGACTTCTGCCTGCAAATTCAATGATCCTGCATTTGATTGATGAAATTGTAAAATACCGTGGATCGTTTTGTTCTAAATCAATATCCACTGTTCATAAAATCACGACCTACAATGTAACCATTGAAAATATATCAGCTAAATAAGCTGTTTTTATTTTGAGCTCAGTCCCTTGTAGTAGATGGCTCACAGGTGTGTTTCTGGTGGAACCGGTGGTTTTTTGCCCCGTTGTCCTTACGCTTATGGCTGTCTCGTTCTTGCGCTTTTCTTGCACTCAACTGCCTTTTGGCCTTGGTCGTGGATTTTTATTTTTGTAGCTTCACTATACCCCCCTGTAATTTGCCCGACCCCAGTTTCAGGTGGCATTACACCGCCCACTCCCACCAGGGGTGGTCTAAAAAATAAAATAACGATAATGATACATAAGGAAAAATAAGAAACTTGACATTGATGCCTTTGCCCTTCACTCGTTATCCAATTTTTATGGATTAGTAATTTCGTTAGAAAGGAATCTTCACTTTCTTTCTCTTCACACATTTGTCGGCTTTTGGTATCTGAAGGGTACGTATGTTGGCAGGGCTGGGTTTACGGTGTTTACAGGCAAAGCAGATTTTAGCGGCTCTGAACTATGCTTTGACAAAACAAAACCGATTTCTTGGTACTTGCACTACACTTTTTTTGCTGCCCTGGCGGCCACCCAGCTTGCACCCCACTAAGCACAGCTTTGTATGTTGGATCGTAATATACGAACTTGAAAAGAGACGCCAAAGAAAAAAAAAAGACGAAGCAATTTAAGAAAAAATATAACTGCCTTGAAATTTGTCTATGAAGATAATCTAAAGATATCGTTACAGATAGATTATCGTTACAGGCAGTATTGTTATAGAGAGATTGCCATCGGCGTAGAGTTATATGGGCCCGTGGGGCCTGAGCCTCCCCATTAATTTAAAATAAATCGAAATTTTTCATACATTGTAATGTATAACTGTACATAATATGCTTCCCCAATATTTCTGAGAACTCTACGTTAATGCAGATTGCACTGTATGTTCAAAATGACACTACTGAATATAATAGTCCTTTTAATTGCTGTTTGGCGCAGTATAGCCCAGATGCTCTTGCGCCATAAAAAAGCCAAACAAACAAACAAACTGAATATATTAATAATAAATAGTGAAAAAAATAAATACCAGCGATTAACTAAAATGTTCCTCAATTATCTGACAGGAACCTTACTAAGAATCTGTTCAAAAATTCAGTTGCTTTGCGCTTTTAATTCATTGTTGAATACTTACGTACAATCACACTTCTTTATGGAATTCGCGAAATTCAAATTGATAAGCGTAGAAATATATATACACACACACGTAAGTGGTTTTAAACAGTTACCATGTAAAAGAGATGTTCTGTAATTTTTATTTTTATAAATATAATACAAAAAGTTTCTTAATATGTCTTTAATATAATAATGTCTTTGATCCAAAGATCTCAAAGAAAACATAATACAGTATAAGGGGCCCCCTTTGTTTATACCTGCCAGAAACGGCCCTGCAAGTAGATACATGTTTTTAGGGAAATGACAATGGACATTTAGGGAAATGACCTTGTGGAAAACTATGGAAACAGTTTAATATCGGTATAAATATTTGAAAACGCCTTGACAATCCCATGCACAATATTCAACTTTTATTTCTTTCTCCATTAAAGCATTTGGAAAGTCGTTTTTTTTTTAAACAGCGTGGGAGTTAGGCAAGAAGTACAAGGATTATTTAATAACATGAGTTGTATTACTTTTAGAACGGGCATTTCAAAATGTTGTGTATTACTGGAACACAAATATCTTAATATTAAATGTGATTATGTGGAAAAGTTTATGAAAAATGCGAAGAATTCAATATAAAATTTATACTTATAAATATAAATCAGTTTAAATTTATCAGACATAAAAACTAGCATTAAATTTCCCACGTGTTATGTTACTAGAATTAGGAATAATCACTATATGAAAACAAACCCTAAAACATAGAAATAAAGATAAACCGAACAGTCATTTTTAATTTTACTCGATGATATTCACAATCGTAAATACAGCCGAACCTGTTTATAACAAGCATAAAGGGAAGCCCTATAGCCAGATGAAGGGGCAACCGGTGCCACGCCCCTTCTGGCCCCGGCTTGGCTACAGGTCTGATAAAGGAATTTGCACTTTTGTTATATCTCATGTTATATATGTTATATAGGGTTATTATTAAAATTAAATGAATAAAAAATAACCTAATAGAACAGAAAAAACGAATATTATCATTTACGTATACTATGTATTATACATTTATAAATATTAGAATTTTATGTATTTTTTCACATCATTACTTGAAAAAATCTCCCATTCTCTTAAACCCCCTGAGACGAAATCTTCGTAAAAATGGAGTGGGGTGGGGTCTATTTTTAGATTAGACCTATTCAAATTAAGGGAAAATTTACTATTGTTGCTCGCTATAACAGGTTTCCTCTCTCTCGCAGTGAAGGGTTTTTGTCCTGTATATTTTGAATGGGACTAAACAAATGTTTTATTTTCTCTCGTAATAACTAGGTTTAACCGTATATCATCAGATTCTGATATTCCACTTACAATCTGTTAATGCCGGAGGAGCACTCACTTTCCCTCAACTATCGTATCATGCTGAATTTGATATCACATGAGGTATTTTGTATATGTGGTGGTGCGAGTGTGTTTGAGAATCACTATATAATAATTCTTATAATGTATCATGTAATAATTATTCCAAATATCTTGCAAAATATGCATAAGAGTCTTCTCCTTAAAACTTTAAACAATGCTTTTTAGATTCAACCTTTGAAAAATTTTCAGAATGAAGCTGCATATAAGGAAGATCATGTGCGTATTAAACCATTAACTTACACTTTACCCACGTTCTTATTATGTTCTTATTTGATCTCAGGATCGGATTTAGATATTTTACGCCCCTGGGAAACATATATATAGGCGCCCCATTTACCTTCCTCCCCACCACCTCATCTCTCCACCATTTGACCCCTCAAATTTTATGGTGCATATTTTATTCTAAAGCAGTGATAAGTGAAAACTTAAATAATCATCACCCATTCAACTTGATGGGGGAAAAACACAACAACAACAACCAAAACTTATTATATTATTATTTAATTTTCATTACTTTTCGACAAAATAACGTTAAAATTTTTTTGCAAAAACGCAAATTGAAAGCATCCTGGAGAACAATCATTGTCCTTCTGTTGCATAGCGTCTTGTAAGAGTTTTATTTTTAACTATCGTTGTTATTTAGTTTCAATGTGAAATTTCCTTGAAACCATATGTGTCAAAGATGGAACATCACTATAGTTGCTCAAAGTGTGAGCTTCGTAAAATATTTTCGGTCGGAATTTTTAATCAAATTTAATGATGGAAACATATTTTTAAGCAGATAGAGTGTAAAGAACGATAAAATATGCTGGAAATATAAACTGTCTCTTTTTTTTTTAAATGTCTATTTTCGAACATTTCGCCCCACTGTGTGGCGGCGGTTTTTGAGGTCTGGTAGTTTTCCCCAAGTCGGCGCCCTTAAATGTTGGCGCCCCTAGGCTCGAGCTTAGTGAGCCTAAAGGTAAATACGGGCCTGCTTGACCTTAAGTTAAATAGGGCTTGTGATGCAACATCTGCTTTGTATATTGAAATTACAGCATTTCTATTTTCCTGTCAGTACGCGCAGAGTGGTAGGAAGTCATAAACGCCTTCCGAGAACCAACGTAGTAAATTGGGGAGCCATGCTAAAAAAAAGACCTCCACAATTTAAATTTTCCTTCCCAAGACTATTCATTAGATCAACTCTAATAAAATCAATGACTTAATGGAACTCCCGAATCATAATTGGCCTATAATTTCCACGGGTTAAACCTTTTACGAGGTATGAGAATAACAATTTTGCTATAGTTTGCACTGGCTGTGACTTTGTTTAGTCGCCAGCCAAATTCTATTATCTGACTATATAAGTGTTTAATTGTATTGCCTAACTCTATAATTGAGATTGCCATATTGTAATTTTTTTATGCTTCTTATGGTCCTACAATAATCGGATCTCTGTCCGTCCCTCACGGGGAATACAATGTCGTCTTCGGCAATCAATCTTCCCAACACCTTACCTGCACAATGATAGTATGAGAATAATTTATGAGATCCATGACGACCGTAATGGTAAACTAAAATATATGTCAAAAATAGCTAGAGCAATTTTCTGTTTATTAACAACATACTTTATTACGCACTATATGTTAGTTAGTCGGAATTTCATGGCACAAGGACAGCAAGTTATGCTGCACCATTACGAGTCATGAATTCTGTAGTAATTCATATCTAACTATTAAAACCAGAAATTATAATTGCAATGTAATGAATGCGCAGATCAGCCTAAATTTTTTTCTTTACAATTTAATAATAATAATAACATTTTATTCGAAACTTTTTATATAACAAACATTGATATACGTGGTGTATTTGGAAAAATTGACATATTGTTGGCAGGTATGTGTTTTCAAATTTTCTTCCGGTGATTTAATTGAATCTTTCATTGTCACAATATATATTTAAGTCATACAAATAAAAAAAAAAGTGCCGGTCTTTCACTTGCTTTTATAGTGATTTCAGAATGAAATGGCTATTGATATTACTATTAAACATTAGACATTTAAAAAATTTATTAATTATTATATTAAGTAATTTGTTATGATATCTTATTAATTTATTATTAATTAAAATTGTTTCTCGTATTTTGTTAATTGTGACGATTGGTGCGCACATACTTTTCAGTACATAAGTATTATCTCTAAATATAACAAATCGCAAATAATAACAGTTTAAAGAAATTATTTGCGTTGTATTTTTGCAAGAACTGATACATCCGATCCGCTACTTAATATATAGCCTGCCCTTTCTTAACGATTTTCATCATTTCTGCCATTTTTAAATGTATTTTCAATAGATCCATTGCCTTTTTTTTTTTTTTGTGAAACACATACAGCACTTTTATTTCACTATCTCGAATGATTAAATTAATAGGATATTTATCTTTACTGAAAAGGAAAGTGGGGAATATATAACTAGTTTTAAAGAACATCCTATATTTTTCCTTCAGATTTTCAGATTATGAAAAATTACATCATTTGTTATCATGTATAAAGTTTCCAAAAACAACCAGAACGCTAATTTATAATTGCCATCTTTAATTAAAAATTTCTCCTCAGCTGCCAAGTTCAAAACCAGTCGAAGCCGAATAAGCATCGTTGTTTCCAATTTCGATTTTTTAATGAAACAAAAATAAATTTAACTTAAAAACAAAATACTGATCATCAATCAAAAGTTATTTACTTATATGTTACTTAGGAAAAAGCATTATGATAGAAATATTAATTTATCGACTTACTTTTGGTAATTATTTTTACTTGAAAGTATGTAGGAGTATAAAATAAAACTAAAAACAATTAAGTGTTGGAATTTAGAATCATTCGAAAAATAATAGATGTAATTTAAAAATCGATGATTAATTTTCGTAACTTTTTCTTTTAAACATGCTATTTAAATTAATTAATTGCTTATTTTTTTAATTTAACTTACCAAATTTTAACTAATTTTATGGCTTCTGTTTTTGTGTTTTTGTAAAGCAAATAACGCTGTTTAAAATATTTTTACCTAAAAGTTTACAGATTAACTTCCTATCCTTTAAAAAAAATTCCCGACGTGTAAAAAGTTCCATTTATTAAATAACTGATATATTAAAAAAAAAACCAAAACAGCTGGAGATTTTACTTCTAACGTATTCCGTCACTTTTATCTTCAAATGTCCGCATAAAGCTTTAACTTGAGTTTTTTAGGTTAGATATTTTTTTTTCTAAGTGCATAATAAAAGAACTGAGAATTTTTTTCCAGTAATTATCTAATTTACAGATATCAAGTGTATATTTATGTTTTCATTAAAAATCTACAAATTATCTTGTTGGATTTTGTGACCAAAAAAGTTATTGCACTTTTGTTTTCTTAAGCTTCACATCCGCGAATATATGGTTTTTGGGAACTGAATACAATTTGCAGTTTCATAACTAAAACTTTAGTATACGAAATTTAAGGACTAGTCATGTTTTAACCTATAGCTTCTCATAGGAGCGACCTGGATATGGGAAAATCATGTCAAAGAAACATTGTGAAGTATCAAAACGATGAAAGGAATAACGAAGGATGCAAACCGATACACAGTGAGACTTTATCCAAAATGGCTGATTTCATTTCTTGCCTTATAGATCCAACACTGTCAAAGATAGAACAAAGGGAAGAGCTGATCCTCAGTAGGGGATATGATCACTCCTATTGGCGATACGTACTTAATGTCGCCTGTCTATACTTGATACGTGGTTGTTGATAAGTTTTTATGGTAACATCCCTAATGTCTCCATCAGTCTTCAGCTATTGAACATTTTCAGATTTGTATAGACGTTCAGCAAGGTATTTTCCCCAGATCATCCCATATAGGTTGTTGGTGTGTGTGTGGGGGTATTAGTTCGGAGGAACGTATGGGTCAATCCATCCGAACAATATCTTCACTTTCCAACAGTATCTCAACACCTGTAATACGAGAAGCAGTTTTAACAAATGGGCCAATTAGGCCCCGACCTAAACAGAGGCCTCAAATTAACATACTATTTTGTTTAGTATACAGGGTGAGCATAAACTGTTTTCACAAAATAAGAGGGGTGATAGTATCCATCAAGAAGAACAATATTTATTATGGAACTCTAATGTGATGTCCTAATCATCTATAAACTTGGATCAGATAACTTGAGTTGCATCTTGCGCTTCTTGTGCATTGGTTGTAAACACACGTGCATGCTGGACGTTTTCCGAACTTATCCTTTTCCGGCACTTGGAATGGAATAGGACCATATGTTCTATCAGTGGTGTAGCGCCGGGGTGCCACCGGCGCGAAAGCCCGGGCGCAAAATTTCAGTATTGGATTGGTGGAAGGGGGTATTAGCTGGTTGTAGTGAGCGCAATACTTAACTTGCCCGGGCGCTGGCTACCCACACGAAGTCGCTGGGTTCCACAGTAAACATTGTTTGTCTTGATGGCTAATATCACCCCTTTTATTTTGTCAAAAAAGTTTACGAACACCCTGTATATTATATTTTGCTCATATATTGTGTGCACAAAAATTTGTAAACCCTTCTGGCGCTACATAATTTTAACGGTTCTTGCGTCATAAAACACAATCAAGCATGTTCAACAAAATTTTAGTCTTTTATAGGTCTATTTTGAAATCAACTTCTCCACTTCAAGTTGAAATCTACTGCACTATATCTTGAAGTTTTCGTATGTCCATTGAAAAAAGAAAACATTTCAACAACAAAACGCAGATGATTTAAATATATATTCCTGATTTATTTCATTACTTGACTGTTCCTTAATGCTACACTAATGACCTTCTGCAAGACTGAAGTAAACAGTTTTAAGGATGTGATTTACCTCCCTACCTCACTCCTTTGTTGGTTCTAACATCTTTAGTATGCAATTGAAATATAGCACTTAGATTTTTCTACATACGTTAACTATATCAGTGTACACTACTTTAACGTCCGTTGATTTCAGAGTCAATGACTACAGATACGTATTTGGATAGAGTCGAAGGCCACGCACACACCACATACAGTTATGTTAAATAACGACACATACGCGAGCGTGCACCTTTGAGTGCTGTGTTTGGTCGATATTCGAATACTCCTTTCCAGGCCTTATTCTACGCATGTTTTTGACACAAAGTGTGCACTTGGGATTTTAAAGTGCGCACCTGGGCTAGGAAAAGTGTGTTGTGTATATAATTAACTAACGTCTTCTATCAGTTAAAATAATTCATTTTAATTGAATCGCGGTAAATAAGGCCCAAAGCCAACAGCCATGGTATTCTGGCGTATTTAATGAGAAGAGTAAATCTGGGAGTAGTGGATCAGAGAAAAAAGAAAATTGCGACGAAAGAAAATTCGAATTTTAAATGGCAAAAAAATTTATAGCCCTGCCCCTATGAGTAATCTGTAATGTTATCGTACATGTTTGCTTAAAAATGTGCTCAAAAATAGAAATTTCAGATTTATGTAATCATTTTAAGTTGTAAGCAAATATATGTGGTGATGGGGAGTAGTTAACTATACTGTGGTTAACGTAAACTACTAAAACGAAGTATTTAGTCAATTTTTTCTCCCTAAAATGACTCCAATGTGAATATATTTGTAAACAAAAATATCGGTGGTGACACCTCTGGAAAAAACAAGTCAATTTGTAAGTACAATTACTTTTTTTAGAAAAGAAGTTAACTTGTAGTTATAATGGCTTTTGAGGAAAGTAGTTAGTAATTTAGTTTTATTTTTGAAGTCCTCCCCGCTCCATAAACAAAACTGGATTGAAAGTGTGCACTTAATTTGC
>QLNU02015360.1:49825761-49862365 GCA_006491805.2 Dysdera silvatica
TTCGTTCCCGTTCAAACTCCGTAACTTGCTGAAATGTCGCCCTCTTTCGTCGTAGAGGCATAGTGACGTCTCATGTAACGTTTACCACTAGCAGATAGCCATACACGCCCCGCTACAGCCCTCTATTTATACGGATCCATCAGCAGTTCAGAGGGCGCTGCTCAGCCCACGCATGCGCGATGACTCTGAAATTCTAATCATTTGAATAGCATACCCTAATTTGCATTTCCTGAAAGTTTCAGCTCAATCAAGTGATTCCTTCATGGTGTTGCAATTTTTACAAACATGAGTTTATATTTATATAAATCGAACACTACGCAGATTAAATTAAACAACAATATCAATCAACGTTTATTGGCGTAGTGATACCAGCGCCGATGGTATGGCGTGATTAGATGGTGAAACGTTCGAAAGAAAATAAATATTTCTGCCTTCGGTGGGACCCTAGACACGACCTTCGCTACGGTCACCGGGCGCTCTTTCGAACGTTTCACCATCTAATCACGCCATAACATCGGCGCTGGTATCACTACGCCAATAAACGTTGATTAACATTGTTATGAGTATATATGCTGTGTAATATTATAATAAAAATTACGTTAAAAGAAAAAAAAATAAGATATATCCTTAATGAACGAAATAAATATGAGCACTAAATTTTTTTTACTTACTTCCCTCAAAATATTCGCATTTTCTAATATTTTGTTTGACGTATTGCAAAGTAAAAGCATGGACCTTTCTTACTATATGATGAAAGTTAATCAGTTCTGGGGTAGATATTTAAAAATATTAGAGGTAATGGATTTAATCAGGATGGACAGAAACCAGAAATAATATAAATATAAAAATAATTAACCAAGATCAAAATGACAGAAAAACGATGATCATCGTTCAGAATGCTTACGTATTTTCAACGAAATTCTGGATACTCTACTGACTCAAATAACACTGAGATTTGGGTCTCAAGAATATTATTGGACTCGACCGGTTTTGATAAATTTTGTGAAAGCTTTCATAAACGTCTACTGTTAGAACTTAAAAAAAAAAAACCTTGTGCTTCATATCATGTTGTTCATGTTTGTGCTCATGTTATTCTCTTAACAAATAAAAAAAATCAGTATAAGGGATATTACTTGTTACATGAAATTGAATAAATTAAAAAGTGTGTTTAGTGAGGTGTACAAATTAGCAGCATCAATATTAACGTTTCCACCAGCTACTACAATTGCCGATAGAAATTTAACTGTATTAAAACAAATCAAGACATATTTAAGCCAAAGGCAGAGTCAGGGGTAGACGCAGGGGCGTTCCCACAGAATAATGAATTTATACTTGTTATTATTTACCCATACTTGGCAGAAATTTTACTGAATAGGTCAAAATTGCTTTCTCTGAAAAAAATTCTGGATTCGCCCCTGATAAGGAAAAGTACTCTTGAGCAACTTGGCTGTTTTGTCCGCAGAAACAAATACTATTTTATATAAAAAATATTCGAAAGACACTTATTATATTAAATTATATGAAAATGTAATAACCTCAAGTTTTCAGAAAAGGAAAGGAGAATATAGATTTCATATACAAATAAAAAAATTCAATGGTGAAGTGTTGAAACCCCGATCCTCATAATTATTTAATGATATGTTAACATTATCATATATCTAAAATATAAAAAAGCTACTTCTGTTTTTTAATAACTGAAAAATAAACTTTGCAATTTCATTAAAAAAGTTGATAAAAAGTGATCGGGGAGGGAGGGGGGAGATAGCCCAGGCATTTGACCCAAGATACGCCGCTAACTAATACATAGATTTCGCTACTATATTCAATCGGAAAGTTTTAGCCTGAAGGGGAAATTCTCATTTTACTAGACCAAAAATTTGATAATGTATTCAATAGTTTCCAATTAGTGTTTTCCCAATCCTGTCTTGTTAATCGAAAATATGTAATTGATAGGAGTAATCAATATAAAGAAATTCAGAAAAATTCAAAAATATATCTTGGGGAAGCTAGAAGTAATCGAAAAATAAACATTTGTTTGTGAGAACAAACGAAAGTGGAAGAAAATAAACAGGCTGCGCATATTACAAAAGATGACCAAGGGTAAATAACCAAAATTCTCAACTGGAAACCAAGATATTGAAATCAGGAAACATTTCAGACAAAATGGATGAAATTAGAAATACGTGGATTACTTTCTAACCAATATTAATAATTATTAAGATATTGCTGAATTTTCAGAGTTATAACAAATCAATAACAGTGCTAAATATTTAGCATAACCATGTACACTGTATACCTAAGGGCGCATTTTAGCTGATCTGCTAAAGAATTTTCGCGCGCTATACGGTAAAATTTTGCTATAATTAAACAAAATTAAAATATTTTAAAAACCATAAAATTTTTGCACTTTAAATTGCTGTGTAATTTAATTTTAAAAAGGAATTCCAGCAATTGCCGCACAGAAAAAACGCTATCTTAAATTAAATGTAGGAAGAGTTCGCGGCTTCAACGCGTTCAGTACGACCTTGAAGATGGCGAATCAGTAACCTGTAATGTAGCTAGTTTTTTGTACTTATTTTACACTTAGGTTGAAACGTGTTAGACAGACTTACAAATTTGGAAATGTAAATGGAAATGTTTTGATTACTCCTTTAAATTGAAAGCCAAGTAATTGCTGTTTATTATTTCCAAAAGAAAAAAAAAGTCATTGATATTTTGAGGGAAGTTAGAATTAGGTAAACAGCATGGAAAGCTTTAAACTCATCGTATGATGACTAAAGATTCATGACGCTTGGTACAGAATATACAAAACTGTCCGCCATAAAAGTAAGCAAAAACAAATATTAGCGTTAGTTTTTAATATCGTATTCACCTAGGTATTAAAATAAGTGCATGATATTCAAAATTTTATCTTGAAGAGTCGATACTTCGTTATAAATGTAATGTTTGTGAACTACAGTGCGACATATATACATGTCGCGTATCAGGCGAATAAATATAAATAATTATGTATCGATATCCGCGTGTTAATGCGGATATTTTTTTAGGTTGTCGCGTGAAAATATTTCCTTTTCTAGTTTTTATCACTATAAGAATGTCAGTTGGTCAGTGTTGTTGTTATTCTAATATTAATTTTACTTTTTTTGTTTTATAAGCTTGTTTTCTTTTGAGTGTGAATAAAAATTATTAAAAACACAAATGATAGCAGTGATTATATTTGATTACATTATTATACCGGCCATCGAGAAGGAAGCTGTCCCCTTCACTGCTGACTTCTTCATTAGCGCCTCCTTCATTGGTGACTACTTTATCGGTGACTCCATCATTGGCGATTCCTTCACATGTATTTTGCAAGTATTAAATATACATGCTTTATATATCAAACAAATTTGTTTTGAAAGATTTTGACGCATCATTATATTTTTCTAAGTTTTTAAATTTATTGCTATTTCTGAAACGTTATGAAATTACAAAGGGGGGGGGGGGAAATATCTATTATTTTCAATTCCCTATAACCATGGGGGCCCAGCAAGGTACTTCTAGGGGGTGCTTCGAGAAAAATTATTATCTCCTTATAAAAGCTGTCGAGAATTTCCCGGTGAATATACAAGATATACTTACTACAAAATAGTGATACTGTTTTGACAATTAGTAATGAGCTAAAAAGTACCTTATTTTAAAATGTGACTGTAAAACTTTTGAAAGTAAATGCATAGCAGGTTCGGGCAAATCAAATTTTTAAACCATCTGCCCACCATATGGGCGCCCATGCATATAACAAATCTTAAACGTGACTGAGTTAAATTTGGAATGCATGTCCTTTCTCATCAGGGAGGAAAACGATACTCTCCAGTCTTTCGGCATTCCATCTTTCTTGCGCAACTCGTGTCACTTACCTAAAACACTTGTCACTTACACAGGTGTACCTTAAGAAATTGTGGGGCCCAAGGTAAAGGGTGATGCGCGAAGACCTTACGTTTGTAAATTTCTTGACACAAATTTTTAATTTACAAAGGGAGAAGGAAAGGAAAAGTACATGGGGAAAAAATGGAGATATTTCAATGCTAATACATGTATATGTACCTAAATACTAATCATACACCGCACTGAAATTTATTAATATAACTGGTGCAAACTGACTGAAATACTATATATTAGTATTTAGTTTGAACACAGCAATTTGCTTTTGAAGGCATATTTTTGTGTTATCAATATAATACTAAATTTAGTTAAGTGATAATGTGGCTGTAGTTACTATGTTATCGGGTTGTATAATATCAGCAGCAACAAAATTCTTAGCGTGCATTGTTTTTTGTATTTTTACGTTTAAAGACTGATCTAAGTTACCTGGGCTATGATCGTCAGTTTAACGTGGCATCCACGTTGTGCGTTTAAACGCAGGTCACTGCAAAGCGTTGAGTAATTCATATAGATTTTTACATCCCTATTTAACCACAAGGTTTGCTATTTATAGGATTTAAATTTAACTTATTTTGTGTTGAATCCTCGCACCAAAAGTGACAAAACTCAAAGATTTTAAATTTTTACATTATTTAGTCGTTTCGTGGAACGTGTGTTAGATTTATAAAAAGTTTCATCAATTTTGTTTTGAAAAAAATGACTGGTTGATAGGGTTTCGTAGCGCAAAAAGAACAACGGTCATGCGCCAAACGAGACATGTAGCCTATATTTACAAGGCTCACCAAATCCTGTCGCCCGGTAGCCATTAGCGACTACTTTTTTTGCAGTTGGCGAGCGGGAAATCTTATTCTACTAGGTTCTAAGGTGGGTTTTTTGTAGGCGACCGAGTACTATTCGCTGCAATTTGTCGAGCCCCGTATGTATATAGAGACACACCACTAGCGTAAGCAGGGCTTGTAACCCCCATTGCAATGACAATTTATGTATTTAACACGGGAATATGCGAGTTGTAGCTCTGTAACCCCCATTGAGCCGATAACCCCCCAACTTTAGGAATTTTCTGGGTACGCCTGTGACACACACACACACACACGCACGCATGCACGCACGCAGAGTGGTTTTGATTAAAGTTCCCCTATTCAGAGTTCTTAATTGCCCAAACTAATAAATGGAATGGCACTAAAATATTATAGACATACTACTCAAGTAATGGGGAAAAAAATTATGCAAGGAATTTTATAGTTTTAGAATCTTCCAATAGGGTATCCTATATAGGGCCGTAGCTAGTGGGGGGTGGAATTTTCACGTCAGGGGCACAGGTGAGAAAAGGCGTGAAATTGGCTGAAATAATTCACAGGGGGAGAATATATTCGTGACTAGGGGCCGCAATTTGGACGGTTCTTCCAGGGGTGCAAGATTATCTAGCTGCAATGCTGATCCTACATCAGAAAATACGTGCAAAAATGCAGCACATAGTAAATAACTATGAAAAATTAAATATGAAATTTTCAATTTTTATTCTTGCTCGTTGCAAAAATAGAAAGAAAGAAACTGAAACAAACTGCTACAGGAAATGGTTTCACAATTTTAAATTTGTTCATCGTTTATTCACGATAGCTGAAGATGCCGCTACCTTTGAAGTTGAGCTTCAACATGATTGCCATTGTTTGGGGCGAAAATTACATTTGATACACAATTGAAAATTTCATTTTATATTTGTCTTAATTATTTGTTTTGTTCTTTTCCCATGTATTTCCTGCTGTACAGTTCCATATTTTCCCCTATTGGCAGATTTTGGAACTAATGTTTTTCAACGGCATCATTTTTTCTGAGTAGTACATGTACAAATTTTGATGCCGTTCTGTTTGTTAGAAAAAGATACAAAGAGCTCTGAATAGAGGGAAAGTTTAATTATAACCACCTGTTTGCGAAAACTCTTAACGGCAGAATTCATAAAACTGTGCATCGTATCTCTTTATGGCATCATGGAGGTTTGCCATGATTCCATTTTACCTATGAAATAAATAAGCATTTTTTTTTAATTATCGTCTTCATAAATTTTATTTAATTCCCCCTACACCTTTACAGATTTACAAGATCTACTTCTTTACATATTTACGTATAAACACCCGTCGTGTTTACATTTGGGGATGGGGAAGTAGGTTTAATTATAACACTGATTTTTCATTTAGGAAAGGGGGAGGCGGAATTCCATTTAGAGGTCAAGGCGGGCTGTGGATCAAAAAGTTTAAAATGACAATTCTATAGTGTGGTGAAACTTTCTTTTGCTTCTCTTGTGAAATTTGTAATAATGACAAATAAATAATAATGAATAATGACCCTTCAATTGCAGGGGAGCGATATCCTTTTGCAGTGACTTCCTACTTTACTTCTATTGTGGAAGTCCCACACAAGTTGAAAGTTTTACTGGTAAAGATATTACACTGTTTTTAATACGGTGAAAGTTTGTAATTTTTATATCGATTTGTTTGCAAAATTAAAGTTTAAAAAAATCTATGCGATTCATTGATTGATGTAATTGCACATATTTCTGAAAAAATTCATAATGTGCAAGTACAGTTGGACCCACATATAACGAGCCCGCATTTAGCGAATTCGCGAATTTAGCGAGGAAAGTATGGATTGTCTTTGTCAAAGTGGTTAAAGGTAATACTTTTTAATCGTTTTTAACGCACAGAACATCGGCGGACCTAGGATTTAACGAGTAAAAAATAGTGGAATTTTTAAAGAAAAATGTACAAAAAAAGCGAAATAAAAAAATGAAGAAAATCCGTGATGCTTTTTTAATTGAGACGAACATAATGAAAAAAGTTTCCAGCATTTGACACTAGAGAAATACTGAGAGCTCTTTTTCCTTTCCGAATGCATATTAAGTAGTTCATAATCAACAACTTTTAGAGACAATGATTAAACTGATGATTTAATAGATTAAACTATGTATTTAATGAGCTAAATATTTTACGATGAAATTTAATTTACATAGATAGTGAAAAACGAAGTAAATAAATATAGATAGCTTATTAATCATCTCTAAACAAAGCTTATTTTGCGAATGAATACTAATGTAAGTTCCTCTATATAATTTATTCAGCTTATTGTATTAAAATTCAAATGGTGATGTAATACGTTGTTCAGTAAATTTTAAGCAAATTCAAAGCTGAATATTAGCGTATACAAGTTACATGCATATACTATGTTACCTATGCACACTATATTTTCAAAGTTTGGATTTTTAAATTTTACAACGGATTTAGCGAGTGACCGGATATTGCGAGCATTTTGGTTGGTCCCAAGGTCCTCGTTATATACGGGTCTTACTGTCTGTATAAACATTAAAAAACTTGTGAGAGATCAAGGGTATTACGACGCCCCTTATGGAGCCAGGTCCAAGGCGGTCGCCTAAGTCATTTTATCCTAAGGCCGCCTTTGCACTTATATGTCTCTATACTCAACGATACTGCTGGATTTGCGTAATTTTTCATCGTTTTGATTTTCCATTACTTTTATTGTGTCCCGTCACAATAAACTTTTAAATGCATATGTATAGCTTGTTTTTAAAATATTTTCAACATTGCAATATTTAATCATTCATATATATATACTGTAATCCATGTTATAGTACAATAAAATTTATTATTAACATATCGTTAGCGGCCAGAGCTGAATTAAGATCTACAGAGTCTCCACGCTTTTATAAGGTTCTGGGGCTCCTATATTTAATTTAAATATAAACAGAAATAAAAACCACAAAATAAAATTTTATTTTTCGAAATAAACCAAAACTGAGAGTAAGATGGAAAATAATGTTTAGTTTTGTACACTTCCACTTCATTTATATTTGAAATGAAATTTTATTTATCTATAAGATCAAAGAACAAAACACAGAAAATTTGTTAAGAAATATGAAATGTCAATTAAACAAAATATACTTTGGTCTTGAGGGAAAAGAGAGAGTGAAGGATTTTTAAAAATCCTTAAAATCCGACTCCCCCCACCGTTAATCAATAAATAAAGTATAAAAATACGTAAATAGAATAGATTTATTGACGTAGGTACGTTTTTTGCAATGAAAATTATATACATAAGCGTATACACTATCACAGCGGTCGCCAACCTTTCGGACCTCACGGACCACTAAATTCATAATTTTAAATCCCGCGGACCACATTTCGTGAATTTAGTGCAATATAAAGGCGAAAATTGTCATTCAGAATATGAGAATTTCTTAGAATATTATTTTTGTTTTATTATTAATAAATCATTAAAATGCACATAATGTCCAGATTTTGCTGCTGACCACTAGTGGACCGTGGACCACCGGTTGGCGACCGCTACACTATCAAGTGCTGCGCCACATACAGATAAGCATACATAAAAAGATATCTGATGTATACAACCGTCGGCCCAAGATGATATAAAACAAAATTATAACAATATCAAACAATCGGACCCTGCGTCGAAATTAAGTACATAAATTTACATGCCATATTATTATTGAAAGACTTTCGTTTATTAGAAACAATGAGTAATAAAAGAATCAATCTATATCAAACAGCAAAGAGTTACCGTAATCATAATATCAATAAAAAAAATGAAATCAAGATAAATCAATTACACCATTGTCAGCAAATGCAATTTAAGCCTCTTTTTAAATAGGTTCAAATTTTTTAATAATTCAATATCGGGGCTTAAATTATTCCATAATTGAAATTCCAAATGTATTATATTAGTTCTTAATAGATTTGTATAAGATCTCGATGGCAAATAATGTAATATGTTTCTGATATCATAATTATGAGCATAACTATTTAGGAATATAATATCAGATAACTTGCCCATCTTAATTCTACAAAATATAGATATTAAAATTCGAAATTTGTAAATCATATCGATTGGAAAAATCTAAAAGTGTCCATAGTTAAATAACAAATCTTCAATTTGCTGTTTCACTAACCTGATAAATATATTCTGTAATCTGTAAGTACGCAAGTTGCATCTGTTTTCAGCATCCTTTAATCTACTACCCCAAACCGTTATGCAATATTGAATATGTGGATATACGTACTAATGCGTAGTAAAGCCTTATTATGATTGGGGTAAGGAGCAGTCTTGAGATTATAGAGATGACTCCTATACTTCTACGTATATTAACATATAAATAATCAATATGTTCATTCCACTTTAAATCAACTTGGAAATAAACGCTCAAAAATTTAATACTATCAATATATGGTACAACCTGGTTCACAATTTTAATTTCATGTAGCATTTCATAACCAATTTTTCGTCGATTAAACAATACTACCTTAGATTTGGAAACATTTAGTGCAAGTTTACTTTTTGTGAACCAGTTACTAAAACTATTAAACTTTCATTTATCCGATCTATCAATGATACAAAATCTGATCCAAAGAAGAAATTAGTGTTATCCAAAACAGAAATTAGTGTTATCCAAAGCAGAAATTAATAATCTAATTAATTAAAAAATCCAAAGAAGAAATTAGTGTCATCAGCATATAAAATTTTAGTAAAATCAGGCACAACCTTAGGTAAATCATTTATATAAACCAAGAAAAGAAAAGGACCAATTATTTATCCCTGAGGCACGCCATGCTTTATTTTTTTTCTGGAAGAAACAAATCTACCATATGGAACAACTTGATATTTGACAAGCTTTCTGCCGTTGTTTCTAATTGCAAAATCTTTAATTAGATGCTCAAAAATAATTTTACGTGACACATTTGCTTCTATACTTAACAGAGATAAGGCAGCTAGCTTGCTTTGTATTTTTTTCATTTATTGTAGGAACCACTTTTGCACCGTATGATCCATAGTAAACCAGGCAATAGAAAATTTCTGTAGTGCCCTCCCTTTCTCTTCATACCCTAAACACGTGCTTGTTTTGCTTAGTGGTTGATCCAGTCCTGGGTAGAAGGACTCTTTTATTTTCACAAGACTAAAAGAGAAGACCTCTCGTACTCAAGATTTTAAACTCTGTACAAATAGGTTGACAAAATTCGACTTTGACGGTAATTCCTTGATGTTTCGCGGTTAATACACGTTCTGCTTACTTTTTACAGTGAATGGTCTCATTTGCTACGGCAAAACTACTATTATGTTTTTTAAAACAAAAACAGCGACGTCCGCAATTCTGGAATCCGACTTAGAAGGCTATGTACTGTCGAAAGGCCAATTTTGTAGTTAATGACCATCAAACTGCTAGCAATTGAATGTCTTATTCCCTTGTTTTGGAATTCCTCAGGTGGTTCTCATGTAATGCACGTTCTGCTTGCTTGCTTTGCCTTGCCTTGCTTTTAAGAATAATTTCACTTGCCACAGCAAAATTAGTATTTTTTTTTAAAAGTAAGAACGTGTGCAAACATGGTATTGAAATCAGGACCTCATGTAGTGTCGAAAGCTCACTTTTAGTGTTAATTGCCACCATATAATACTAATAACAATATTAAAAAGATGATTAAATTAAGACTTGATTAATGAAAGGATGTATATTTTAATTAAAGGAAGAACATTAAGATCTACGTATTTCCTTGGGACAAAATAAAATTAAGATTCAATATTTTTCTAGGGTTGTATTACCGTAAAATTGCGTTTTTGTTTTGCGCGTTTGGCATGGATATATATATATATTTATCACTGAGCTTTTTTTTCAAATTCTTAAATATAAACGTTAGAAAACATTTAAAAATAATGTTCTACTATAAACTTGCATATCTTAAAAAATATATAGAGATATAATGAGTTCTTTTTAATGTAATATTAACTACACGACCATGCGTATTACTCAATGACATAAATTAACAAAGCACACGTAACCTACCGTTATACTTAAAAACAGGTTCCGGTTACAACAAATTGCAGTAAATGTATCCTAAACTCTTGCCTTGTTAGGGTTTATTCAATATTTATCATGCAGTATCAATAATAACGATACGTTTAAGTAAATGTTTAGCCTACAGTAATTACACACATGAGTTGTTATATTCAACAAATTATGCAGGATACAACTTATAAATCATGGGGATTACG
Source organism: Dysdera silvatica (assembly GCA_006491805.2). NCBI lineage: Eukaryota > Metazoa > Arthropoda > Arachnida > Araneae > Dysderidae > Dysdera > Dysdera silvatica. Next base: position 49,836,751 of record QLNU02015360.1, read on the forward strand.
AAAACGCGGAATTTTTGGATTGAAGAGTGAATTCAAAGTAAGTATTGACAAAATACTTTGTAATATAAAGGTAAGTTCACACGTTCATGCATATTTGCACAAGCAGTTTTCTAAAAAATCACTTGCGCAAGTCGATCCGTTTGGAGGAGGAGGAGATGATGATGATGATGAAGAAGCAAAAGTCGTCTGTCAAAAAGAAACACTTTTTTCATAGCAAATTAAATATAAATACGCACCTGTTTATATATTGAGTTGCATGCGCCAAAGCACATGCAAATTATCTGACAGAACAGATTTTATCCACCCCAAAATTTTTAGCCTATGCAAACTTCAAATTTATACTCACACGAAATGATTTATTTGTACAAATTCGATTTCACAAGTCAATTTACGCAAATTATATGAATGTATCAACTTATCTTTAGAATAGGAATATGCATGTTTTTGATCCAAGGTAAATTCCGAAAATAGAAAGTTCTAAATTTTTATTTCCTCTCATTCTAGAACAGTTTTTATCAAATTGTGGCTGAGTATGCTCCGCTGATCACTCTTTAGGAAGCGTTCAAGTATTACGTAAGCACCTTTGAGGGGAGGGGTTTGCTGTTGTGCTTATTTTCCTTATTTTCCGAATAAAATTCGAAATTGCACAATTCGTTCTTACGCTCATTATAGGCTCAGAGAAATTTTACTGTTGTTATATAATATATTGGTTGGGAATAAGAAGTTTTTTTCACTGGAAATTTAAAGTTTTGGACTCGTTCGATTTTTGTGGAAACTACTTACTTTTAATCTTATTAACTCTTTTAAGTTCTTCAATTCCATTATTTTTATTTCTAAATATCGATATTTTTGGTCTGTTAACATGCACCTTCATCTGGTTCATTATAAACCATCTTTTGTATTTCTTTCCTTTAACCCTCTTTTTTCTTTATATATAAATTTCATATTTAAATTCTGCTTACTCAGATCACAAAATCACGTGATCTGATTTTGTAATAAGAAATGATCACGAAGTTTATAATATCGCAGATATGTGTGAAATCAACTGATATATCAGTCTTCTTGTATTGACCTTAGCTATATTTAAACTTAGCCATATATATAGCTAATCTTAACTTTTGCGTACCGGAGTATAAAATGGCCAAAATATGGCTTGCGTAATACTTGAACCCTCCCTACCCGTAGTGGCAGATCAAGCGGACCGCAGAATCTTTGAGAATTTCAGAAGCAAAACCGATGAAATCATATATTTAAAATAAAAAAGACCCAGTCTGTGACGACTAAAAATCCGATGCAGATGATGAAATTTCTAAAGGCAACATCCTCGAAAGAAATTATAATAAATGCATATTGGGATATAGGGATCTGAACCGAATGCTTTTAATGCTTTAATAAGAGATCAACAACAACAATGTTAATCAATAAACGTTGATTGATTGACATTGTTGTTTGATTTAATCTGCGTAGTGTTCGATTTATATAAAATAAAAGGTATTATATATTATTAACCTTATTGTTGGCAATAAGAGTTGGGAACTTTAGAGTTGGCAACTTTAATTTCAGACAGTAAGGTCTTCAGACGTGCTGCTCTTGTGGTCTTCAATAAAAGAATGTTAAAGTGATCCGTGAACAACCAAAGTTTGAAAAATACTGTTCTAGATTTTAAACGTATTGCGTATGCATGTTAACTTTAAACGTATTGCGTATGCATGTTAACTTAGATCACAATATAATGCAAGAAGCCTACTTTCCTGGAGTACACACTGGCAACGCCAAAGATGTGTAGTTTCCGAATAAGTAATAGTAACAAATATAGTGCATATGTAATTACCCAAAGAAATCATAATCAATCCCGATTATAACGAACACCGAAGGATTTTCTTCGTTATAATCACCATTCTCTATAACAGTTTTTCGATATAACTATATATATTATATATTAAATCAAACTAACAGAAATCATTTCGTTATAGCCGTGAATTCTTTATAACCGAGTTCCATTGTAGTTAATTTTCATCTACTGGTTTACTTGTTTTCTCATATTCTTACACTAGGATTTTCAACAAAAGTGAGCTTTCCAATGAGTAGGTTATCCCTGTAGAAAAAGTAAAGACAAAAATCAGTGACCTTAGTAATTGAGAGAATGACCAATTCATATTGTTTCGAGTCATACTGAGTCATATTGTTAGCAAAAAAACTAGACATGATCACAAACGTTATATTTCCGGTTTATATGAATAGGTGACATTGAGGTGTGTATGTGTGAGAAATTGAATTCGAGAGTGAGAAATTTTGCTCATAACAAATAGAAATTGAATGCATCGAAAGGTTTATGCTGCAATTACATAATCATAAATATTCTCGAAAAAGTTTGGGTAAAACAAAATTGGCTAAACAGGAAAATTGGCCCGATAAATGTCTCTTGTATTTTCTTCCTCCCTTTTTCACCATGTCGCAATTTTTATTCCCAGAGTAAATGGACGAATATGCTCAGCAAAATGACGATACCTCCTTGAGTATAATTAACCCCTGTTACATAGCGATTAAACCTGTGGTCTTGGCCAATAGAGCCTGAGTTGGGTTAAGAGACTGATCACTTTCCATTTCTTTAATGTCATTCATAGTTACGATGCATAACGGTAGTTTACGCCTTTAAATTCTATGATGAGTTGTTTATCTGTGATGAGACGCGCGAGAGTATCTCAATTGTATTTCTCTTCGTTTTTATACATGATGCTTTATGCGCATGTGCAATAGAAGGGATGGGAAATACTATTCTTTAAGGCAGCTGTTCTTTAACTTTCCTGGACCGCGGACCCCCTTCAGAGATCACTCACCCTCGCGGACCCCCAAGAATTAACTCAAAGTTTAAAGCCCAGAATTTGCATCATACATATTTATTTCTAGTGTTTCATCACTGATTTTCACCATTTACGGAAGGCATTTTCCCTTCCCTCATAATTTATTCTTAGCATTAAAGAGTAAATGTTCTTGTCTTAGTATTTTTCAAACTTTTGTGGAACACTGGGTGAGTCTCGCGGACCCCCTAGGGGTCTGCGGACCACAGTTGAAGAACCCCTGCTTTACGATTTATGGGGCGACAAATACGATGCTCCTACTACTAGTACATGAATTTAAAATTTGAGTAACAATACTTGGCGCTTTTTCAGAGAAACGTTTTTAGAAATAGACTCATAAAAATTATCCATAGCAAACAAGTTTTTTATAAGAAAATATACAATGTAAGCAAATGTATTGGATTATGTTAAATATTGTGTTACAAAATTACTTATAATTTTAAGCCTGTATGGCTAAGTTTAAATATAGCTAAGGTCAATACAAGAAGACTGATATATCAGTTGATTTCACACATATCTGCGATATTATAAACTTCGTGATCATTTCTTATTACAAAATCAGATCACGTGATTTTGTGATCTGAGTAAGCAGAATTTAAATATGAAATTTATATATAAAGAAAAAAGAGGGTTAAAGGAAAGAAATACAAAAGATGGTTTATAATGAACCAGATGAAGGTGCATGTTAACAGACCAAAAATATCGATATTTAGAAATAAAAATAATGGAATTGAAGAACTTAAAAGAGTTAATAAGATTAAAAGTAAGTAGTTTCCACAAAAATCGAACGAGTCCAAAACTTTAAATTTCCAGTGAAAAAAACTTCTTATTCCCAACCAATATATTATATAACAACAGTAAAATTTCTCTGAGCCTATAATGAGCGTAAGAACGAATTGTGCAATTTCGAATTTTATTTTGAGGATATATTATTTATAAAAAAAAATAAAAAGTTAAATCTAGACGTTTACATTTGTAGGAATTTTGCATTTACTCGGTAGAATAAGAAAAATTGAAAGAGTTTCGTTTGTTTTTTGGTTTTACGGCTCAAAGACTACAGTGGTCATGCTGCGCCGGGACCTACTGTTTTCCGAGGAATCCGAACCTCTTAAGGCCTAGGGAACCAAACCCCGGACTACAGTGAGCAGTGCGATCTTTATGAGATCTCTGAGTAAGCGTTCTTTTTGCACTGCTGGGAGTCGAACCCGGATTAGCGGCGCACTAGGAGAACGCGTTACCACACTGCGCCACCGCAGGGCCAAAAATTGAAAGAGAGGCTATGTTTAAAAAATAAAGTTAGGCATAATTTTTCATTTTTTATCATTTTGTTACAAAAAATAATCTCAAACCTCCTCAAACAATTTCAAAAATAACAATATTTTCAAATAAAAACTCTTATCAGAAAGTCCTTTCGAAAAGAGGAGTTTAAAAGTTTTTATTTGTCACAGCCTTCGTCATTGTCGTCCTCGTCCACTTCAATATTGATTTTATCATGCTTGCTACCATCAGGTGACTGCAAATTCTCCAAGGTACCTTGCAAATATTTTGGCATTCGGTGTTTCAAAAGCACTGAATTAGATTTTGAAAATCTTGCATTTTGAAGACTTGGTTTCAGGGTTCTTTTAGCACAGAGGTGCCGGGGATACTGACGTTTACAACGTGGTATTCCCATAGACTTCCATAGGTGTAATTTGTTCTTATACAGCGTGCCAGACTTCTTTGGTTTTTGTGGGAAACTTTTCATTTCTATATAAACATATTTTGTCGTAAAATAAATAAAGTAAAACGGCGTTCTCCTAAGAAATAGGGAGAGAGAGAAGCGAAACTTAATGGGCAAATACATTTTGGTTGGATATACAAAAAAAAAAAAAAAAAAGTCTGCCTAAAGTTCACCTCACCCCCATGGCCAGCTAGGTCTCCAAACCTCTATCGAGCCAATCGAGCACGTTTAAGATATGTTGTGAAGGCAGTTGCAGCAACCACGGAACGTGAGCGAATTAAGCCAACAATTTCAGAATGCCTGGCTGAATCCATCGCAAGATAACATTAAACTATTACTTGACTCCATGTCGCACTGTGCATCAACTTGTATCGCTGCTAAAAGAAGATTTACTACGTATTAATATGTAACCGTTTTCGCTGCCGCTATTCAGTAACAAGAAGCTCTTTTGCAATAAAAATGCAATTATATTTTTACATTTACATGCTCATCGTGTGCGCTAAATTTAATGATAAAAGAATACAACAACGAACCAAGGCTTGTCCCCTATATCCAGCAAAATTCTTACCTCAACTAGTAACAAAAATTTTGCTGGTAAAATTTCATTAAGTTCTATATGACTATTAAATTCATAAGTTTTATAAAATTATTAAGTTTATAAGATTATTAATTTTCGTTTTATAAGATTATTAAATTTTATAAAATTGTTAAGTTTTAGTAGGATTGAGTTTATAAGATTATCAAGTTTTATAAGGTTATTAAGTTTTATTAGATTACGGTGAAATCTATCTATAACAATACTGCCTATAACGATGAATCTTTTGATAACGGTGTTCTCCGCACTCTCAATAAATGTAAAGTGTATCAAATTAAAAATTCTAACTTAACTTTAACGTTAAAGTTTAATTTAAATGTTAAAACTTAAACTAAAAGTATCTATATTAAACTGAATTATTAAAAGTATTAAACTAAAAGTATTTCTAACTTAAAGTTCAACCTTAACAATAACGTTCAATTGATATATAATACTGGCGTAGGAGGGGAGCTCAGGGTTTTGAACGGTCCCTCCCCATTGTATATAAAGGCACGTTCTTCTCTTTAACACCACATCACATAATCTTCCTTAAAGCTACTTGAACCCCCCATAATTTTTGAATTGCTGCGCCACTGGTTTATAACATCTTTTCCCTGTACTTAGAATATCGTTATACGAGTAGACAGATTTCATTGGGTTTTATAAGAGTGAAGTTTCATAGCTATATAATGCTTTTTTCGAAATGCTTTTTAATAAATGTGCAAGGCCGTAGCCAGGCTGGGGATGGGGGGATGAGCCCGCCCTATAAAATAAGTCTTTTTTAAATAAAGTATTTTAGAATTTCATTTTAAATTTTTTGTTTTGTATAAAATTGTACATGACAATGGAAATTGTTCTTTGACGTTAAAAATATATTCAATATAGGTTTCTATGGCAGAAATAAAGAGTTTTTTTTTTGATAATGATATTGTCAACTCATAGGGGCAGCATCGGCTTTGTCAAACTCACGCTTTTTCTGGTGCTGCCCTGGCGAGATATCAACCATATAATGTATAAAAATCTTGGATATTGTGTATTTTCATGTAATAGTGAGTCGAATTTCTTTAAATAAATAAATAAATAAATAAATAAATAAATAAATAAATTTCGTATACATCGCGTTTTTAGTTTAAATCTTCATCTGCTCTCTAATCAGGATAAGAGAATTATAAATTTTATTATAATAGCATAAGTTTTCAATGCAATATTTATGTTGGCAAATTTATTCATTGATGCTAAATATATTAGTCGGCGTAGATATTTAGTATTATTAAATGTATTAATGAAATACATCAAAACATTAACAAATTTTAAGCCCCACGTACTTTTCTGAGCCGCCACATGGCGCAAGCATCTAGCTACGGGCCTGAAGATACGTTTATCATGGATGGATAATATCAATCCATGTTTTGCTCGTTTCTCTGTTAAATGCCTTTACACGTGGAATGAAGTGCACGTGTAAATGATTTAAATTCTAGACCACAGGTGCTCTGGAAATCTTTTCACTTCACAAAGCATTGTATCCACACAGTGTTGTTTCTTTGCTTCAGGATGGTTTTGTCACCTGCGATTCACGGAAAGCTTACAGGAACGAGTGGGTAGTATTTATCAATGCAGCTGGCGTGATAAACTCATATGATGCGAAACCTGACGCGAACACGTATATAATCGCTTCGCAAGTATTTATTTTTTTACTTTAGCTTCTTTTTTGGCACATTGGTTAAAACAATTTTTACTGCTTTCAGACAAGTATAGCTCATTTTCTGAAACGCTACCCAGGCCAAAGGCTTAAAACAAATGAACTAGCAAATACTTTTGCCGTTTCTTCTCATCCTTCTAATTCTATTAAAAATTAAAAAAAAATGTATTAAATAAAATTTTATATGTCTATAGACGATATTCTTTTCTGAAAGTATTTTATATACTGTTAGTCAAAGTCATGTAAACACAAAATTCTTTTAGTCAAAATCATGTGAAAACAAAATTATATTGGTCGAAATCATATAAAAACAAAATTCTATTAGTTAAAATCATCTAAACAAAATTATATAAAAAGCAAAAATTCTATTAGTGAAATCATGTAAAACAAAATTATCTTAAAAACGAATTTTATTAGTTAAAATCATCTAAAAACAAAATTCTAATGGGTTGCAAATGTAAAAACAAATTCACAAACATTTTTATTAGTTAAATCATCTAAAAAGCAAAATTATATAAAAACAAAAATTCTATTAGTTAAAATCATATAAAACAAAATTCTATTGGTTAAATCATATAAAAACAAAATTCTATTAGTTAAAATCAAGTAAAAACAAAATTATGTAAAAACGAAATTCTATTAGTCAAAATCAGACCCAACATCATTTACAATAAGAAGTACTAGGAGACTGTTTTTAACCGACATGTTTAAATATCAAATAAATAAAAATTCTCTAGAAATGCTACTAAAAATGCCGTTTAAGTAGCTTATGAGCAAACATGCACATTTCCACCCCTTCTATTACTGTATACGAGTGTGCGTGTATGTGTGGATTCTTGTGCAATTTCCCTTACAAAAGCTGCAGTATTGCCAGATAAAAATAGTCTTTACATACTTAGGCATCAAAGTTATCCAATACCCTTACATTAAAAGTAAAGCGATGTGAATAATTTATAATTATTATCTCCTTCGGGATTTTGTTCTAAATGGCTTAAACAATGAAATCTACGACAATGATTCGTATTATTTGCTATAATTATAAACTTCAAAATCATGCCTTCAATCAGCATTAAAAATGCCTTCAAAGGCTTATATTAAAAATTATATATACCCGATTTCTAACATTTTTATAGTTTAATCAAATCAGTAGTGTGAAAATTATAGTGCACGCTCTGTCCGTTTTCCAAGAGAATAGGTTGTAATTTTATGTGGAAGGATTAAAATATTTTATATGTTTAGCCCAGTATCTTCGAAAAAAGACACCAGTCCTATATTTCTTCTGTAGGTAATTATGATAGAATTAGTCAAACCTGTTGTTTTACTGAAGTTTAAAGGAATTACGTTCAATTTTGTTATTCGTCAGCAAAACTTATTATAATACGTATACTTCTGGTATTAATGTACGCAGAAAGTTTTTAATGGGGGGGTTACAGAGCCATAACATCATATATCATCATCATCATCATATTCAACCATTATCTATCCACTGCTGGATGAAGGTCTCTCCAAATGCTTTCCACACAAGTCTATCCTGAGCAATTCGCTTCCACGTCACCCCAACCTGTTTTCTTATTTCATCCACCCATCTAGTTTGAGGACGTTTTCTAGGTCTTCGGTGGTCTCTTGGAATCCAGTTCAGAATTTCTGTTGTCCATCGTTGATCAGTTCTTCTTGCAATATGCCCAGCCCATCGCCATTTCAGCCCTTTTACTTTAACAATGATGTCCTCTACTCTAGTTTGCTCTCTCACCCAAGTGTTTCTTTTTCGATCTCTCCTAGTTATTCCAAGCATGCACCTCTCCATGCTCCTTTGCGTTGTCTGTAACTTTCGTATTGCTCCAACTGTTAGACTCCATGTCTCTGATCCATAAGAGAGGACTGGCAATACACACTGGTTGAAGACCTTTCTTTTTAGACACAAAGGCAATTTCCCCTTCAGGATAAAACTGTTTCTTCCAAATGCACTCCAGCCAAGTTTAATACGTCTGTTGAGTTCTTTCATAATGTTGCCATCCATTGAAATCAGCTGGCCAAGGTAAATATATGAATCAGCAATTTCTAGCTCAATGTTGTCAACTTGTATTTTTGTTTCCTCTACGAAATTATTGAACATGATCTTAGTTTTTTGTAGGTTCATCTTGAGTCCAACTTCTTTACTTCTAGTTGAGAGCTCTCAGGAGAGTGCTATCGGCGTTAGCGGCCCTCAAAAATGTTTTAAGTAACACAACAATAAAAAAAAAACTGACCGGGGTTTAGCATTACAAAATAAAGTGCTTCACTAATATAAACGCCAAAGATAAAGAAAAGATAATGAAGTTAAATAGACATTTCTAAACAAAGTTAGCTAGGGATATATCAATCACTTGGCATTTCTTATTTAACTTCGATTTTGCGGATAAATGAAAGGGTATTAATTGGGTCTACTGCAGCATTATAAACACAAAGAAAAACCAGCCCAATGTAATTATAAATTTCTACTTCTCAGAACTTTGCAATAAGTTCTTTTTTGTCGGAAACAGGCGGTCTCTGTAGTGGCTATAAGACCGCCACAATAAACGTGAAAACGTGCATTGTCTTCTGATGCTAACGCATTTGACTAATAACGTGTATATTTATTTTGACCACCATTTAGAAGTTTCATCAACGTCATGGGAAATATAACGTCACACACAAAAGGTCAATTGATGAAATACTCTGGGAAAGTATATAAAGGCCGCTAAAAACTTATTTCATGGTGCTTGTACTGCATTTTTTTAGCGGCCCTGGGCGGCCGCCTAGCCCGTATCCCCTTAAGCACGGCCCTGGTATTTCTTGGTATTACACTTTAATGGCCAGCGTTGTTTAATACTAGAATGAACATACAATTATCACAAATAAAAATTACACTGGTCATCAGGGGCGGACTGGGTACTCCCAAAGGGCGCATGCCTTGGATTATCGGAGGGCGCGAGTCCTATAGCCCATGAGGGCGCACCGCCCCGGGGGCCAGTTGGTAGGCGGCTCAGTCCCTGCTGGTCATATTACATACGCAATTTTGTCTCAATCGGCATTTTTTGTGAAGAGAAAGAAGAAGAACGTTTAATTGTTCCGAATATTTAATAACGTACAAACTTTTAAGTTGAAATTTTATTTATTTAGCCCGAAATTAGTTAGTATTAGTAGAACGTTGCTTAACTTTGGTAGCAGTGATAAATCGCATATCTAACAACCATAGGCCTACGCAGAAAGTTCATAAGTAGGGGAGGTTATAGGCTCAGTGGGGGGGTTAGAGAATACAACTCGTATTCCTATATTAAATACATAAAATTTCATTGCAATGTAGTTACAACATCCATCAACATAAATAGTTTATTTATAATTCGATTTGAATCGAGTTGACATCGAGAGCTTGCTTTTTCCCAATTGCATTCGGGATTTCATTCCCTAGACGAGAGAGGTTTAGATATTACGGAAAACTATAAATCCCGGTGCAGCATAATATTAATTTTCATTGCATCATAAAACGCAAACAAATGTGTATATTAGGTGTAGGATTATTTTATTTTTGCCAAATTTTGAAAATGAGATATAAGTAAGAGTGAAATATTGAAAAATTCTATATATATTTAATAATATCTCTTCACCTTCAGTTAACTCTATGTTCTGTACCTAGAATTCCACCATAGGAGCAGGACCAGCCTAACGCATTCAGGGCCCAGGCCTCGATCATTTTTTTAGAACCCTTTTTATACAAACTTTTAAAGTTCCAATTTTTTGCAATAATAAAAATAGGCTGATTTAACAAACGATATTCTGTTGATAAAAACAAACTTAAAATAACATAAAAAAATTAGGGGCGGCTTGTGGTTATTTTTGAACTCGGGCGGCATGGCACGGATTGATTCTCTGGCGCCCTCCTTACACACACACACCTCTTCAGCGAAAACAGGAAACTTTCTCAGAGGCACAGTAAAAATACATACATATACCCTATAAAAGTGGCCAAAAGTCTGAAAGAATTTCTCTAAAGATCTCTAAACTTGTCTCATTTTAGAAAGATTTTCTGCTGTTAGTTGGGTAAATTAAAAAAAAAAGTTTGAATTTGACTTCAATTTGGCGCCTTCATCCAAACGGGGCCCCGGACGGCCGCCCGGTTCGCCTGGCCCTTAAGTCACCCTGTAAACAATCTTTGCCAATTAGGGGCTTCCTCTGGTTGGGTCGAGCCCAATTGGACCCACTCGGGAAGATGGCGCTATTTAAGAAACATGCAGATCATATTTGCAGGAATATATTCGGTATTTTATCTCTTATCCACCTTCAAACTCCTATCAAGAGGGTTGATAAAATTTTAGTTTTCCAAAACTAAATTAAAAAAAAAAAATTAATGTTTGTTATATCAGAGCTAAGATTTCTTTCGTTAACATGGCGCGAATTTTACTATTTTCTGTGCTCCGAAATGTTTTGCCCAACACTCTCTTAAAAACATTCCTTCTCACACCTACAAGTAGCGTATAGCTGCCTCATTAAACGTATCTAGAGAGAAGGGTCTCCTGTCTACTAAATAAACAAGACAGGCGTAGTTAAAACTTGCGAAATAGCGTAATCGCCAAAAGAGCTATCTTTCTTAAGCAACCTGATCACCATCAAGTGAGGCACGAGCGATTCAAAAGGCCGTTTCTCCCCCACCTGTCATCTGCTCTGCCGCACTCAAATAGACGGCTATCTGAACGCAGGTGGCTACAGGTGACTCGCCTAAGGCTGTTCTCAGCTAAACTAGCAAAGGATTCTGCTTTAATTAACCCGGGATGACGCACAGGGTAAAATAAGATGCCAAGGGGGTAAAAAGAGGAAGAAAATCCTTGCGCAACATCCACCGTACTCTCTCTCTTATTGATGATTTGTAGTTAGACTTTGTGGAGCAGAAACGAATGCCGTTTCGAAATACACCAGATGGTTAAAAACCGCTTTAGTTCTCACACATTAGTACGCATTTCCAAATCGGTAATGTATATAATTCGAGTTAGTTTCCAAAAAGATTGTTATGGACTGGAAAACAGAAATCACATTACGCTGATTCCGCAAAATGTATGGTTAATTCTTCGTGAAAGCAAGAACAAATCCAGGAATCTTTCAAGTGGAGGGGACGATTTGTTTTCAATTCCTATTTTTAGCCAAGTGTACGCTACTTTTCTTTTCATTTCCCATCATATAATCCCATAATCTCGCCCCTACATTTGGATCCTCCAGTGTATGGAGGAGGTATATAATCTTCTATTGCTTTCTCTCTCTCCCTCCCTCTTTCTCTCTCTCTCTCTCTATATATATATATATATATTGACTTATCGCATACTTTTGGCGTTACTGTAGTTCTAATCTATTTTAATTTTCAGACATCGGCGATGAAAACGTGTTTTTCGAAATTTTTCACATAATACAACTGTTTTGCAGAAATTTTATCCTAATTAAAAAGTTTATACCCATGTGGTGACAATATTTTTATATGTCCTCCAGAGAGAGAGAGAGGAGCGAGTAGAACATTTTCCATTTGACCACCTCCTCTAAACATAATACAATACAAATTTATTTATTTAGGTGGAATAGTGTTACATTATGGTATTTTTACACATAGTTTATAACATAAATACAGTAGAAATCATTTATAATGGCGCCGTTTATAACGACCAATCGCATATAACGACGGAATTTTTACAAGAAATTTGGTTTGTTATTCTACTCCATACTAAATATATCGGTTATAACGACATCGTATATAACGACGACGATTTTGTAGTGTACGAAGATTCTAAGCAGGGAAATTCGTATCGAATATAACGACGCGACTTGGAAGTTATACATCGGTACAACATGGACCCGAAAATTTTGGGATCACATAGAGACTTTGTGTTATTGAAATTTAAGCGTTATTTTAATCTTATTTATTTACAAATGTCTGAGAAATTTTCATTAATGACAATGCTCAATATTGAAGGTAATAAACTTAAAACAACAACAACGTGATTTAACGTTTGAATATGGCAAAAGAAAATTTTTTTTAGGGGCCCATTCTATCCTTTCAGCCTAGTGCCCATGAAAACCTTAAACCGGCACTGTTCGGAAGTCGTTAGTACTATGAATATAATAAATGTTTTCTATTTTATATACTTTAGTATTTTTTGCAATTTTTTAATTAAAAAATATACTATGTGTTTAATGTGACTATACATATATTTTTATAGCAATTAAATTCATTATAATTATGTTTTTATTTAATTTTAATACTAAACAGTTTAATACTTTTTACTATCAAAACAATTTATAAAACCCTAAAGTCTTTTACTACACCCTGTTTTTTTTTTGTTTTTTTTTTAAATATCGTTCATAAAGTCTATCGGTTATAACGACCGAATTTGCACGGTTCCTTGGAGGACGTTATAACCGATTTTTACTGTATATACATTTTGCAAATTGCACAATAATATCCGCCTGGGAAGCAGTGCATAAAGAATATCGAGTCTGAGGGAGTCCATGCTGCCCGAGGGAATAATGGCTATTTTTCCTTCTTGGGTGGTTTTAGTTCTCGGGCATAAGACCTATTCGACACTAATCGTGTTCTTAAACCACCACCACCACCCCCCTCCTATCCTTGTCATCTAATTATGTAACGGCAATTTTACTCCACTGAGCAATTTTTCTTTCTGTACATACGATGCTTTCTATACTAATAGTCCTCTTAGGCGACTACCCTTTTAAGCGATCACCTTTTGAAAATTACTATTAATTAGGTGGTGGTAGTATTTCCCAATAGGCTATAGACTAGGGCGGCAAAATTTTGTGTATTGAGTCTGATATAACAAAATCAATACCATATGATATAATCAGATGTTTTGCCGAGAAGAAAGCCAGACGTCATGCTTTCCATTTAAATACCAGTGTTCGATAGGCTTTTATTTTTTGCTAAAATTAAAATTTATTTCAATAAAATTGAATTTGATTTATTATATACAAAGAAGAGATAATACTTCAATATAAGTTAATATTGTTTAATGTTTATGTTTCAATTTATGAGTTTGTTTTTCAACATATTTATTGTCAATACAAAAGTTTTTGGCGTATATTGAATGTAACAATTTTTATGTTCCTACCACTGTTGAGGGTGGCAAAAATAGCCTAGGGGCGGAAAAATGGTAAATCCGCCCATGGCTGGGAGTCAACCCCGGGATAACAACGTGCCAGGTGAACGTGCTTTCAATGCACCCCCGCAGGGCAAAAAAAAATTGCTAAAAACAAAAATCTACGATCATGATAGTGAAACTGTGTGTAAAAATAGGGAAAAAGCAAAATATTATGACGCCTACATTTTCAAAATGCACAGCTGTCATAATGTAAAACATCATACTTCCCACAATTCAATTTAAAAGACAATTCTTGGACGTTGGCGAACTTATAAAACTGCCTGAATCTTGTAAGCATATGAAATTAACGAAATATCTGAAATGCACTAGATTCGCGTTGAGTGAGCACCCGGTTTATACTACGTTGCGCAATATAAATTTCTCGCCAAAAGGTCGCCAACTCTTCATATCTAAGTGGTCATAATTTCTCGAAAAATGAGTTTTGCCAAAAACTAAAGACCTATTCTGAATCAACATTAAAAACTGCACAAAATATTCTTAGTGCCGACTCCAAGTGTGGCGACATGATAAAAGGTTCCCTTGTAATAATATTATGTATACCTTGCGCTGAATCTGAGAAATCTATATTTAGAAATTTAGTGAAAAGTTACATCGAAGGGGCAAAATTTATCGCCGAACCTTTGTTATCGACGATTATTACAATTTACTTTTTGAATTCAGATATAAGCACTGATTTTAAAAATAACATCAACACTTTCATCGTTCTTGTTATTTTCAATTTCATCGAACATTTGTAACTAGAAATAAAATATTTAAACTTAGGACAGCTCTTGTTTTTTATACAATATATTATTTTGTATCAAAGGAATACAAAGATTGACCAGGGCTTACCATAACTAGTAAAATTTCATCACTGGTCCAACGTACAAGAAAAGATTCCGCAACGTTTCGGGAACTACTGTTCCCTTTATCAAGTGAAGTTTATACTTTACGAAGTTTCGCTTGATAAAGAGAGCAGTAGTTTTCGAAACGTTGCGATATCTTTTATTATACATTGGTCTTGGGACGAAATTTTACTAGCTGTTGTTTTATATATGTATTACTAGTGACGGGTCATACAACACGTAGATTATAGACAACTTGCGCAAAGCGAATTAACTCGTATTTCAAATCACTGCACCCTTATCACTCGTTTGAATGTTTTTGATATATATACAGGGCCTGATCACCACAAAGGCGTCCAGTCACCAAATTGTTCTGCGCATGTGCGTGGACCGTGCACATGCGCAGAACAATTTTTTTTTGAAAGAGAAATTTTTTTGACAAAATTATCTGAAGTAGAAATCCATTTTGAATATATTTTAATTATTAAAGAACATAATACTATAATTAAGGATTTTATAAATAAAAATATAAATATAAAAATATATTTTATATTAATATTATTAAAGAACAATTTCCACTGTCATGTACAATTTCATGTAAAACAAAAAATTTAAAATAAAATTTCACAATAATTTATTTTGAAAAAAAAAAAAGAATTTTTTTCCAGAACGGGGAATCAGCCCCTATCCTTACCTTGGCAGCGGCTTTGCATGAAGCAGTACATTTTGAATATTTAACTAATATTTAAAATGGTTTAAGTTACTAAATCATTTATGATAATGAAATCGAACTAATCCATTTAATGTAAATGAATAAATTTTCCGTTGAAAATTTATGGAGAAGAATACTAAAATCCAGCAACTTTGAGTTTTCAAAATTATTGGAAGGGTCCAAGCGCAAATTATATACATTCGCATACATGTAAACACCCAAAGACACCGGAACATGTTTTTTGTAATTTTTGTTGGGGAAAATGAGAGTTACTGATCTCTGCCACCCACGCTTTAGCTCAAAGTAGAACTTTATATATAGGAGAAAAAGAGACATCGCCCTGACCCGAAACCGAACCGGGGAGCCAACATATGACCCGTTGTAACCTTTACCTGCACGGTCGAGCGAGTAATGACACAGCGGGTGGATGATGGGAGCAGAGTTCGACTCCGGATCAGGGCGATATTTCTTTTTCTCCTATATATAAAGCTCTGCTTTGAGCTAAAGCGTGGGTGGCAGAAACCATAGAAATTCAATTAACTCTATACATGTTTTTACCTGAAATAAATATTATTCATAATTTTACAAAAAAAAAATCTAATTTTCAATTCATTTATTTTGCTTAGATGGTCATGCATTTAAAAGATAAAATATTTTACTATTTTAATTTACATGTGTGGTTATTAAAAATACAAAAATAGATTTGTCAAAGTGGGGGAGATGTTTACCCAGTACGTAACAGCAATAATTTACTATCCCTTATGACGAATTTTTAAAATTTTCGAAAAAAAATCACATCTATACAAAATTTAAATTGCAATAATACTCATATTAGGATGCTTAATACAATTCGTAAATTGATCAGAAATAATTGTGCAATTAAATAATTCAGAAAAATTTAACTCATATTGCTGAAATAAACTAAAAAATAAAACATGTATATTTTACACATGATAAATTAAAATTGCATTTTTAATGGCAAAGTTAAGGCGAAAGAACATACTTTTAAAACTTTTACATACTTCGAAGAAAGAAATCTAAATTGTAATAAAAATGTAATCATTCTAAAATGCATTTTTTTCTCCTTAATTTTAAACAAATGCCAAAAATTTTAGAGGAAATAACTATAAACGTCGGGAATGTACGATGCATAGACTCATCATCATAAACATAGCGGTTTCATAATTATTAAGGGGAAACGAAGCACATATCATGTACTACAATATATGCAAAATTATAGTTTACTGCTTTAAATTATGTACCATTGAACAATAATCAAAATATTTTCGTAGGCAATCCATTTCATTAAGAGTTTTAATCATAACTAAATGTAAACGATGATTGAAGCAGTGAACATAGGGGGCTTTACGTTTTAATATTTGCTGAATTATTGCTTGCATTCCACCATTTTTCCACTCATAACTGAGACACCATTGTAGCTTTGGTCAATAAATTTGAGGTTTCTAATCAACAATCTAGAAGAATTTCAAATGTTTTCTTGGTAAATGGTAACATGTGAAATCAGTCTAGCTTTGGATTTACCAAGAGAAGATTTCCAATTCAGCTCTCAGCAGAAGCAACAATGTGTTCAGTAGTTTCAGTAGTTCAGTTTCGTAGCTTTACTTTGCATAGGCGTAACTACGACATTTTTCTGGGGGGGGGGGGCATGGCCCCCATAAAAGCTTACCGGTTTTCTAATCGATATTTCCAAACAACGCATTGATAATCCCTATTCCTAAAAAAACGTATCGATAAACCTGCTGCTTCCAAACGTCCCTAATTTCAAAGAATCAATTTTTAAGTACCTTTTTATTGAACTATACGAGGGAACACATAACTTTCCCTTTTCGTAGTAGAGTTATGATTTATTCATTAACATACTAGCGTATGGCAGAAGTTGACATTTGTATTAATTGATTAAATGTTCAGAAAGGAAAGAACGGTCATAGGCACATAGGTATAATTATGACAATTTTCTGGGGTGGGGAGCATGATTCTTTTTATATGAGAATAAGTTGTAAAAGCCTATTGAGTTTTAGCCTCCTATATAATTTTAATTCCAAGCATGGATGTAGGTGAAAGGGGTAGCCGATGCCCCCTCATAGAAACGCCCTGAAGTACGAGGTACAAAGTGACGTCAATCAGCTTCATCAAATATTCTCTATTTTGCATTAATTCCTCTTCACATTATTTTGCAACTTTTTCTTGTACATTTCTTGATACCGAACACTGTTTACAGGATATAAACTTCTCAGTAAAGCGAATATAAACAATAACTGTTCGTGTTTTCTAAGAGCCTCAGTTAATTTTATCCATTTGCAAAATCCACGATTTACAAACTTTTCATTTTGCTCACGTATGCCTCCTATCTAGAATTGCCTGCATATAACGCAATAGATTGTGTCTTCATTTATGTTATATTTAAGCAAGTTGTATGTGTATCATAATATTTAGCTGGAAAGGATCGCTATCTCTCAACTGACTCTTTGGATAATTGACTCAAGGCCGAGATGGATCATTCTTAAGAGTACCTAAATCTTGGAGTCATGTTCCTTCAGTGTCTTTAGTTTGGACATCATCACTCAAGCCATTAACAATCTCCCTTGAACCAATCTTTGATTTATAATTCACCTTTTTAAGAACTCTCTAGCATGACACCGATCTTTTACCTCCATTTGGACCACCAGGTCCCGGGTTCTATTCCCCCATGTAGGCGCAAAACACTTTTTTCCTTCAAATTTTATCTGTTTTCCAAGCAGTAAATTGCATTAAATAGATCGTGTTGTTCTGAATGCGATGCATATTTGTTCACATTTTAAGAATAGTATTTCATTTTTAAATCTATTTTAAGGGTAGCTGAAATTCACGACTTACTCTCTTGAAGTACTCATTCTTCCTTAGTATTTCAAGAAAAATGCTATCTCTCATCGATCTTGCATAAATTAAAAAACATTCTTCTACAGCCTACGTACCAAAACAATCTCCCTTCAACCAATAGTTCATTTCTCATTCATCTTTTTCAGAAATCTCTATAACTGCAGCGAACTTTAACCCCAAATGGACCACCAGGTCCAGGGTTATATTTCCGGTGTAGGCACATGCCACTTTTTTTTTTCAAATTTCATCCGTTTTCCAAGCCGATTGTACTTTTCTGAATGCAATGCATATTTTTTTTACATAAAATAAAATACACCCTATAACAAAAAAAATCGACGCACCAAGAAGGAGTTGTCCGATTGCGATAAAAATTGGTGGATGTGAAGAACATACATAGAAAAAGAAACGATTAAAATTTCAGAACAATTGAATGATTTATTGCAGAGTTTGACCGTTACAAAGGGAGGAAGTCAATAAGGCGTTGGTCCACCTCTGGCCTGGATGCAAGCTGTCACCCGGCGTGGCATAGACTGATAAAGATCCCGGATGGTGTCCTGCGGAATTTCTTGCCAAATTGTCTCCAACTGTCGGGCTAAATCGTCAACATTCCGGGATGGTTGCAATCGCCTTCCCATAGCGTCCCAAATGTGCTCTATGGGAGAGAGATCAGGAGACCTAGCTTGCCAAGGAAGTGTTGGGCAAGCTTGAAGACAATTCATAGCAACACGTGCCGTGTGCGGCCGGGCATTGTCTTGTTGAAACGTAAGTCCAGGGTGTCGCAAAAGGAACGGTAACACAACCGGTCGTAGAATGTCGTCTACGTACCGCTGTGCTGTAAGTGTGCCAGAAATGACCACCAAAGGGGTCCGGCTATCAAAGGAGATGGCACCCCAGACCATAACGCCCTGTTGTGGGCATGTGTGGCGTGCGATAGTAAGGGCAGGATCCCCACGCTGCCCTGGACGTCTCCAGACACGTCTGCGGTTGTCGTCAGGACACAGTTGGAAACGGGACTCGTCACTAAAGACTATACGTCCCCAGTCAGCGCAGTTCCAAGTTGATCGAGCCCGGCACCACTGTAATCGGACTTGACGGTGTAAAGGCGTGAGAGGTAAGCGGCGTAACGGTCGGCGCGAGCGTAAATTCCGCTCTCTCAGTCATCTGCAGAGGGTCATGTTGGACACATGTGTGCGGACCACACAGTGGATAGTTGATAACGACGAATCCGGTGCTGTGACAGCTGCTCTGACAATCGCTCTGTCTTCCCGTTCTGTTGTGGCCCTAGGTCGACCGCTGCCGTCCCGACGCTGACATCTGCCGTTGTTGACCCACTCTTGCCAGCACCGTCCAATCGCCGCATCGCTTCGACCCACATGTCCAGCGATTCTTCGATTCGTCCAACCAGCCTCTTTCAATCCGATAGCACGACCTCTTTCAAACTCTGACATATGCTCGTAATGAGCACGAATCTTTCGGCGAGGCATTGTTACAGTCGACGTAAGATATCCGCAGTCAAAATGCAACAGAAATTTTGACCACATATTGAGAATCGCTCCTTATATACACCTGCTGAATGCGCAGTTCCGATGCGCTGGAGTTCCCGCTATTCATTCATTGGACACCAAATTTTAATCATTTGCATGTTCGGTCAAAATGTCTTTGCATACGAAATTTCATTACAATCGGACAACTCTTTCTTTTTTGTCATCATCATCATTTTCATCTATTTTTTTGTTATAAAGTGTATAATAGAAGGAGATTTCATTTCTAAATCCATTTTAAGAGTACGTGAAATTCACGACTTCAGTCCTTATTCTCGAGTAATAATTTAAAGAAAAAAGCTCACTCTCATCTGCCAGTGTTAAAAAGTAAAGTATTTATTTTCAATCTTTGTGAATACTAAACTCGAATTTTAAGCAGAAAGGCAACTATCCTAAATCTTGAAAAGGAGCCTTTCTTAATAACGTTTCAAATCCATTTTTTTTGTCGTATGATATCCCACGTCAAATCTTCTATGCCATATGCTATGCATAAATTAAATTACATTCTTCTACAGCCAACGTACCAAAAACCATCTCCCTTAAGCCAATATTTCAGTTCTCATTCATTTTTTTAAACAAATATCGAGCATTGTAGCAAAATTGAACCCCATTCGGATCACAAAGGCCCAAGTTTGAATCCCTTTGTATGGACAATTCACTTTTCTTTTCAAATTTCACCCATTTTTCAAGCTGTAAATTGCATTAAATAGGGCTACGCCGTATTTTTCTGAATGCGATGCATATTTTTTTACATTTTCAAGGAGGATATTTCATTTTAAAATCCATTTTTAAGGGTATTTGAAATTCAAGACTTAATTACTTATCCTTCTTTAATAATTTAGAGAAAAATGCTCTCTCTCATTAGTCGACGTTAATAAATAAAACACTTTTTTCAAACGTCGTGAATGTTTAACTGGAATTTTAAACAGAAGGGCAACTATCAAATCTTGGAAAAAAAAGGGACTTCCTAAATAACGTTTCAAATCCATTTTTCACTCGTAAGGAAGTTCACTTCAAACCTCTGCCTTTTATGTCATTTGCATAAATTAAAGCATAATTTTATACAGTCTACGCACCATAAACTTTATCCTTTAAACCAATGGAACTTCGTATTCATCTTTTTAAGAAATATCTAGCATTGAAGCGATCTTTAACCCCATTCGGATCACCAGGTCCCGGGTTCGTGTCCCTGTCAACTATCCTTAAATCTTGAAAAAGGGCCTTTCTTCATAACATTTGAAATCTATTTTCCCGTCTTAAGAAATTCGACGTCAAACCTCGGTCTTTTATGTCAAATTCACAAATTAAAGCACATTTTTCTACATTCTACAGCCTATGCACTCACACAAAACAACATCCCTTGAGCCAAGAGTTAATTTCTTATTCATCTTAGAAATCTCTTGCATTGCAGTGATCTTTAATCCCGGACTTTAAACCCGGGTCCCGGGTTCTATTCCCTAGGTACGCACACGCCACATTTTTTTTCTTCAAATTTCATCGGTTTTCCAAGCCATAAATTGTATTAAGTGGACCGTATTGTCCTGAACGCAATTCATATTTTTTCACATTTTTAAAAAGAATGTTTCATGTTTAAATCCATTTTGCAGAGTACCTGAAAATTTAAGTACTTAGTATCCTCCCTTAATAATTTAAGGAAAAAGTCTTATGTACGGTCTCACCTTGCTTGGCGCAGAATGACCCTTGCTGTCCTTGCGCCATAAAAATACAACTAACCAATCAATCAGTCAATTAATTAATTAATTTAAGGAAAATATATCTTTTTTTTTTTTGAGCGTCAAAAAATAAAGCAATATTTTATACATCTTATAAATGTTTAACTTTATTTTTATACATGGGGGGCAACTATTCTAGAATCAAGAAGAAAGGTTTATCTCCCATAAACCAATAGTTAATTTTTCATTCACCTTTTAGGAAATCTCTACCATTGGACGCACTTTACCCCCGTTCGGACTGACAAGTTTCGTGTTCAAATACCCTTGTGCGCACAAGCCACTTTTTTTTTTTTTTAAACTTCATCCGCTTTCCAAACCGTAAATTACATTAATAGGTCTTATTTTTGCTGAAAACGTTGCATATTTTCTCACAGTTTCTTAAAAAGAATATTTCATTTTTAAACCCATTTTTAAAAGTAACAGAAATTTACGCGACTTAAGTCCTTATTCTTCCCTAATAATTTAAAGAAAACAGCACACTCTTCAGAATTTTTTTTTCAAGCCTTGTGAATATTTAACTCGAATTTTAAACAAAAGAGCAACTCTCCTAAAATCACACGAAACTGATATTTGCATTTTTAGGAAGTTTTGGCGGGACAGCTAGATCTTTAGCACTAACGCACCTTACATTCATCCACAATAAAAAAATGAAACTGTGGGAAATTTTCTGTGGGGAGTGGGGGGGAAGTCAGACTTCTGGGGGGGTGCCGGCCCTCCCCGACCCCCACTTAATTACGCCTATGCTCCTTTGTATTAGATATTTATCTATGTTGTGCATGAACTCACACAAGGTAGTATGAGGATTCGACCACAAGCTTACAGAATTCTCTACAACTTAAGTGAAACAGATCACCCCTCTTACAAATACATTATACTAATGCTCCGTTAAACTTGCCCAAAGTGCTTTTAACAGAGTCAAAATTACCGTCTCCCCGAAACTCCCTGTGGAGATTTAGGCCCATAGCCCATTACGAATTATAGGCGGAAGGTACATGCTTGAATTGTTCTGTTTCGTTTCCCACAATCTCACACACAATTGCAATAAAACCGCCCTCTACTCACTTTTGTTTATTTACCATTTGTGAAAAATCACGACGACTATTAGCAAACCCCCTGCAGTTTAAGTAGTCCTTCATATAAAACGTAAATGTTCAAACCGAAAGTAAGGACTCCCTTAAATTTTTCCTCTGCATAGTGATACAACTTTGTCTACCTACAACAATGTTTCTCAAACATTGGTCGCTCACAAACTACTTCAAGTATTCCTTTATTTTATCATTTAAACCATCAGGTGTTCCACCCCCGCCATTAAAAAATATATTGCCTGAAATTAAGGTTAGAACTATGGATAATAATATATTCAATTTTAGGCCAACGTCATACTGATCCCCACGCCTTTCCATGAAAGACGTATCCAAAGTAACCCCGATATATGTGATTCATTGGAGGTTTATATATCGTATATAAGAGTCATAGAAGCGATTTATTCATCCCTTGAAATATACTTGGTCCCTGAAATATAATTTGTATAGCACTTTTTCCTTGAAATATAATTTGTATAATTTTTCCTTTGAAATATAATTCTGCTAATTCTTTTTCCTTGAAATATAATTTGTATAATTTTTCCCTTGAAACATAATATTTTAACCCTTTTTGTGGTGAATTTTAAGATTTTTTAGATTTTACTTTAAAAAAACACTAGCTTTTGGCAGAAAATCTCTAAAATCTCCGACCATGTTCTTAAAATATTGATTTGTTGCTAAACCCAAAATTGGTTTATAACAAGTAACATTTATGAGAAATTCTTTAAATCTCACCAGAACATAAATTCTAACTACGCCGGCAATTTCTAATTCATTTTTTTCCCCTGAAATTTGGTAATGATTCTGCGGACCACTCGATAAGCCACCGCGGACCACACTCTGAGAAACACTGACCTACAACGTTCTAGGCTTGGTAATTGTCAAGAACTACCTCACTCCGTTAACTTTGCAAGCGGTAACAGGAAAATGTTCCATAGACAGATTAAGCAGGGGGAATGCATAAAGTGTCCCTTTTCTTCCCATTGACTTGTGGACGTGGGATATCAATAAATAAAAGACAAACGTATAGAAAGGGCTTAATGGACTAAATATGTCTCATAGGACCAAAGTCAGCCTTAGCTGGTGAAGGCCCAATTTGATTCCTGCAAGCTTCCCACCTCCGCCGTATGAGCATCCCGCTTGCTTTTTTGTTCACTTTCTCTAATAAATTGATAGCCACTCTAGATTGTAGTTTTTCAAGGTTTCTGTTAATTTATAATATATTTTATTTTATTTTTTAGTATTAATTGAAATATAAAGTATCAATATTTTTTCAAAAAACCTTGCAATTTTATGTTTTCATTCTCATTAATGTAGTCATTATTTTTTAAATTTTTTTATAGTGGTTGAAAGTGCATGCTCGGCAGGAGGTAGGGGGTAGGTGTCAGCTATTCCTACATAACCACCTCATCTGGTCATAATATACATATACTTTTATATAGGAATTAGTAATCCTGCATGGGGTATTGAGAACTCTTACCCCTTCTTATTATAGACTAGCTAAAGACTTTTGCCTTTGTGTAAATAGCATAATGTACACAAGATATGCTGTGAAAATCTGTTTTAAATACGATTTTAATGACAAAGAACAATTTTCATTGTCATGTACAGTGGTAAAAAAAACAACAAAGAAATCCGACCATACGACTTTTCTTGAGAACTATTGAAAGTAGAACAAAAATTTCAACGCCACTTTATCTAGAATGACTAATTCTATAAAAATATGGTAATGAAAAATATTTGGGGGCCGTCTTCATATTTAATTTAACGTCAACTTTAAAATTTTTATTGGCAACACCCACTTTTTTATTTCATAGAAAACTTCTCTGTAACCAATTTATGCTAAATTTCAAATTTCATGGAATTTGGGTAATAAATAACAAAGATAATCGATGATGTGTGTTAGGGGAAAATTCATATATTTCAAATTGTAGTGTTTTGGTTTTTCAGACTTAGTTTCCGTTAATTGAATTTTGTTGAGTTACCGTTAGTTGTTGAATTGAATAAATAGTAAATTTTTCTGACTAGCAAGTCCTATTTTGTTTTTAAATTCCTCAGTCTTATACAAAATAAACTGAAAATGTTGAACTATAGTTTTAAAACTATTAATATACTAAAAGTTCTTGCCATTAGAATTTGGTGTTATCTATCTACGTAATATAAAAAATTGTCAGAATTTTTAAAAAATTATAACAGTATGTTATGTTTTTTTAATATCTTTGTTATAATTTTAATAAAAAGATGTCTTTACAAAATACCTTGTTTTCATTTTCATTTTAATGTTATTTAACTATAGGTAGTTTAAATCATCAAATTATGGTTTTAGCGTTTCAAGAACTACAACTAATTTTAAGTAAACTTGTAACATCATAAATATATATATATGCAAATGATGCTACGTTTATAAGCTTATTACTTTCTTGCTTATATATTCGAGATAATTTTTTTTCATAACTAAAATTAAGCAATGAAAATTTCTTTAATATTTTCGCATAAATTTAATAAATGCAGGGCCGTTCTTAAAAACAAAATTCACTGCAGTCCAAACATTTGGAGACAGCCCACTAATTGTTAATTTTTTAAAGAACCTTTAATAACGAAATTAATAACGCAATTGCACTCCAATTTTGCATATTTATGTTTTTGCTGCAGCTGAATCGAATATCATAAAATATTAACCCCTCTTTCAATTCATATTTTTTGGAATATTAATTTCAGAATTAATAATTAATATTTATAACTTTGACCAATCAGAAAGTTCATACAAAATGAATAATTGAGCTGTATGACGTGAAAAAAATCATTAGATTCATTCGTTACTTA
>QLNU02015360.1:49862465-49887773 GCA_006491805.2 Dysdera silvatica
TCAAATTTGTTTATCTGGAAAAAAAAAAAACTTTTAAAATACATGTTTTATTTGAGACTAAATTTCAATTTCCCTAAATGTAATTATGCATTCATGTGTATTATGGCATTCAAAATGGGCACTTCAAGTTTTTATTGAATTTTTAATTAGAAATGTTTTATATTGACATTTAACTCATCACGTTTTCATTAACGTGACTCCTTTATTGAAGGGATGAAAAAATGTAGTAACGTTTAGTAGCAGAAATATCATTTTGATAGTTTTAAATTTTCTTAATAGAAATACATAATCTTAAACATCTTTTATTGTCACTTCTCTCTACATCTTTTCCATAGTGACAAGTTATCTTGAGCAGCGGTCACCAACCTTTCGGACCTCATGGACCACTAAATTCATAATTTTAAATCCCATGGACTAGAGATGCCAACTTGTACGGATTTTAACTCCACCTTACGGGTTTACGGTCGATACCAAGAAAACTAGGGAAACCTCATTCAAGATCCTCACGTGAAATTTTCTACCGGCCCCTCAAAACTTCATATTTTTAATGGTTTTTTAGTTAAAAAACGAACTTTGCAGATGGCCCATGCCTTCCTCGTTTGGACTCAATGCTTCCGATTTGTCCACTCCCCTCCACTGCTATCTATCCAGCATATATCATAAGGAACCAAACACATTGGGATTTCCCGTCGCGCTGTGTGGATCAGCCGAGAGGGAGAATAAAATCAGTTACTTGGTGCCTTTTGTGTATGTGTTTGCATGTGAACCGTTTCTCTGTTCTCCTTTACATCTAGCTTTGTGTGTGAAAATTATTTTAATTTGGGTTAAAACAACGAAATGACATTTTTGACATATATTTAGGAATATTTCCCCCTTCCGCTTTCGTATCTACACGTGTGGAGACTTGCAGATTAATTCAATAATACATTTACCTATTCGATGTATTTAATTTGCATAATTTGGAATTCTATTCTGTGAAAAAACGGTACGTTGTGTTGTTTGTAGAAGTTATAAAAAAATAATAGTAATTGAATGATTTGACTTAAAAAAACAATTTTAAAGTCAATTAACGAGCAACAATGTTTTTCGATGTGCAATTTCGTCCTTTATGTGCCTCTTACCGGCAAAATTATGAACTTTTTAAATATGCTGTAATTAATGACTGTTGGTCATTTTTTAGTATTTTTCCATCAAAATAGAGGAATTTTGCCCTGATACACTATTTACTGGCAGTTCACGAACTAAGCGGTCATTGGTCGTATTTCGCATCTATAAATTTCCATCCAAAGAAATATGTCTGCAGTCGAAAGTGGACAAGTTTTGATGATAGAAGCTAATTTACATATTTCAACACTTTTAGCTTCTCAAGAATAGGGAAGAGGTTTCAAAATTACAGAAAAAGAAACAAAGAACTTGATATTTACGAAATTTTACTTTTTCAATGAAACATTTGACTTTTCATTTTTATCATACTCATTCTCATTCATTTGATTAAACTATTTTTTTACCTATTATAAAACTCATGTGAAAACCAATTTTCTTGTACAAAGCTGGTGCAAAAGTTTTTTTCTCTTCTACAAAACTGATGCAAAAGTTTTTTTTCCTATAAAATCGATACCGAAAGCCATTTTTCCTGCTATGAAACTGATACAAAAGAATATTCCTTCTGCAACAAATGTTATTGGTGAAAGTGTGATCACTGTATAAGTGTATAAACGTACAGAGTTGAGTCACGTTATTGGGAATAGTTGCATGTTGTTTCAAGGTGGGGTGGAGGGGAGGTACATATATTGCTCTTTAACAATGCAGGTGCTTTACTTATAAAAATCTTTTCGCAGGAAACAATATAATGCGGTTTTGTTGAAAACTACGGAAAATACTTGACTTTTTTACGGACGACTACTTTCTCAGGTTGGCATCTCTGCCTGTGGAACGCATTTTCTAAATTTAATGAAATATAAAGGCGAAAATTGTCATTCAGAATATGAGAATTTCTTAGAATATTATTTTTGTTTTATTATTAATAAAACATTAAAAATGCAAATAATGTCCAGATTTTTCTGCGGACCACCAAAATTTCCTTGCAAACCACCAGCAGTCCATGGACCACCGGTTAGCTACCGCTGATCTAGAGTAGCATTTGTATCAGTGACAAGTGAATAATGGTTTAGTTATCTTGTCATCTATAAGAGCTATATGGGACTGGAAAGAAAAATTTATCTGGAGTGATGAGTTATCCTGGTTTTACTGTATGTTTATAATCTAAAATGGCCTCTTTCCTAGAAAATTTTCATCTAAAATTGTAAAATTCAAAAACATCCTTCTGTAATAACATAGCAACTCTGTATGCTATATTTATATATGCTCCCGCCATACTAAAAAGTCAATTGTAATGATACACAGGTGTGCTGTTGATATAAGTGGCATTACTAGCTGTTGTGGGTAAAGGAGATGACTACGGTCTCGAAGCGAAGTTTAAAATCTCACTCGGAGACAACAAATCTACGTGGAAAACAATTTACGACGCCCTAAACCGCAAAAAAACAACTAAGCTCCTCCCCGACAAAATCAATGCCTTTGGCACTGAGCTCCACACAACTAATACAATAGCTGACGCCTTCAACGAACTTTTTGCAAACGATCCCCCCCTCCCAACAGTAGTCCCACTCCCCCGCACCACTCAGATGTTTTTGAACCCTTCCCCGCCGCCGGGTCTTCTTTCTTCCTTAAACCATTGAGCAGAAACGAGGTCAAGCGTTCTATTAATGCTCTTAGTTCCAAGTCCACAGGTCTCGATAATATCCCGCCTCATATTGTTAAAGCCAACCCAGATTTCTTTGCAAATGCTATTGCGCATTTAATCAATATCAGCTTCAATAAGGGTATTTTCCCCTCGAAGCTTAAGATGGCTAAAATCATAACGATATTTAAAAAAGGCGACCCATCTGACATTCAGAATTATCATCCTATTTCTATCCTTCCAGTTATTAGCAAAATTTTTGAAAAGGCTTTACACAGTAGACTTGAATCATATTTCGAAAGTAAAAACTTACTTTACAAACATCAATTCGGCTTTCGAAAACACAGGTCAACAACTACCGCCCTCCTTAATATCAAAGAGATGATTTCTGACGAAATAGACAAAAGCAATTTTGTAATAGGAATGCAAAGAGATCTCCAAAGAGCGTTTGAAAATGTTAAGCATGACATTTTACTGACGAAATTGGAACGGTATGGTATTCGGGGTACACCTCTAAAATTACTGAACTGCTACCTTTCCAATAGGCAACAATAAGTTTTTATATGTAAAATTCCCTGAACTCGCAAAACTATTTCTGTTGGTTGTACCACAAGGAAGCTGTTTAGCTCCGCTATTCTTCCTTCTTTACATCAACGATTTGCCCCAAGCTGTCCCGACTAGTCAGCTGTTTCTTTATGCTGACGACGCGACACTTCTGGTATCGGGAAAAAATATCGAAGAAACAGTGCAAAAAGTCAACCAAGATTTAGATAACATTTCACGTTGGCTTTACGTTAACAAACTAGAGCTAAACATTGCAAAATCTAACTACGTTATCTTCCATTCCCGGCAAAAAATATTACCTAACAGTTCTCCTATTACTTTCCGCAACTCCATCCTTCAGGAAACGAAATCAGCCAAACTTCTTGGAGTAATTTTCGATTCAAATTTAACCTGGAAAGAACACATTAACGATCTCACCAATTCTCTTAGCAGTCTCCTGGGAATTTTTTCGAAACTCAGACATGTCGTTCCTCAATATATCCTAATGATTCTTTACCACTCTTTATTTTATTCAAAACTTACCTACTGTCTTGAGGTCTGGGGAATCACATATTTTACCACCCTTTGGCAATTGATAGGAACGCAAAAAAAAAAGCTTATGCGAATAGTTAACTTTGCAGGCTTCCATGAACACGCTGGCCAACTTTTTAAATTATGGCGCATTCTTCCTTTCACTCTCTTAGTAAAATATAAACTTGCACTCCTTATGTACAAAGTCACAAAAGGTGACCTAGTTTTACCTTTCTCCATCTCACAGACGACACATGATTACAATACACGTCACCAGGACGATATCAGGCTACCGCGGACTCGCACAAACTATAAAACACACAGTGTCTCCGTTACGGGTTCTAAAATCTGGAATTCGATCCCTCAAGAATTTAAAGCCCTGTCTTTTCACGCCTTTAAAGCCAAAATCTTTGATTAGTACTTAAATCAAGTATGCTCTGCCTGCTACTTCTGCCTTCCCACTCTTTCCTTTTAGTTTTCAGTTCTTCCCCCTCCTCTGCTCTCCCTGCTCTTCCTTTTCCATTTTTCTTTTGTCTGCCTTTCACTTTAAAAGTCCTTTAAAACTGCACCCGCAACGGTCAACTCAAAATTCATTTACATTTTTCTACTATTTTTGTTTCTCATACTTCTTTTCTCGGTTCAGGCTACAAGGAAAAACATTCTTATTCTGCAGCCAAAGGTTGAAACTTGTGAATATTTGTGGTTGCTCATGGGGCAACCACTGGAAATATTTTGGTTGCCCCCAAGTTAAGTTTGTTGCCCTAAATTATTTATTGTACAAAATGTGAAATTTCGGTGACGGTCATTATAATGATATAATAAATGTTTATTTGTAAAATTGCCGTACTCGCTTGCATATTAAGCAGTGAAAATAGGAATAGAAGATTTGCCCATGATGCAATTCTTTTAATCATCATCTGTTGTACAGCTATGGTCTGTACAATTATCACTCTATGAGACAAGCGAATCTTCTGGCAAAAGAAGTGACTGTTTTCGACTTTTATATAGTTTCTGGTATGGTTTTCTCTGTTTTGCACTTAACCACACGTTAATGACTTCATTTGATTCAAAATCTTCGCTACGTGCAGATGATAGTGTTATTTGTATTAAGTCTGTTGTAACGAAAACATGCAGTTTGCTTTGCCAATTACCTTTTACCCTTTTCATGACAGAAAAACCTTGTTCACAATCCACACTCTGAGTTGGAAGACTGAGAAGCAAGTCTATTAACAATGAAAAATCCCTTATGGTATTCAGTTCATTCACACTTGGAAACATTCTTGCGTTTTATGTACAAAAAATGTTTAAAATCAATCCATTTGCATATGATGCTTTCCACACAACAGATGTTTTCTGACATAACATCATCAAATATTGTAATGCATTTAGTAATTTCTCTGTCCCCACATGTTTTTTCAAACTTTCCGAGCCAAATTTTGAAATTGAAAAAGTTCATAGAATTTATGATTGAAACATCTTCAAATCTATTTTTCAGTGATTGAAGAAGAGATTTTATTGTTAGCAATGAAGCAGCAGAATCTTTGTAAGTTTGGAGTTTTATTTTTACATTATGAAATAGTTTTGAAGACAGGATACTACTAAAGTTGATTCCTGGGCTTGATTCTAGTTTTTCCGTGTACATAAGTTATTGTATAGTGTATAATATACTTCAAGGAGGGGCAAATTTTGTAGTTGAAAATCTAATGGTAACTGACTGAGAATAGGCAAAATGTCCATCAGAAAATGCAAGTATAAAATAAAGTTCTCTGATGTAATTACTGTGAAAAGCTGTTTTGACTTGCCCTTAGCTCAAGCACTGTGTCCACTTACAGAAACTTGTTCAAGGTGTTTAATAAGAGCTGGATATAACTGATGAACTGCAGTTGCAGCTTCAAGGGAGTAAGTAATCCACCTCGTTTCATCAGCATGCCTGGGTTTCACAAATCTTGTTTTTAACGCACTGTGTGTTGTTTTGAGACCGGCCATACTTAGAGCACTTCTTGAATAGAAACAATACCGTCTCTGAAGCATTTGTTGGAAAGTTTTATGATATTGATAAGTATTAAAAGCTTTTTTGTCAAACTGGTAGCAGCAGTACAAAACATGTGTTGAAAATCTGATTATATATTGCATTTTAGCGATATTTTCAATTTATTATATTATAAATATCGAGATTTAAAAAAAAAAAAAATTTTTAGTTGCTCGAGGGGCAAATGATTTTTGTTTAACTTGCCCGTTTAAAATTTAGTGGTGAGGCAAGCGGGCAACCGCAAGCAAGTTTGACCCTTGTCTGCAGATCACACAGAGACTCCACCTTTGGACTTCAACGTTCACTTGTAACATCTTTTCTAGTCAATACCCTGTTCATAAACTCTGTAAATGTGATACACCTGCGAATGTAAATCTCTTAATAACAATGCGGATTTGTACGCGCGAATCAATATCTTTGTTGTTTCTTGTTGAATACGAGAAATCCCTTGCTTTTTTTACCGGAAAGAGAGCCCCGTTACTAGCATCGCTACTGCTCTCTTTCCTTTTCCCAAGCAAATCGTTTGTATGGTCTCCTGCGGTATAAAATAATAAGGAATAAAGTAGTATTATAGCAATGCATTGGCTTGCTATGCAGAGGGAATAGACAGAGCATGATGATAAAGTTGTAGCATATGCTGCTAAAATGTCAACTCTGGTGTCTTTGCCTTTTTCTGTTGCTAGTTATTGGGTTGATTGAATGTTGTGTTACGTGTTGTAACCATTTGCATAAATTTTAACCAACAACGTTCATTAGCTTTTAACCAAAATAATTTTACCCTTTGTGACATTTTATGCAATTCTTTTAATCATGAAATCATTTTTAATTTTTTTTATCAAATACTGTTTTTTAAAATCTCATCTGATATTATTACATCATTTCATTGTATGTTTAATTTATTTTGATGTTACAACCATATGTATAGCTGCACCTTGCTTGGCACAAAATGACCACTGTTGTCCTTGCACTCTAAAAATACGATCAACCAAGTTCACTGAATGTTCCTTTTAAGCATAGTGTTCACTTTAGTTGTGCACAATCAACACAAATGTTAACTGTGTTCCTGTTAATGAACAGTGCATGTTGATTATTCATGTTTTTAAGGCATTTAATAAATGTGAGAGGTCAGTTAGCAGATATATTCATGTTTATAGATGGTATACACAGGGTTGTTGCATAAGCCAGCATTAGGAGGGTACAGGCATTGCTGTATGTTTCTAGATGATGTGGTCTGTGTTAGTCAGTTTGATGTGCCTTTCCAAGCTAGCCAAGAAGTAAAAAAGGGAAAGTTTGCATCAAAAGGTTTTTGATATTTTTAAAATCCAATAAATAGATAAATGCTTATTTCTAGCTTTCTGTTAACCCAGGTTTGACTTTAGTAGTATCATAGAATGTGCACAGTTTTCTGTCCACTGTGGCCAGGAATTTGGCTCTATAAGCAACAGAAGTTCAGTCTCCTTAGAAAATTGTTGGTCTTGCCACAGTACAACCTTATCTGTCCTTTCACCATAAAATACAAATCGAAAGCCAAACTATGCTTAAAACTGTCATATAAAGCAAACAATTTTTCCACTTTATTTCAAATATATTTCCAAAATGTTAAACGTGCTTTTTTGCCAACCATTGTCTCTCAAAATTATACCCAAGGACTATATTTTTATTAAGCCATTATTTCCCTAGTATTTAACCCTAAAGGAATTTATATTTGATCCGAAAGAAAAACAAAATGCAGGGATAATTCATTTAATATACACAATGATTTTACTGCATGTTTCTTCCCTATTTCTTTTAGATACCCATTAGATGTTACACGTAGAAAAATGCAACTTAGTATGATGCGACCTGAAACTCATCGATTTGGGTAAGTTATTTTTATTCTACATATCCTATGTTTTAAATTGTTATTGAATGTTTTTTTAATTATTTTATATTTATTCATTATCTTTTAAAATTATTTTGTACTTATTTTTCAAAGTTTGTTTAGTTTACATTTATTTTTAATTTCTTATTTTGAAAAGCATTACATTTCCATATGCCCTGCAGTGGTGACACATTCGTTTAATGTGTGATTACCCCAGGTTTGACTTCTGTGCTAAAAACAAAGAATGCTCACCATAGTTGGAGGGTTGGTTCCCTGGCTTTTATAGATTGGGATTCCTCAGAAAACTCTAGGTCCGGACTTACCACGATCCTTTTTGTCCTTGCACTGTAGAACTCACAAACAAGTACCGTATATTGGGCTTATGTGAGCCACTTTTCAATTTAAAACATCTGCCAATTCAACATCATTTACTTTAGAGATTAACTAGTTATTATAAAACTTGGGTCTACAGTTACACTCTATGTTCAGATGTATGAAAGTCTTCTACAACATGTATGTTAAAGACAAAAGAAGAAAAAAACATGGTGACTTAGGTTACCCCTCAATAAGGGGTAACTAAAGCCAGCAGAAGAATTCAATGTTTGACTTAGGTTAGTTGATGATGGGGTATCAAAATCCATATAAAAGGGTTAAATAAATGTACATATACTGCTCAAGATATTTATTAGTAAAAATGAAAGTAAAAAGTAAATTTTTTTACATTTTAGTGTTTCGGATGTTTAATTTACACTAAAAAAGTTTAAGATGTTTGATTTAACATGTGTTACCAAAATCGGTGTTCGAAATTTACCCAGCATAATGGCTTTATATAATAATTTTCACCACCCATGTATAAATAGCTCAAACTAGAACTTTTTTTTTTGTTTTTTGGAGAAGAGACACCGTCCTCACCTTGGATTCGAACCGGGTCCCTTTGTTGAGCCTGGTGTGTCTTGACTGCTAGATTAAAGAGGACAAACAACTCTTTCTCCGTATATAAAGATGTAAGATATTATTACCCTTCTCAGGGATTACACAATTGCCAAATAATTGTCAACACAGAAAGCTTCCGGGGCGAGTTTTTCTAAGTTTTCGCGGGGGAATTTATTTTTACTCAATAATTTTCGACATTCGCGTAAAAACAAGCTCAAACTAGAGCTGTTTTTGTTTAGGAGAGAAAAAGATGACGTTCTCATCCAGGATGAGGACGGCAAAAGCCACTCCTGTTCGGTGGCATTTGTTACCCCGTACGGGAAACAACAATGAATTTAAAAATATATAAAAAAACAAAACAAAATGGAAATATAATCTAGGAAGTATAACAACCGTATGAGTATTGTTTGAGGTTATGTTTAAAAATGATTTTAGTGAATTTAACTTAAAAATGTGATTTTGGCGATTAAAGTTATGGACTGTATAAATTTATGCCGAAATTATCCTAAATATAAATAAAGGTTTATAAACTTAATTTTAAAACACACACACTATTAAAATATGTGGCCCAAAGCTTCGTCAAAATATGGAATTGATGGCATGAAAGTTAACAATCAAACTCAAAACAGTGTTGCCAGAATCAGTGTTCAAAATTTACCTAGCATAATGGCTTAAGTAGCCCCAATATATGGTATACAGTTATATTTCCTTCATTATTGAAATTATATTTTCCAAGCTTTTTCTTCATACTTTTATATAGTTTGTTGTCGAGTTTGTCTCCCTTCAAACTTTAGCATTTGTAAATATATCGAAGTTCAGCAGTCAGGTTAGGATCCTTTCAGATTATCAACCGAGCATAAACTCAGTAGAATATGGAATTCAGTCTTAAGCTATATTGAAGTTTTAATAAGTTTATATTTATATAAAAGTAACATAAATGCACTAAGTTCATTATAATAGTAATTAATCCAGATAAAAAGCTTCAATCAGTATAGTCTTTCCATCTTGCTACCAATATTTGAATGAAATGTACAGGCTGGTTTTAATTAAAACCTCCTTATTTGAGCTTTTTTGCCCCAAACTAATAAAAGTAATGAATCCAGTTTTTATGCATATAACTGTTCAAGGGGTAGGGAGAAGGATTCTGCCAAAAAAATAATAATAAAATCCGAAATTTGCCAATAGAGTAAAATGTGCCGCTCCTTATAAGAAAAACATGGAAAAGGCGCAAAAAATAACGATGGAACCTTACAAAAATTCATTGTCCATTTTTTTTTTAAATTACAGACATGAAAGAGAAAATAAATGAATGAGTTAAATGAAGAAAAATGACGCAAAAATATTTTCCGATGCATGCCTGAAAACAAAGATATGGCCCTTTTGAAATTCCTCAAATTTTAGAAAAATTCAGTAGATTGTACTGAAATTTCCCACATTGCCATTTGAGCATCAAACTTGTGTGTATGTTTAATTACTAGATAAAAAAGCACTAACATATGCTGGATTGGATTTTAGTGGGGGCTAAACTTTGATTTTTGGTGGGATCCTGAATACCTTGAATGACCTTTACTTTTTCAATGTTGGCTTTTTCATTTCGGAGGCGTCAGTAACCCCATCACTCCCCTCCCACCTTGGTATAACCTGATTAACAAGGGAGCTGTTAAGACATTTGAATGACCAATTTTTTAATTAGAACAACAATGGTGAAGAGGGCGTTTCCTCTAGTCAGGAAGCTTGAGTTTTTGAAAATATCAGGAGACTGGTGCATCAATAAGCCCAGAACAAAAAGACACACTCCAATGGCCAGCTATAAATAACAGGCGAATTCAACGTTCTAATAACCATTATTCAATCAGTGTTCTATTTTTATTAACTTAAGTTTGTTTTATACTGAAGCACGAGCTAGCTGCTAATATTTTCATTTATTAATACCAAGATTTTTTCTATTTTGCACAAAATATATGCATAAGTGGTTATCAGAGGGGGGGGGGACTTCTAATAATATCTGTGTGGCATTTCATGCCTAACTCAAACCAAATACAAATGTTAGAAGTCTGTATTACTTAACATTTTATTCATGAAGTCGTGTCATAGTGGTGTGTGTCTTTGGCTCTTTTGACATGTCAATACGCCAAAAACACAATCTCCTTGCATCTTCTAAAACCCATACTTTCCAACTATGGGAAAACTCTTTACAGCATTGTTGTTATAATTAAAAAATTGGCTATTGAAATGTTCAACAGTTCTCTTGTCAATAAGGTCATACCGAGGAGGGCTGATGTGGCTACTGCTGCCTCCAAAATGAAAAGCTAACATTGAAAACAAACAGTAAAGGCCATTTGAGTTATTCAGGTCTCCTTACCAAAAAATCAAAGTTCAGTCCCCTCCGAAATCCAATCCCACATATACTAGTAGTGCTTTCCTATCTAGTAATTATACATACAAACGTGTTTTCTGCTCACATGGCAATGATATGTGAAATTTCAGTACAATCTACTGAACTTTTGGAATTTCAAAGGGCTATAACTTTACTCTTAAAAACGGGTCAGAAAATTTTTTTGTGACATTCTTTAATGACCTCTTTCGTGTATGTGATTTTTAAAAAAATCAGCCAACGAATTCTCGTAAGGCTCCCTTCTAAGACAAATCTAAAATGAAGTTTTCATTTTGTTGGTTTGTTGAGAAAACTAAAAGTAACGTACATAAATTGCCATGAAAAATGGTTTCACAACTCACTCAACGTTCATTAACATTGTCACAGATGTCGCTGATTTTGAAGCTTTGATTGAGCTTTAGTATAATTGCCATTGTTTTGATCCAGAAGTTGCATTCCATACAGAGCATGCTCAACTGTTGTATGGGGTCACCTCAAAGCTAATGTTTATCGAGAAAGTGTCCGTAACCTGACCGATTTGAATTTCAATATATTTATTTGTCATAACTTGTGTACATAGCTCCATATTCCTTAATATTTGTGTTTTATATAAGCATCAAAATTAAAATAAATTTCACAAACAATAGAAACAACAATTCATGACAGGTCCTCAATAAAAATCATTACAATGACTTAATAAACAAAGGGCAATGTAATGCAGCATGTATGTAATATTTTTCCAGAGACATTGAATTCTGCAGCTAAGCATGCTGTGTATTGAATCCTATTTCTGGTTCAAAACAACAGCAGTCATATTGAAGCTCAACTTCAGAATCAGCGACATTTGCAATAACGTAAATAAATGTTGAATGAGTTGTGAAATCATTTCCCGTGACAGTTGTGTTTCTTTTAGTTTTTGCAATAAGTCAACTTAAAAAAATAAAAATTTTATTTTAGACTTGTCTTAGTTATTAATTTTCTGTGCGTTTTTTCACATTTTTCCTATTTTGGACCACC
Source organism: Dysdera silvatica (assembly GCA_006491805.2). NCBI lineage: Eukaryota > Metazoa > Arthropoda > Arachnida > Araneae > Dysderidae > Dysdera > Dysdera silvatica. Next base: position 49,874,494 of record QLNU02015360.1, read on the forward strand.
ATATTTTCCCCTATCAGCAAATTTTGGAACTAATTTTTGTGAAATCCCTTTTCCCATCCCCTAAACAGTATGTGAACAAAAATTTAGTGTCATTCTTACTAGCTGAAGCTATAGCGAGCTCTAAACACACAGGGAAACCAATTATAACCACCCTGTATTTTAACTATTTCAATTCTTAAATTATTTATTAGTAGTAAATGTAATTTTTTGTAGTGCAGCATAGTGAAATATTAACTCTTTAACTGCTCTGCAGTGGCATAGTGTGTTAATGTGTTCGACTCCCAACGGTGCAAAGAACGCTTACTCAGAGATCTCATAAAGATCTCACTGTAGTCCAGGGTTTGGTTCCCTAGGCCTTAAGAGGTTTGGATTCCTTGGAAAACTGTAGGTCCAAGAGGTTTGGATTCCTCAGAAAAGAGTAGGTCCCAGCACAGCATGACCACTGTAGTCCTTGAGCCGTAAAAACCACAAACAAATAATCCTTTAACTGCTGCTAATGCATCAGGTGAGCAGCCAATGATGACCTTGCCCCCACCCCCACCTATGTGTAGCAATATTAATAGCAGTGAAAGTATTAAATCAGCATATCTCCCATGGTGGTAAGATGGTAATTTGTTCTATCATGCTGTTATCTATGTTCAATTCCAATGGTACTGTAGAATATATACAACTTTTTCTGTTCTCTATAGTCCGGAGTTTGGTTCCCTAGACAATCAAGCTTTGGATTCTCTGGAAAACTGTGGATCCTGGCACGTGACTTTAGCTGTCCTTACATTAAGACACAAATTAGCACTTACTAAAAATAAATGGTTAAAGAATTTGTGCCAATTCTAATATTTGTATACCATTGGCAATGTACTGAGTTTGAAATTTGTGATTGCACTGTGGCATAAAACGTGAAGCAAAATTTAGCTTCTTGTGATTGATGAAATCAGTATCTTGTGAAAAATTGGATTGTTTTTAATAAATAATAACAATAAAATTTATTTTTTTAGAAAAGGTTTGGTAACAACATTGGTATTAACATTTCGTGAAGATGGAATTGTCAATGGACTGTACAGAGGCATGACCATAAATTATTTACGTGCAATTCCCATGGTTGCTGTTTCCTTTTCCACTTATGAAGTTACAAAACAATTATTAGGACTGGATACAGGCATTGAGTCGTGATATTTATTTAAAACTAGAAACATTGTAAGCAATTGTCATAACTGGTACTGTCAATTTGCTGCAATATGATAGCACATAACGTTAAACATTATCTTCATGCTTTTTAGCCATCGACTCAGTTGTCAAGAGGAAGGGCTGATTGTAGTTCATAGGTCATATTAAACCATTAACCCCATTTCAGTTTATATGAGATCTGAAAGAGTGAAATTAAATAAACACCAACATTTTCAATGTAAACAAAATATAGTATTTTTGCTGATGATGCTTCAGATTTGAGAAAAATTACATACTATGAGATGAAATACAGACTGTGTGAATTTTAATTACAGTTGAGCATTGATTATCAAAGCTAACTGGAATTAACCCTGTTCTGATAATCAAGTATTCTAATAGATATTAGTTGAAGTCAGAAAAAGTCTAAAATTTTTACAAATATTGTATTTTATTTCCTATCAAGATTATGTATAATGGAATTGATTATAATTTATTTTTTAAATACCAATATTTATCTTTTTGACAATGACGGCAATCATTTTTATGATGTAAAGTATAATTACGAGATAATGGATATCCTAATGTATATGTTTTGTTTCAAAAGTCTTATTTATATTGTAGCAAACTTTTGTTATCAAGTTAACAGTATCAATCAGTTCAGGTTTTCGTGGTATTACTGGTTTATTGAATTGTTTTAGAAGTTTTATTTGTCATTAAGTAATTCGTTTAAGAGTGTAGTATGTAATTTATATATATATATATATATACATTTATAAGCTCTTTGTGCAAATGTATACCAAGTACAAATAAAACAAATATATATATTAGTCTGTGTATTTATTACTGTTAAACATTTCTTTGTAGTTGCAGTGAAGCCGGGTTATGAAAATATTATATGAGTTTTAGCATTTCTCTTATTAAACATGCTCATTTTTTTTTATGTAATTTGTGAACCTTATTGTAGGGCTCATATTGATCTTGGAAGTCCTTATTTTCACCCAAAATCTGCAAAAAGTCCTTAATTTTGTTCTTCTATTTCTCAACATTTTTCTGTAACATATTTTAGTTTCAATTTTTGTTACTGACATTCTTCACACAGTGTGAATCAACACGGACAAACATGAAATTTTCCACTATGCAAGTTGTAATAGGCCTTTTGTGAATAATCGGAACATTCATAGATGAGAACTCCCCCTAGAAACTTGCTTGAGCATTTCTTCAGAACAAGGACCAACGTATCATACACCTCTCCCAAACCTTCATTTAATGTACCTTAGGCATAGCGATCTTTCAGCCCTCCCCCCCAACAAAAACTGTATGTTTCGTAATATGACATTTGTCATGAGAAGTTTTACCCTGTACTGTGTGTATACAGTATTTATTCCAGACATTTTTAGAAGGGTTGACAAAATTAAGCTAGCCACCCAAGAAAATATTTTGTGACGGAAAATCGCGGGGCGTATTTGATTAACTTACATGCATTATTATAAAATGATTTTTATGAATGAATTTATTAGATTACGATTTTTTTTTCCGCTGTTTGGAGAAAGTAGCTGCGTTTCAACAAATTTCTCGTAATTTTAAGTTGAGGCAAAGTGGGGGCTCCTTTCAGAGGAGGGTAGTTCGATGGAATTCTACAGTAGAGATTGACTGCAATTTTAAAAAAGAAGTTACCTTTCAAAATTTTGGTACCCATTTATAATAAATCTGGGTCTTTTTTTCTCCTCCCTGTCCTGTTTGGTCCAAGGCCATGGCTAAATGCTTTTTACAGGGGAGGGGGCACTCTGAAAGTTAGATACTTAGAATTTGTTAATGTTTTGATGTATTTTATTAATATATTTAATTCTGCCTAAGCTAACTAAAATTTTTGCGTTTTTGAATAAATTTCATTGAGGCAATTATGGGCCCTTCTGTGGTAATATGTTTGACTTTCAGCAGTAACCGCCCCCACCTGAAAAAAAAAAAAAGGCGGCTTACTATCAAACTACTCACTGTAGTCTGGAGGTTGGTTTCCTTCGCCTCAGAGGTTTTGAATCCTCGGAAAACTTGATCCCGACACAACATGACCCTTGCACCATAAAGCTCGCAATGAGTCAGATTTTTTTAAATCTGCCTGTTTTCTGGAAATTGTGTCATACAGTTTGTGCCAATGTTCTGTTCTGCCGATCGAGAGATTCAATTTGGTGACCGTGCTGCTCACTGTATCTACTTTGAAATCCAGCTTATTCTTTTATTTGGGCCATATCTAATTTTTTTCTGCAGGTAATATGTGACGATTTTGTTTATAATTCGATAATTTTGTAAGTCTCCTTTATCACATTCTTTTATGTAGTATAATTATTGTAGCTTATGCCATTTCCATGGCTCTTTACATATATATTTCAACTCATTGTATAATTTGTACCGATTCTCAGGGCTTTTTAAAAGCACCGGAATCCTTTAAATATTCACCTCATCCTATTTTATCCAAAATCCATTCACAACTGCAGCACCTGCACAATCATTCCAATATTAAATTCTGCTGGATCCCTGCTCACATTGGTATCAAAGGGAATGAGGCTGCTGATGCAGCTGCGAAGGCAACGAACTCACCACTTGCTTCTAGCCAACTTCTTCCTTTCTCTGACCTGAAGCCAATTATCAAGACCTGTGTGAATCAAAAGTGGCAAGAGGAATGGGATCATCAAACCAATAACAAATTGAATAATATTAAACATACAATTGGTAACTGGCCCTCCTCATACCGTAAAAATCGGAAAGAAGAGGTTCTCCTTGCCAGACTTCGCATTGGGCATTCCCATCTCACCCATAGACATCTGTTGGAAGGAAAACCAGCACCAATTTGCCAAGTGTGCAATGAACCCATGAGTGTTTTACACATTTTAACTCAATGCCCCTATTATAGACTTGCCCGCACTCTTACTTATAACTCTTCATCACTGTCTGACATTTTAAATGACCATGCTGACCATACGCACGTTTTAAAATTTTTAAAAAGTACTGGTTTTTACTACAGTCTTTGATTTTACCATGTTTGGCGCAGTATAGCCCAGATGCTCTTGCGCCATAAAAAAGCCAAACAAATAATTATTGTAGCATTGCCCCGTTAGTTTAGTAAAGAATTTTAGAAGTATGTTTTTTACCTCTTTTTTCAGCTTCTTTCAGAATATCTAATACAATGCCATCATCATGTGGAACTTTTCCTTTCTTCACATTTTTGGTTTCCTACACTACCTCCTTCAGAATTATTGGTGCTGTTTCAGTGTTTACATTTAAAATGCATTGTTTCTTTTATACAGTTTTTTATTACGTTCTTAAATTTTCGTAAGTATTTATTATTAGAGTGCTATCCCTCTCTCTTTAGTGGAATAATTTTCTTTTCAATAGGCAAGCATTGTTTAGCATTCCTAAGGCTCTTATTGTCTTCATTGACTTTTCTTATTAACTCACGGTTAATTTTCTTATATTATCCTTTATGCCTTTACATAGAGTTTTATAAAATGAAGTGGCATTAACGGCAGTGTTCCGGGTGCTGAAATTTGGAACTTACAAACTCTAACTCAAAAACTATGAGAGATAGGGGAAAAAGGTCAATTTGAAAGTTGTAAGAGCATCTCGTATACTTTCTTTGGCCCTGCAGTGGGTACATTGGTAATGCCTTCACCTAACCTACTGTAATCCTGTATTTGACCCCAAACTGTGCTGAAAAAAAGTATTACTAACTGCTTACCTTAGTCAGGGGGTTGGTTCCTTAGGCCTTAAAAGGTTCAGATTTCTCGGAAAACTGTAGGTCTTGGTGCAATATGATTCTTGCTATCCTTGTGCCATAAAACTCATGCAAATGAATACTGTGTTTATTAATGTCTTGTGAACATTCACATGGGAAATACATGGTTTTCACTTCAATAAATATATTCGAAATAGTACACATTTTACTGTATATGCTTAATATGTCCTCTCTCGGCCACAATGCGCATTTGTACCCGAGACACATCTGCTCGTTCTATATTCAGCAGCATTTAAGGTGAAACATTGTTAAAGGCATTGGTAATGTGACACTGTAAATCTTCTAAAGAAAGAGTTCTGTTTCATATACCTATGCTTTCAGATATTCCTGGAGGAAGAAAATCCAATGGGGTGAGGTCAGGTCAAACATAGCCACTCCATATTACAACCATAGCTGATATCTGCTGGTGAAATATGTCAGACAAATAATTTTGCATAGCCATTGGATGGTGAGGAGGAATGCCGTCACGTTGGAACCATAGAGATCGCTGTTCCAGCAATGATGCATCATCCCAAAATTCCTGCAATACATTTTATAATAGCTGCAAATGTTATTGTCTGGTTAATGTGCCCGATAGAACATGGGTCCTATTAATGTGTCATTTCAAATACCATACCAAACATTCAAGGCAAACCGTATCTAATGTCGAACAACTCATTCACATAAAAGATTTTCTAATCCCCAATAATGCATGTCTCTTCCATTGAACACTCGTGATCAATTGAATTGAATCATCCCATCCAAAGGATATCATGTAATAAGCTCAAATAAATGCTTAATGCATTCATCACAAAGTTGCACCAATCCAATCATTGTTGAACAACCCTGACAGCATTGCTTGTATTGTATGGTGGAGGTGAGTACTTGTTTGCTGCAAGATTCGCCCTACATGTCTAGTTGCTAGGCCAGAAGGGATCATGCTGCACAGGGACCTACAATTTTCTGAGGAATCCGAACCTTTAAAGTCTTGGGGAAACTAACCCCCGGAGATTATGGTGACAGTTAGTTAGTAAGCCTTCTTTTTTTTTAACACAGTTTGGAGTCGAACACGAGATTACCGCATGTTAGGTGAAGGCGTTACCAGTGCACCACCGCAAGGCCAAATACATTATTTATGCGGGATATCATTTCCTACTAACTGATTGATTCTCTGTAATTTTCTAATTGACTTTTTCCCCATATCTCTCATAGTTCTCGAATTAGACTTTGTAAGTTCCAAATTTCTTCACCAGGATGCTGGTGTCGGTGTGATCTGATAGCACATTTTATTTTACCTAGACCTAACTTCCATAACTGTAGCTATCTTCGTTCCAAAGTCAGTGGGTGTATAAGGACTTTAGAGAACACCGTATATCAGGCCTGTAGCCAGGATGAAGGGACAAGACAAAGGGCATATGGGACACAGGGCACCCTGGGATTGTTCTACATATATATTATTAATAGCTCGGTGGGTAGTAGCCCTGGCTTGGCTGCCCTATATATAGGGCAGGGTGGTCATAAAGGAAGTTTCCCTGTATACGAGCCCTTGGCAACCACAATTTTTAACGAATCTAATTGAAACTTGATGTTTAGACATTTCAAAGTATGCATTCCAGAGTTGTGCAAATAACAAGAATTAAGCTCTCACATTTGCGGCTACAGTTACCAAATTTCAACTGGCAACGCCCGCTTTTTTATCGCAATATGTTCAGCACTGTTAAAAAGCAAAAATAGCATTAAAAGTTATAAGGTTCTGGCGGTCTTATAACCAACTATTTTTCTCAAAATGATAAAAGGAGTTTACCACCTTAGAATATGCCCCAATTTTATGTAAGAAGAATGGTGCCAGTATAGGCGTGATTTTTTTTGCCGTGGGTGGGGGCACGTGCCCCTTCAGTTTTTTTAGAGCATTGGCAAAATTATGTTTTTGCCCCCAGTCTTGGGACTTGTGTGTGTGTATATATATATATATAGTAAAGTAATAATAAGGAAAATATAAAATAACATAAAAATAAATATATATACATATATATTAAAGGAATTAAATAAATGAAAAAAAAGTAACTTCTTTTCATTTAATTTATTTAATTTTTTAATTCCTTTAATATATAAGTATGTATATATAAATTTATTTTTATGTTATTTCATATTTTCCTTATTATTAATTTACTATTACTCAGCAAGCTAGGGTGTGATACGTTGCACCTACTCCGTGTCGCTATTAACCTATTTTGTCTCCTCCTTTTCTGTTCTTAATTTTTCTTCCTTATATACTTCGCAGAGCCAACTTTCGAGTCATCTTCTCACCATATAACAAAATTCGGCCCTCTCACCTTAAAGACACCATCCCGATGCTACCACGCTAGGGTATATATCGTGTGTTTTGCCAATGCCATTTATCATATGTGGGACAGACCAAGCGGGCCCTACGACATCGTATAAAAGAACACCAAAGATATGTCACTAATGCTTAGTTTCAAAAATCATCCATTGTAGTTCATTGTTGGAATAATGACCATCAATTCAACTTTAAAGAAGCAATGGTCATTTGACAACCTTTTTCGGTCATTGAACTTGACTTCTTAGAAGCGTTTTACGTTCATAGATTTGGTGCTTCACTTGTGAATGACCATAAATCAACCCCAAGTTTTAGTGGGGCTTGGAAAAATCTGTTAAAACTCTTCCCCATTGCTTCTCCTTCAACTACACCTGCTACTTAACTTTGTGACCAAAATTTACCACTTTTGTAAGTTGGCCGCCTAAAACAACTCTGTACTCCTGAAAAAAGCACTAACCGCTACCGGCAACGTATTAACCACATCGAGTTGGCAACACTCCAATGTTGTTTACTGCACGCTAGTTCCAGACGAGGAGAGACCTTGTTCTCTCGAAACGTGCGTCGAACCATCTTTTAAATTTGTAACTACGCCAAAAAACTCTGTTTATTTTTTATTATTATTATATTTACGTAGTGTTCGTCACTCTTTCAGTCCTAATAAATAAGTTTCTTCGTTTATAACTAAATCTACATTTACTTTCACATTTGAACTTACACATACTTTCAATTTTGCAAAACTTTGCAATTTGATTTTTGAGATTTGTTTCTTCTACGTATAGGACAATGTCATATTATTCGAAGAAAATTTCTCAAAAAGCATCTAAACCACATTAAATATATTTATAGTCTGTTCCATGTTATCCTCATACGGATAAATAGAATACAAGCGATACTTCGTTACAGAATTTTTAAAACAAATGCTTCTCTTATGCACGAATTGAATTGTAACTTGCAATGTGATTATAAAAATTAAAGTAAATTGTTTTCTGCTGCGACTTTCAGCAATAAAATAAAAATAATATAGAACTTCAATTTAACGAATAGAGAAAAAAATAACTTTACAGCTACTTCAAAATCTAACAGGTTAATGCAATCATTGTATTACTGAGCGTATTCTAAACTTTTAGAATACACACCGCGTTCGCTTTTTCACATTTTTCGACCAACTAGCTACCTCGCCACGTGTTGCCAAAAAGGTTTCAATTGGCGCTATTTTAACTACATTTTAACATTTAATTTCTCGATTTCTAGTGGGAGATAGCTGCTAATTTTCACACATTAAGGTTTTTATGGCGTGTACATTAAGTTGAATTAAATTCGTTAGATTCGGCATGTGGACTCCGAGGGTGGGGGTTGTTGTAAGATAATATTAAGAAGGAAAAAAGTAATTAAGTGAATACAAATATTAAATGAAGTGATCAAATATTACGTTTAAACATTTTCATCTAGTCCATATATTTCCAGTAGAAAATTTGGTAAGGATACAAGTGATAGTGGGTGGCTTGTCACTTTCATTTTGACAAGGTGATAAAAACATTATTTGTAACTCCGTGTATAGTGTGGAATCAGAGAAATTGAATTTTATGTATGTTTCGACACCCTTGATCCATATTCATACCCACCCACCTTTCTTGGTTCTGACCGGCAACCTCATTGCAGCTTCGAGAAAATTGCAACTAACGCGTTATATTTTCGGAGCTCATCAGACCCTAACATTTTCATTCTGTTATCAGAATAGTACCCTCGCAATTCTCAATTATCCAATACCATTGACTAGTGTAATGTTACTCTCGCATACGACTGGTTCCGTGTCAGTTCGTCGCGGGACAATTCGTGGCGTACAAAATTCGTCGCAACGACAATTTGTCGCGTCATACTTACGTTATAATTTGCAACATATTTATTTTCTGCGGGATTTCTTTGCTTGTATATACAGTAGGACCCCAGTAATTCGAAATTCGCTTAAAAGAAATGTCCTGTAATACTATTTTTTGTAATTTTTTAAGTGGACACTAGTTCCGTCAGGGCGATTTATCGCCCGCTAAGAATTATATTAAATTACCTTTACCAAATTAGGCTTACATTGAACTAGTGTCCACTTAAAAAATACAAAAAACAGTATTGCAGGACATTTAGGAACGAAGTACGGATTACCGGGGTCCTTCTGTATTTACAAGCAAAGAAACCGCAATAAATATATTGCCGGATTACTGGGGTCCTACTATATTTACAAGTACAGAAACCCCCAAAAAATAAATATATTTCAAATTATAACATACGTATGACGCAATAAATCGTCGTTCGACGAATTGTGCGCGAAGAATTGTTCCGTCACGAATTTACGCGACACCCATACGACTAGGATGATGGTACTTACGCATGTACCAGAAGTACACCATTTATCAGTAACATTATGTGCGGTATATAGTTCGGAATAACGGTACTTTCAAAAATACGAAAAATATAATACCACTTTATTAGTAACGTTACTCTCCGGCAAGCGGTCCCAAAAACGGTACGCCGAAGTACGGACAGTCATATACCATCCGCCAGTAACGTTACCGTCATCCTTTCAGTGATAATAACGTTATACACCCCCATACCATTCCGTTTAGTATTTTCACAGTAACTGTCCCTTATTGTTCTTCAAAATATTCCTGTACTGGACGCCTTTATATGCAACATTTCAAGTGCCCTCACATACACACTCTGAATACTCAATATCGTACTCGTGACTTTAATGGGAGCCTAGAAAATCAATGGGGGCTCCGGGCCATCCGATACGGTCCTGACATGTGACATTTCAAGTGCCCTCACATATACACTCTGAATACTGAATATTGTACTGGTGACTTTAATGGGAGCCTAGAAAATAGATGGGGGGCTCCGGGCCCTGACATGTGACATTTCAAGTGCCCTCACATACATACTATGAATACTCAATATCGTAGTCGCAGCCCCATTAGCAGCCAGAAAAAAGATGGGGGCTCCGGCCCTGCTGATACGGCTTCGACATGCGACATATCAAATGCCCTCACGTACACTCTGAACATCCAATAACCTAGTCGTCTGCGTACGACTACACCACATTAACATAATGTTACGAACCAAACGATACTTGTACCAAAACTATTTTGGTACATTCTAACCTTATAACTCATTTTCGTTGTTGGTTTACAAATCATAAAATCTTCTAGAACGGAACCTTGGGCAATATATCTTATGAAGCACATCAAATTATAATTATCTTCAATATCTGTCTCTCAACCACTTGCAATGAAAAAAACTGACTATCCTGCACATATTAGAAACGAGAATTTATCCTATATTTTTCGCCATATCCTCGATTCTGCGTTTAACTGTATTGTTGAAAAGAGACATGGCTGCCAATGAATTTATTTCCTTTTCTCTATACACTCGGGATGTTATAATTTTCAGTGCGTGGAGTATTCTCGTGGAGTAGTCTCGGCTATCAGTTTTACAACTTAATAAAATACCAAGAATCAAATTTTGATTATATGGATTTGTAGAAAGGGCGAGTTTCATGGGTTTTTTTGTTTTTTTTTGGCAAAACACAATTCATTCTTCTTATTTATAAAAAAAAGTATATTAGTTTATTCGCGTATTCAGTATGTTGGCTAGCCAGATGGTTCAATTTTGATGATTTCATGAAGTCGTTTGATAATTCGGTATGGTAAATAATATACAATCGCAAGTGATTATCGCTACCAGCGGCAATAAAACCAAACTTTAAATATTCGTCATAATATTTGCGGATCCAACTAGTTTTGAGTTTCTTGTTGCAATTGTCCACATAGCTTAGGCTTAAACTTTCATTACTGATATTTTTGCTTGTAGTTGGCTGAACGTTAATAGACTCACTGTTACATAAAAAGGTTAAACACTGGTAAAATAGCAATGAAAAAGATCACTCAAGCTTTCGGACGCATCAGCAGCAGTCCTTCATCAGGAGTAATGACGATGTTATGTTTCTGTCTCTTTTTTATACTTGAAATTTCTGGAAAACCCTTCATCAGAGTAGTCCCGCAGAATGGGAAAACCCAATGAGAACCAATGGGAGGCCTCCAATAGAATCATGGAAGAACCCCAATAGGGACCAATGAGAAACCCACACTGCGGGTTACCTAATTTGGGGATGTCTCATACATTTCAGAGTAAGAGTTGTTTATAAGTTTCTGGAAGTGGTTGTGATGTATTAATGGCTTTCCCGTGTAGTTTGTAAGTTTCCCAAGATTCTAAGAAGAGTCTACTATTCTTGTTTGTGATGTGACGGTGTAGTATTTTTGTTGAGTCCCAGTCGGGTTCGTGTCCGTGTTGTAAAGCGTGTTCTGCCAGACGTGAGGCTATGTCTCCTTTCGCGAGTGCTTGTTTGTGTTCTTTTTTTCTTGTTTTGATCATTCTTTTTGTTTGTCCTATGTAATGTTTGTTGCAGTCTTTGCATGGTATTTGGTATATGGCGCCTGTGAGATCTTCTGGTGGAACTGGGTCTTTAACTTTTGTAAGTTGTTTGCGAAGTGTTGTGACAGGGGAATAGAATGTTTTGATATTTGCCTCTTTAAGGATGCGAGAGATTGTTTCGGAAATGCCGTGAATATATGGAATAGATATGCGGGTGTGAGATGTATTGTTTAAAGATGTACTATTGGGTCTACAGTTTCTGAGAATGAATCGTTTAGGGTATCCATTATTTTTAAGTGCCGTGTGTATGTGTTTTGTTTCTGTGTTTGAAAGTGTTTCATTACTGCAGTGAGAATTCGCTCTAAGACTTAATGTTTTAACAACGGAAGCTTTGTGGCATGTTGGATGATGCGATTTAAAATCGAGATATCTGTCTGTATGTGTGGGTTTACGGTAAACTGAGGTGAAGATTGAGTTATCGTGAGATCTGTGTACAAGAACGTCTAGGAAAGGGAGTTTATTGTTCTGTTCTGTTTCGTATGTGAATTTTATATGTGAGTTTAAGTTATTAAGGTAATGGAAGAAGCTTTGGAGTGTATTAGTTTTAAGTACAACAAACGTGTCGTCGACGTATCTTTTCCAGAATTTAATGTTAAAATTCGGTGAAGATAAAGCAGTTTCCTCAAATGACTCCATAACCAAGTTAGCTACAACACTTGAGACCGGAGATCCCATGGCAGTGCCAAAAACTTGTCTATAGATAGAACCATTTGAGGAGAACACAGCAGAGTCCAGACAAAATTTCAACAATGTGCAGATGTCGTGAGGTGTTAGTGAAGTGCGTTCATGTAGTGTTGTTTGTGCCCAAGCTAATACACTCCAAAACAACACTACATGAACACACTTCATAACACCTCATGACTGTTGTTCAGTCTATGTGAAATTGAGATATGGCTACTAAAAGGTTGTGCACCACTGCATATGGATACATGGATCTTGTATCTCTGTAACCCCATTATTAGTCTGTTACCTCCCATTGTGAACCTGTAACCCCTTATAAACTTTATACTGTTACCCCTTATAAACTTTCTGCACACTATATGAGTATTTTACCTTTCTCTGTAATCATAGGCTTACGCAGAAAGTTCATAAAGGGGGGTTATAGACTCAATGGGGTGTGAGACTCAATAAATAATAAACAAAATCGTTTGTAATTCAAGTTAGCAATAGATGGCGCCATCTATCAGCATCTACGCATATGAGCCACGTAAATATAAATTTTCTGATCCCGGGAAATACATATCTGATTGAAAGTATACTGAGGGCCGTAGTCAGCCTGGGGATAGAGGTGGCTGAGACTCCCCCTCCTGGAAAATATTTTTCCTCAAAATAAATTATTGTAGAATTTTGTTTTAAATTTTTTGTGTTGTAGAAATTAGTACACGACAATGGAAATTATTCTTCCAACTTAAAAGTGTATCTAAATCAGATTTTGGAGCTAGATTTTGTGTACATCATGTTTTTTTTGCAGAAGTTTGAGTCTCCTATACAATAAGAATAAGGGAAATCATAAATTTTAGTATACTACCTCTC
>QLNU02015360.1:49887873-49899816 GCA_006491805.2 Dysdera silvatica
AGTTCACCAACATCACCCATAACATTACCCTTTATACAATAAACAATCGTACACTCGCCCTTACGAGCGATGTACGCTTAGGGTTTCTTGCTTCTTTGATGAAAGCTCAAGGCTTTCGAAAAACGTTTAAAGCCGAATAAATTTTCGTCTATAAGCAAGTGGTAAGAAAAGGGTTCGGTAAGGTTAAAAGTTTGAGAACTACTGAATTATTCTCTTTCCGAATAAACAAGCTGACACAAACAATGAAAGATATAGCAAATGCTATATACAGAAAATTTGTCTATACGGTTATTTTCCCAATTTGTCTATAGCGTTATTTTCCCAATTTGTCTGTAACGTTATTTTCCCATTGATCCCGATAAATATAGTATGTGTCATGTTCAACCTTGTCTACAGCGTTAAACTGTCTATAACAGGGGTCGGCAACCTATAGCACGCGTGCCATACTTGGTACGCGGACTACTTTGGATAGCACGCGGAGTGATTTTAAAATAAAACTTACTGTAAAGACTATCCTCCCTGACTAGGAGTTTTATCCTCCAAATTAATTAATTATTAATTTGTGTCTTCTTAAATTACTAATTATTAATTTTTATTCTCTTAATTAAGTAATCTATTAATTTCATTAATAGTTAGATAGTAAACTAAACTTTCACACTTTGGTTGAGTGTAAGATGGCACGCGGAAGGCGATTGCAGTATTACTTTTGTCACAACACCTTTAAAAGGTTGTCGACCTCTGGTCTATAACGATACCTTTCCCCAGGTCCCTCGAGTATCGTTATAGATAGATTTTCACCAGGGGCGGACTGGGCCGGTGCGCCCTTATGGGCGATAGGACTCGAGCCCTCTAAAAATCTAAAGGATACGCCCTTTGAGAGGTCCCAGTGCGCCCCTGATTTTCATTGTACACACTTTTACTATGCAGCTGGATGTTTTAATTATTGGCACACATCATGTTCGACTCAATTCGAAGTACAAAGAAATTACCAACAGTAGTATGCTTTTTCTAGGGACTCACATTCGCCATTGCGCTATCTTAATATTATTGGATAGGGACACGTACTATCTCATGCAATGCAGAAATATAAACTGATGAATAACGTCTTTAGAAATATTTAAAAGCCACACAACTGACGCAGTTAATATTTATTTTGGTTAAACGTTTTTCGACGGCGTGTGTAGTCGTCATTTTTAGAGCGACAGACAGAAGATGTTTTTTCTGTGATTGGTGGAAAACAGAATTTTTTGGCTCATCAGCGAACGGTCTGATCGAAATCTGACGGTAATGAAATAAATGAAGTGAAAAAGTGAAATCAAAGCTGCAATTTAATAGCTCAGAAAGGAACCCAACCCTATAATGGATTTTTAAGGTAGCGAAGGTGTCAATAACGAGGAGTTCTTTATTCTGCTGAATGTGGTCAACTTTATAAAATTCAAGAGTAACGGAGACGATGAAACAAACTGGGTGTAAATAAAGCGAGGAATCAGACAGGGATGCCTTCTTTCTCCTATTCTTTATAATCTTTACCCAGAAGAAATGATTCAAGAAGTCATGGAAGAAAGGAAAGAAAGTTTAAAGATAAATGGAACTATTATAAATAACTTGAGATATGCTGATGATATGGTAATAATGGCTACCTCAAATAAAGATTTGCAGGTGCTCATCAATGAAATTGATACAACAAGCGAAAAAATGGAACTCACCATTAATGTGTAGAAAACGAAAATTATGTGTCTTAACAGGAAAAACTTCGACATCATTGCCCATTGTAAAACATGACCATAGAACAAGTAAATTCTTTTTGCTATTTAGGAAAATATTTTTGCCACAATAACGATCAAACAAAAGTAATTAGGTGCCGAATTATCCTGACAATAACAAAATTCAATGAAATGCAAAAAGTTCTGTGCGAGAGAAAATTAAATCTGCATCTCAGAATCCTAATTCTAAAATGCTACATTTGGCCTATTCTTCTTTATGGATGCAAAACCTGAACATTAAAAAAAGACACCAGAAATAAAATCGAAGCTTTTGAAATGTGACCCTCAGAAGACTATTGAAGATAAAATGGACTTAAAACATCTCCAATCAGGAAGTGCTGAACAGATCCAACACAAAAAAAGAAAAACTATCATCACTTCAATTCTGAGAAGAAAGTTAGATTATTACGGACACATAGGGAGTTTAGAAAAATACAAACGACCCCCAACTGGCACTGGAGGGAAACATCATGAGGAAGAGACCTAGAGGCAGAAAAAAAAAGAGTATGGACGGATGATTTAACGGCTTAGACTAAAGTAAGCACTGAAGACATTATCCATGCCAGCAGAGACAGGAAAATGTAGTCTATATTGGCCGCCAAACTCCGAATCGGGGAAGAACACTTGATGATGATGATGTAACAGAGGAAAGAAGCTAAAAGATGAGCTTGGCCTCATCCAAATCAGAATTACGTCAATCAATGTCCAGTAATATTGCGCAATGGAGAACTTACGGAGCTCCTGCTTTTTAATATAGGCTGTGTTCTTTAACGTAGGATTGGTGTTTTAACGCGGAGACGAAGTGCGCAGCACGTTGACCAATGTACAATTTTGATACATGCGTGGAGTTGTGTAGCTGCCCCCACAGATCGTTGTCAGAAATCGTGCCTTTTAATTTAGAGTGTCAATTTGTCACTTGCCAGGAAAATGATTCTAAAATTAAACTATTCAGGATAGGTATTCAGATGAGAAGTCAACTTCACTTTTTAAATTCAGAGTGTAGTCACCAGGACATCAATGTGTCGCTACTACTAAAAATCCTGAAACATATATTCGATATATTTGGAGCATACATACAATGCATCAAAACTTAATTTTTAGCTCTAAATTTTAATCGAGATACAGCCGTTTGAAATCTTCGAAAATGCCCCAAATTTTGCCCTTCTTTGGCACCTGACATCTATATTAAGGCGTATGCTGAAAAACGCTCCAATACGTGTCTAACAATTTTTTGAGAGCTTTCAAATGAGACCACTCCCATTAAAATTGGCGTCGTCCAGCTCGGGCCCTTCCCTTATTAGTAAGATTTCGTTTATGATATTTTCATACTTGTATCACACATAACATACTAAGATCGTAGCCAGGATTTAATTTCAAGGGGGGGTTCAAAAATTTTTACAGCATGCATCGATACAATCACAGCATGCAAGGCTGTAGCCAAGTCCCATTAAAAATTTAGTTTTGAGAGGGGGACCGGTCCCTAAGATGCTCCCTCTGGATACGAGTATGTATCATATACATATTAGTCTACTGTTCTCTAATTAAAAAAATATTAAAATATATAATATAAAGATAAATGCAGCAATTCCCACTCATTAACAACTTTCAAGGGACTAAGAAAGCGCGTTGCTAAACAGCAAAAGGCTTTATTCGGAATGTGCGCAATTCTATGAAGCATTTGACTGAACCACAAAATATTATTCTTAAATAGAACGTCGTTATTGGGAGAAATAACTGTAATATACACTGTTAAAAATAATAGTTCAGGGTTGAACCAAAATATGGTGATTTTCCAGCTTCATCCATTGTTAAGAACTACGTTTCACCACATTTTTGCTCCAGCTATGTTACCAATACTTGGCCGGAGGTTGAACCAAAATATGGATATACTTTCAATAACGAATAAGGCAACATTGAACCAAATTCATGGTTCCAGCTTGAACCAAATATATTGTTCTAGGTTGAACCAAATATGGCCAAAATTTCCCGGACACTGTATAACAATATAAAAACCTGTCTTCACATGTTACCCATCAGGGGCATATCGAAGAGTTCCGAAGCTCCCATTATTTATCTCGGCTGCTATTGAAGCCACATCTACCCCATTTCATATACAGAGAGTACACATAATTTTTATTAATTACAGAACGATAGCAACCAAGTGAAATTGCAAAGGTTTTGTATTATGCCTAATATAAGCGTGTTAGCTATTAGTGAGATAAAACATCAACAAGTCATAGACATAGAAATTATCACATATATCATTGTAATTCATCAAAAATAAAGGATATACATAGAATAAACCAATAAATTGAAATAATCTTAGCTTATTGGATGATTGGAGAGACCTTGGCACGTAAAAAAACTTGCGAATATCAGTGAAGAATCGCAATGAATAGAGCTGTTTGCCACACGTGACTTCTCTCGCCTCAAGTGATTGGCTAGGAGGTGGAACGAAAATGTGGTTCGGTGTTTAACCATCTTTTAAAAAATACCATACTTTCACCAATAAGTGGTACTTTTGAATTTTCAAGTGTACCAAATTTTGGTAAAATGCCTGCATTTTCACCATGTTTTAGTAACAACTAATGCGGAAATTGTTAACAGTGTAGATGGGTAAGCTAATTTCAAAATGCCATGGAAAAGTTGTTTTCAGAAAAGAATCGTTTTCGAAAAGCATAACAATAATAAAAAACACCATGTTAACGACTATGATAACATATTGTATAGCTTAACGTATTTACTACCAGTATCTTATATCGTTGTGACATATTTTGTAAAGCATCCCGGTAGTATTTATTTTACGACTCTACTATTGTGTAAACCATTTTGGCCACCTCATTCTTGCTGTCGCTTCACTATTCTCTTGATTTCTTTCTTTCTCTCTCTTTCTCTCTTATAATGGGTTTCTTTCATTATCTCTCCTGAATCTTGGTGATATTTTCGGATACAAACTGGGAATGGTGGCTTTATAGCTCGACCCCCTGCTGACTTTTAGAAACCCTTCAACTTTTCAGTTTCATGCTCTTCTTTATCGCGAAACCAAACACATATTGACTAACTTGGTTATAATGACCACAGATGTAGCGATAACCCGGGTTTAACGTCAAAATTCCCCTCGCGGATTATTGGTATATACTAATTATTTACCAGTTATAGCATCAAATTTCGGTGGTGCCGCTTGAATGCCTTTATAATAGGGTTCTATTTTATTCCATATAATGTGATATTTTTTTCTATTTCATTTTATTTCATTATCATAAATGTTATTCAATTTGCATGCCTTTTGATTTCCCGCGGAAGGAGGAGGAGGAGGAAGCGAAACGTCTCCAACGCCCCTCTCTGTGTCCATTTGAAGTCACTTATGAGTGCACAATTCATTACTTTGTGTTGCCAAATTGTTTATTTTGTCATACAATGTACAAAGTTTAACTCCTTTTTATGCTGCTTGCACAACGTAGAGTACGATTTTCTTTTACAGAAACCTATGTCAAATGATTTTCACAAAAATTCATACACTTCAAATTCATGCATACAGGAAAAGCTAAATTCTTAAAATGTACATCGCAGAAGATAGCAGGCATGAATCGCAGTTTTGACAGATAAGAAGTATTTCTCATTTTCTTTAGCAAATGATGGGCATATCTAGTTCAAGATTATTATTTAGAGGAATTTTTTTCTAGTTAAATGCAGAATTCAACAACTACTTTTCCCCTACATATTTCGCAAAACACGTAAGGAGTTCACAAATCTCTGATAAGTGTAATGTACAACTGCGGATAGCCATGCAATATAATATACATATGCAAACTTAATGAAATCAGAATTAAATAGATCTCTTTTATAGGGCTGATTTAATGGAGCAGATGAGTGGATAAAGTGTTTTACTTTTGTATAATTCACGTACAGAGATCTCGTGCTTTTAGAGTAGACATAAATGTGCCTTCAAAAATATGGTCGAGTTCTTTTTATTCACTTCATAAAAATTTATGGCAATAGCATTAGATGAAGGATAATTTTCGATAAGTACTAGTTTTACTTTTGCTTCCTCGTGTAAACGGTTCTTTCGTTTATGGCATATGTCACAGAGGTTATCATGAATTTCCTCTTTCGCAATTTTTATATATAATAACTTCCTTTAAGGTTTTAAGGGATTATCCAAGAGTACACGTTTCTGTTCCTTACAGGTAGAAACGTAAGGGCAAATTTATCTGATTTCTTCGTCCAATTTTTATGTATGTTTAGTGTTTTATGTCTAATGTTCATGGTATTCTAAATTTCCACTATAGTGAATTATTTTAGGAGGTGAATATCTCGAAAACTCAGAACGTAAGGCACTTTCAGATTTATCAAAAGCCATGTACCCTCTTTGTCAAAAAAATATTGCGTCAAACATGGACTACCCGTTTGCCAGCGCAACAGTTTTTGACAAAGTTCTTTTGTCAAAAAACTGTTACACCAAAAACGGAAAATCTAATAGACACATTGGGGGTGCAAAATCTTTTGTTTATGAAGAGTTTATATAGTACGCTGCGCGTAGACGTTATAAAATATAATAATATGCACAACCGTAGTTAAATATTTGATTATATAAACGTTGATAGCTATTTCGGAAGCTCCATGCTTCTGAAATAGCTATCAGAATTTGTATATTTCAGCCAGAGTTTGTATATTTTTGTATTATAGTTGCCGGGATCTAACCGGCAACACAACCCATCCGTGAATTGGTAACACTTTATTGCTTGTTTCAGTGCCAGACGGACGTGTATTCCTGACGAGGGAGGGCCAAAGTCAGTGCGAAACGCGTTGAAATTTGTCGAATAAAATTTCTACTACGCTTAAAAACGATTATTTTTTTATATATTATGTATCACAATTTTTTAAAATTATGTATTTCTTCTAACGAATATTTTTCTATTTGTTATATATTGCATTAGCTATATTTTGCAGTTTAATTAACTCGCTTATTTGTATTCGATTTTAAGTTGCTTTAAAATTTGTATGAAGAGCAGTACATTATTTTTGATTTCATTAGATATTGAAAATCCTTTATGTTGCAGTATGGCCTTATTTCTGAAACCGTGATACAGGTCAGGATGAGGGTCGCCGTCAACTTAATTACACAAATATAATTATAAATATTATTGACATGCATAGGCAGAAGATGCAGAAATGACAGTCCAGTGGCGTGGCGTGGGGGCTCAAAATTTCAACATTGAACTGCTGAGAGGGAGTGTTAACGTGTTTTAGCGGACGCAATATTTAACTTGCTCCAGTTTGGCGCAGTATAGCCCAGATGCTCTTGCGCCATAAAACATCCAAACAAACAAACAAACAATAACTTGCTCCGGGAGTTAGCGACCCACGCTACCGCGCGCACGCTACATTGTATCAATAAATTATAAAAAGGGAAATGTTTAATTGAAATAAGTAGTCGGGATTAGAAGGTGGATAAGAAATTGAAAAAGTTTAAGGATATTAGTTTTTAAAAAATGATTTTTTTTTTTTATAAATAGTAACAGTACAGTAAACTCTAACTATAATGATACTGCTTATAACGATATTCCCTCCCCACCCACATGGTCTCGACAGATATAGAATATATTAGTTTAACCATGTCTATAAAGATAAAATAGTTATGATACGTTTTCCCGTTTCTTAGAATATTGTTACATACAGATTTTACTGTAATAAACAAATATTAAAAAGCACTCATCCTCAAATTATGCAGCATAATGCATTTTTTATATTAGGAGAGATCAGCTTTGGGGTAGAGGAGGGGGAACTTAAAATAAATGGGTGGGGGGGGGCTTGATGTGGAAGAACTCGTATGTGCAGTCATGTGAGTGAACTGGAGATAGGAAAAACAATAACAATTAGGCCTAATATAGTTATACGTTATGGTCTTTCACCCTCAATAACATTCTGCATTTATTTGTAACTCATTGATTCGAGAGGGTCCTCAAATATCTTTTTTTTTGGGGGGCGAAAGGACCTAGACCCCTTAAAGTTGGCGCCTCTGGGAGGGATCAGATCTTATATCCTCTTCCGCATGTACATTTTCTGCTTTCCAGTTTCGGATTTTAGCTAAGGCTTGGTGCCTCTTTATCGCTCCTAATTGAAAAATTCCCTTATATACGTTTTGTTTGTTTGTTTGGATTTTTTATGGCGCAAGAGCATCTAGGCTATACTGCGCCAAGCTATACAGCGCCAAGCCTTATATAGGTAAATCCCGTTATAACACATTCCTATAGGACGCGACTGTGTGTGCGTATAACGCGATGTAAGCGTGACTTTCTCCGCATGTAACGCAGGGCAAGCGTGTTTCCCTTTTTTGGTTATGTGAAACGAATTTTTCGAATTTTTGATCAACAGCTGCCAATTTAAAAATAGAAACGTAACTAATAGAACCCCAAGCAAAGCTGAAAGTGATAACAAAACGTGTGTTCATTGCATAAACTTGATTTTAAATACGTTATTGTACAAACATGATTGAAACAACGTAATATATAATGTTAATTGATAATTCTTTTCCAGCGAAATAATCTAGCTTAGTTGATTTTTATTTTCTATGAAACTTATTTCTGCAGTTTATAGCGCTGAAAAAAGTGACAAAAACAAGTTGATCTATGTACGAAATTTGAATGAAGAACGAAAAAAATTATTTGAATTTTTGCTAACACGAGCCCAACTTGCATCGCGTTATAACGAGCGGAAGATAAATGCGTATTATTTCTTAAAAAGGGATTTCAATAAAAAAAAATTGTTATTTTTCTTTCACGTGACGTTTTAAAATTTGAATTTTAGAGTTTGAAAATAGCAAGATATTTTTTGAGGTAAGCGTCTATATTAAAATACATCATGATATTTATTACTTTATATTTTACGGTACAGTTAATGTGTATAGTAACATAGTCATTTTTAAATTACTTACAATAGTTTTTTATTTTAAATTTTGAAAATCATACTGGAAACGATGGGGTAAAATTTTACCCTTATTATTTCATTGCTATTTTTGTAAGTTGCTTTCAGATTTTTCTATTACTGTTATCTAACTCTGCAACTTATTTGTTGAAGTTAATGAAATAACACTCCTATAATGAATTTATGGATAATTTATAACATAAACGGGTCATATAATTATTAACTGGTCATCATATGCCTAGGATATATGGGTCCGAGCCCAATGAGTTGAAATAAATTGCGATTTTACATATACTGTAATGTATAAACGTACATAAAATGTGCTTGACTCCCACCCCAATAATTTTGAGAACTTTACGTTGATGACTGGTACTGATTTTAAGGAAGTTTAAACAGCCAGCTAAATAGAGAATATATGAAGTCCCAGAAACATTTACTGTGTTTGTCCACTGGGCCCCCCTCTCCCCCCTCTGCCTTTGAAACCGGTTCCAGACCGGTTTGTTTTTCTGTCATATCGTTAGCTCTACATTCTGTATAATGAAATTCTTTAACTCGCCTCTTTCTAACGCCCAAGCTTCTAAACTTGACACTGAGTAACTGAACATACAAACGTATTATGCAAATATAATAACTTGTTTTAAATAAAGGCATTCACTTCCATCATTTTACCCGACTACCTTCCTACGTAAACGGTTGAATCATCCGAAGATTGAAAAAATTTACACGGACGCGACTCTGTCTCCATTTCAAAACCGGGTTTTACGTAGTCAGCTGCCCACCTTCCCATCTAGCCCGCAGGCTTTTCTGTTTTGCTAACGACACGCTTGTTATTTACGAAGGTCGTTCCAAAGACCAACATAGTTGGATCACACGGAATTCTTTTTTAACATCAAGTCTATCATCCAAGTTTAACGAATGTCGTTCACACGTTATCTGGCAATAGATTCACCATATGGTTGTTTACTTTCTTAAAACCTGTATTCACGCATGGGTAGTAGCGTGTGTTATAAGTTTTCGTTGCTTGTATTTGTACTTCTTACTTCATGCAATGCAAACTTGATTTTCTAGAACATATGTAGCAATAGTTGTTAATGTTTTTGGAGTTGCTGTAATTATATTTAGTTTTGATATAAACCGAAGTGCCAGAACATCAAGTGCAGTTATACTTAAAGTTTCTGGCCTTTCTTCCTCGCCATGGAAATAGTTGTGGCTAAATGATATATGCATTATGTACCAGAAACGAATGTTGTTAATCATGCTTCGGTGTACGTTTGATAGATACGGATCTTGTGGAGGATTTATCATTATGGTTGACTGCGGGCAAATAGTAGTTTGTTTGAATTTTTAATGGCGCAAGAGCATCTGGGCTATACTGCGCCAGCAAATAATAGGAGAAAGAAGCAAAGGATATAGTATCTCGAAGGAAGTGAATACTCGTGGGGTTTTCACGAACAACAGTGTATCAACAGTATGCTGGGAATATGAAAAATTCATACAAATATCAGCGGCATATAAAAACGACATGCGTCCACATGTGTTGTAAGAACAGGACTGCTGCCATATGAACAAAACGATGATCACTAAGGCCTGGATTTTCATGCATAAAATTTAGCCCAAATAATATGCAAATATTCTCGAAATTATTGCAAACTATGCATGGAAATATGCAAAAATATGCAAGTGCATAGAAATCTGGACCCTACCAAAAAAGATGTTTAGAAATGTATAAAATGACAATTTATTGAAACAGTGCAGATGTTCTTGAAATTATTGCATAATATGTACTAAAATACATAAAAAGTATCACTTTGTTACGTCCTCGAATATGAGTATGCACAAAATTAACACAAAATACACACCACAATGTATGAAATACGTACGGAGATACGTTTGAAAATATGGCATCACAAGCATTGGCTTGGCCCCAAAGACGTCGACAGGGTGAAATTTTGTGGAGGGGGATGGGGCAAAGGCCTTGAAAAATGGCAATTTTTACCTCACGTTTTTAATTTTATTTTCAAAAACATCGAAATATGAGGGGAGTAAATGGCCCTCCCTTGCCTATACCTGCCGGCGCTATACAGCCTATACATGCAACAGAACCCCGTACCGTAACGCCATCGCATACCCAGTCTAGACGTCAGCGCGTATCGAGACCGCGCTAGCAGTTTCCCGTTCCACTAGATGTCGGTTTTTCCCCATCGCTTCAAAGGAATAGTGCCACGTGGGTATGTTGTTCTCCTCCCCTACGTTTGTGTATTTGGACCAGTTTACAAAGAACAGTGTTTTGTCAGTGTAGACTGGATATCGGCTTTTTTATTATGGAGTGGACGGAAGAGGTTACTCTCAATTTTATAAAAATTTACAGGGGGGGAAATGAGATTTTGTGGGATACCAGCATGGTATAGCTAGGTATTATAATAAGTTTTTAAAAAATGATGCATGGGAAGAAATCGCTGAAGAATTGCATACTACAGCTGATGATAAATGCATGAAAAAAATGAGTTCGTTGATGTCAATGACGTTCGATAATGAAAAAATAAGGGAGTTTGCATTGTGTACCATCCAAAGGTTCTGCTTGCGGCAAACGTAATTCATCTTTTTGTAGTTTATCATACAGGGAACAATTTTTAAATATACTACCATCTGAGATTTGCTCCTGACCTCCAGCATCGACGTACAAAAGATGTAATTAGCGTTCATTACTGCAAAAATAACTATACTAAATAATGCCGATTTGTAATTAAAAAACTCGATTTCTGTGTTAATGGGTGCTTGCAAAACGACGTGTTTTCCATCTAACGCCCCGAGGCAATGTGGAAAGCTCCAAATACCGTTATATTGTTTTGCTACTGCTAACCATCCTTCTGCTGTGGTTGGTATCTGGAAAAAAAGTTTTTTATTTAAAAATTGTATAACAAAACATTGCAAGGTGGCGACAGAATCTGAAAAAAAAACAAAAAACAAAACACTTTCCCTGATTTGGGGCTGTTGAAGTATTATATAAGCATCTTTGGGGAGAGGGGGTACTCCAATATTGGGATGTGCGATACATAACGAGTAGAAGATATGAAATACGCGTAATCACAGATATATATTTAATTATTTAAACCAGTGGCTGGCTGTCAAATATTTTTTGCTCAGGGCAACCTTCTAGACTCCCTTCTAGACAACCTTCTAGACTCCCTTCTAGACAACCTTCTAGATTTTTCTGTGTTTGCTCTTCAAATTTATTAAATCAAGTTAAGAAAATAAA
>QLNU02015360.1:49931296-49954407 GCA_006491805.2 Dysdera silvatica
GAACTTTCTGCGTACGCCTATGGTTCTAGTCAGGAACGGCCTATGTCGATATAATTTAAGTGGCTGAATAAGGCCCCTCGCATGAAGGAAGCCCCGCGCTTTGTAGAAGGGTATTTTTTTTTTCCTCCGGCTTCAAATTACGAGCTGGCGCAGTATAGCCCAGATGCTCTTGCGCCATAAAAAATCCAAACAAACAAATTACGAGCCTTTTTTGTGACAAACACAGCCACCTGGAATCTCTAAATCCCAATTAGTCCGATCTACCTACTTTGTAACAAAACAGTGAATGAATTTTAAGTGCCACAAAGGACGTATAGTTCGTAAATTAGAGGTTCGTAAACACGCAAGTTTACTGTAACGCAGAAAAGGGAAGTTAAAAGGGGCGGGGGTTACAGAGCTACAACTTCGTATATTTATATGTATACAGGGTGTCCCGTCGAGACCGCATAAACTCTGCACAGCGAGAATCCTTAAAAAAATTTTAAGTAAAAAATATTAATGCGAAAATGCAGAGAAATCAATATTTTTGGAGTATTTTTTACTAAAGTTTGAAGTTTTCATTTGTTAATGTCTTCCAGGCTGAGGTTGAACGAATTGAAGAAATCTTGTTTCTGAAAAGGCGTGGAATAAATGTTTCTGAGAAGGGTCTTGTTTATTTTGTAATTTTACTTTGAAAGCTAACGCGCATTTACTATAGCAGTTACGTCATACAATCGGTCATCTTAGTATAGTAATCTTTGGGATTTCATTCTTCGCCAAATATCGGTAAATAATGAAAAAAATGGATGCATAAAAATAATTAACAAAAAACAAAAGTATTTACTTCTTATAGCAAACACACACAAGCATATAACGTTAATACTTTAAAGAAATTAAAAAGCAACAAATTAAAAAAGGTGTGAGTTTAAAATTTACATTAATATTTTGCATTAACGTTTTAATTAACATTCGTATTAATTGCAAAAAAAATATATTGTTTGCAAAACTATTAGCATGATAGACAACTTTTAACAAATAAGGCAGATATGGGCAAGTTTTGAGAGTAAAGAGCTATTTTTGATTTAACGTACGTACCTCCAGGGCTGGCGCCAAGTGAGGCGAACCGAGAATTCGTCCTAAGCGGCCGATTTTTAGGGGCAGCAAAATGGCATTATTATAAAAAAAATAAAGTCCTTTTGGGGTGGTAAAATATGTGTTTGCCCCGAACGGCAAAATACGTAGTGTCCGTCGGCCCTGCGGACCTCAGTATATAATTCAGTAGTGACTACCCTAGCCTTCAAGTCCGTTAGACTGGGTTCGACTTCTGATGATTGTTTGTGGTTTATATACCTGATATATTGAATTTATATTGATATAGATTGAGTTTAATAGATTGAATAGAAGTGTATTGTGGTTCCACAGTCACGTTAGGCTATCTGTTCCATCGCAGAAAACCCTTCGTAAGACGCAAAATATGCGAACTTGTTCAATTCCTTTTACAGCATGTTTTTTGTATCGTAGCATCTAATCATGTGATACTGTTAAGGCATATCTATTGAAATAATATAGTATTAATTATTAAGTTATTTGTTAAATCATAACATTGCAATAACCAATAACTGTAATTCTTAATTGTTATATTGTATAAAATAGGGAATGATGAATATGTAATCTATGATGTTATGACTAATTATAGCAAAAATTATATTTTAAATGATGTTGCATATAGTGAAAAAGGTGTATAAAGTATTTATGTGTAATAAATAAATAAAACGTTTTTCAAAATAAGCTAATTGTTACAGTCGGAGAAAATTGCCAAGTGTGGTAATATACGTAAAACTACGTAATAGGTCTTACGTCATTATTCCAGTTTTCTCAGAAAAAGCGGGTGTGCTCGATAGCGGCGTAGCGTGGGTTGCCAGCGCCCGGGGAAAATTAAGTATTACGCACGCAAAATCCGTTATCATCCCTTCCAACCATCCAACATTGAAATTTTGCGCCCTCAAAAATTTTGCGCACGAGGCTTTCGCCCCGGTGAACCCCCCATGCTACTGGTGCTTGAAAAAATGAAAATATTTCTATGCCGTGTAAGTTGCTCGCTTTCTGCTATAACAGACATAGATTAGTGATTTGTTTCGTAAGTGGTTCTCGCCAAGAAAAAGGTGGTCAAAATTTGTTCTCATTGGCTGAAATTCAAATCTTAATAACTTCAAAAAATATTGGTTTGTCAACATTTTCTCGTTAACATTTTTGCTTGAAAATTTTCAAGGATTCTCGCTGTGCAGAATTTACGAGGTCTTGACGGGACACCCTGTATACACAAAATGTCACAGCAATGAGGGTTACACCCCCACCACCCCCTCCCTGTGTATGCCAGTGATGGTACTGAACCTATGGTGTGAAATGGAATTTCAGGGGCTATGACAAAGATTGGCTCTTGTGTCCTTGAGTAACAAGTCATCATTTAGCCAGATGACAGTATGCTTTGAGAAGTGGTAATAAGTCATAAATATGGCATTTCTAAAATAGTTCCACTCTCATTGAGTATTGATGCAAACTGTTGAAAATGCGAATTGTAAATCCGAAGGGATTTTTTTTTTTTGTTAATTTAGTGTTTTGTTACATTAAATAAACTGGTCAAATAAAATTTTTGGAGCTCCTTTCTTTCGCGGGGCTCGGGTGCGAGCCCCGCGAGCCCTTGTCATAATCTGGCCCTGGGTGTGGCTACGAGGTCAAACAGCTTACACAAGTCAATTCACGGAAACTTCGAAAGAAATTGCATTATTGTGGGAAGGATTAGAGAGAAGTAGTAAATGGTAAATGACTAATGTGTTATAAGTCATGAGTTTAGGTACTGTGCATTAGCGCTCAGTTGGCGCGTGATACCGTTAGCAGACGGGTTAGTCCATTGCAGTTTAGGGAAGGCCGTCTTGGAGGAACTGGTTTTTCCCGCGCGAAAAACCAGTTTCGGCAAGACGCCCTTCCCTAAACTGCAATGGACTAACCCGTCTGCTAACGGTATCAGGCGTCAGGTCTGCGCGAACGCACAATATCTACCTAATAGGAAATATCCATGGCCGAATGGTGAAAAGGTGCGCTGTAAATACAGTGTTATAGTCAGGGGTGTAATGGGGAGAGAATGTGGGGGAACGGCGTTCCCACACTTATTTTTTAACTGGAAAGATCGTTCCCATGAACAAAAAATTATACTGTTTTTGTATCAATTAATGTTAAGAAAAAATGTATAAAATAAAATATTTTAAAAAAAAATTTAATCTAAAATATTTCTAGTCGTTAAAAAAAAGATGACCATAAGATTGCAGCACTAACTAACATCGATAAAGTTGTTATTTCTCCACACAAAGCAACACATTTAAACTCGCATTTTAACGGTCAGAAATAAATTTTCAACAAACAACCAAAAATATTTCAATAATTAAGGAATAAATAAAAAAAAAGCGCAGAAATTGTTTCAAAAAAATTCTAAAAATCAGTATAAGAAACGTTAGTAAGATTTTTAAAAAAGAGAGAAAGGAAAAAAAAAGAATTGTGGTGGCTTCTTCACCGTCCTTTGGGCAAGTGTAGTGCTTGGAGAGGGTGCAGCCAAGGACGCTAAAAATGCTGTGCAAGCATTGGCGTCGACGGCATAAAAATATTGGGGGGGGGGGGACAATATACCTTTAAAAGGCATTTTGTTTCAAATTTAAGGGGGATATGGAACCCAAATGCCAACACTGGGGGGACGGGTCACTCAGAGTATTTGGCCAATTGTCCTTTTATGTGTGACGTATTTTCCATAACGCTCATGAAGCTTCTCAGTGGTGCTCAAATAAAATATACACGTCAAATGCCTTAGCATCAGTAGACCATGCACCTTATTATGTTTATTGTGGTGACCTTACAAACACTACAGAGACCGCCTGTTTCCGACAAAAAAGAACTTATTGCAAAGTTCTGAGAAGTAGAAATTTATAACTACATTGGGCTGGTTTTTCTTTGTGTTTATAATGCTGCAGTAGAAGTAAATAAAACCCATTCATTTATCCACAGCATTCAGGTTAAGTAAGAAATAACAAGTGATTAATATAGGCTATCCCTAGCTGTGTTTAGAAATATTTATTCTTAATTTGACTTCATTATCTTCTAGTTACCTTTGGCGTTTGGACTAGTGACGAACTTTATTTTGTAATGCTAAAGCCCAGTCAGGTTGGTTTTTTTATTTGCGCTACGTTATAACATTTTTGAGGGCCGCTAAAATCTGTTTCGCCCAGGGCCGCTAAAGCCGTAAGCACGCTCCTGTTGAAAGTCTGAAGTAGTGCCCCACATTATCATGAGGTTAGTCGACGTTCCCACTCTTTTATTTTACGACAACAGCATTGGTTATAGTCGTGGGTGTTTCCTCACTTTGTCCGGAAATTGCAACATGAAACTAGGAAATTACCTTTTAAAAAATTGTGGCGCCCTCTATCGGAAACGTAAGTGATATTTAAATTTTCTGGACGCAGTTATTGCGTTCTTCCGAATATGTTTTGCCTTTATCCATCTGAAGCAGGCTCGTGTGCAGGTTTTCATAAAGGGAAGGTTTTTTCCCCTAAAAATGTGGGGGGGGTAATAATTTTTTTTTCTCATTAAGAATTTGTAATAATATTGTTTAAATGTGGGGTTAACCCCCAGTCCCTCTGGTGTACGGCACTGACCTGAACAAATGGGTTCATCTTCTAAGGAAACTAGATAAAGGTCTATTTAGTCACGTACCCATCCGGAATTGCCGCTGTCTGTCTACCTTGGGGATTTTTTACAGCCTTGAATGTCTGACATACAGACTGCTCATTGTGGTAAATCACTGAATATGCTAGAAAATAACCATCAGAAATCTCTTAGTCAGAAACGAGAAAGTTCTTAAAAAAGAAAGAAAGAACCCTAAAGGAACTCTGTCAAGTTCCTGTGATAGATATGGGAATACCAATTTCTCACGTCCTGTTTTGAAACCTTCGATGCAAAGAGAGTCACACAGGGAATACATACATTTTTAAAGCATTGCGACAAAGACGCAAAAGTTTTCGTCATTTCTTTAAAACGAGTGTTTCAATATGTTTCAGCAAATCATATCAGAAGAAATGAAGAAAATTATATCTTAAATAACGTACGCGCCAGTAATTAATTCTTAAAATCTAAACGCGTCACAAACTGCTTGATGTATTAACAAATACGATACGATTTACTTTTTTCATCAGTATTGTAGTATCCGTGCACATTTCTCGTTTTTAATTCCCCAAAAGTTGTAAGTGACCTATTACCTTCCACAAATAACTTTTGAAAATGCCGCTACATTTGTTTCTTAAATTCGATTGCTGACATCTTGTTACAAATGGATTAATTATAGATTTTGAATGCAAACAGTTGAAAGCCACACCCTAATTCTGATTTATCTTTTCTCCCCTGCTTTAACCCAAAAGCCTATATGCGAAAATATTTATCCTACTTAGAAACCTAAAATCCTTAATCATTTGTTTAACGTAAGAATGTTATTAAAGGATTAGGGATCTGTCAACGTGGTTCCATTTTTGAATGAGAAGAAATTAATCATCAACTTAATATCTATTCTTGGAGAGATTCTGAAATCTCTTATTTAGAAGAGAGAGAGAGTCATTAATAATTCCTTTGTAGTATAACAATTAGTATATACGAATTTATGGTCTCAAGTAGGTTTAGTTAATATTTATAGAAATATGATGAGAGTATTATTCTTTCCGGGAATATAATTTATTCTAATTTTTCTAAGGCTTTCGATAAGGAGAATCATCACAGAGAGTCCAGATTTTCTAAAGCTTTAATCAAGTCGATTGTAAATCTAATCATCCTATAGGCAGCGTGAATACCGATAATGCTAAAATACGGGTTATGATGTTCTTAAAGTGTTTGGATAAAGTATTCATATGTTGGACCACAATAACATAATTACTTTGCTGCCCCGCCCCCCACAACTACTTACAAGTAGTTATTGCAAGTTTACTTGTTAGTCGAATAATAGCTTTACTTGCATGGTACCAGAATCCCAGGATATTTAATCCATTTTGTAATGAGATATTTAAATTTATCGGATAAATTTTTATTGTTTAAATTTGTAAAATCCTTTCATATAAAGCATTGGTTAAGGTCTGTCATGGTTCCCATGGTCTTTGAAAGTCCTTGGATTTTTTTGCCAAATCGGGGCCCTTGAAAACTGCCAAAAATGTGGTTGGTCCTTGAAAAGTCCTTGAAATTTTCTCAAAAATCTTTTTTATAGTTTTGGCAAAGGAAAAAAGGTATTTCTCCGTATTTCCCGAACAAACCCAGTAGTGCTTCGGACACGCCACTCCCTTCCCTCCCCCGCCCACTGAACATCATGGCTACAAGGGATGCAAAAGGGTAGTTTTTGCTGCACACATGCCAAGTTGAAAAGGAGCAACATAATTAAACACTCTAATTTCAATATTATGCTTATAATGTCTTGCATTTTTAATTTTTATGTACATTGCGATTGACAATGTGAGGTCTTTGAAAAACATTATTTGGTCCTTGAATTTCATCAGGACAAAAGAGTGGGAACCATGGTCTGTTTAGGCTGTTTCAAGAGGACTTGTATAAGAGAGAGAAAAACAGGAAAAAGTAAGCGGAATCTATGGCTGCTCTAGACAAATATAAATTGGCGCATAGTAGACTTAGAAATATAATAAACATGATCCCTGTAACTTTCATGATATACTGAACATAAAGAAATCTACAGGAAATTAATCTTTGTTGACTTAAACCTAAAAGATTTTCACAGAATGGGAAAAAATTGCTTAAAAGATAAATCACTTGCTTGGATTTATAAAAAAAAATCCTTCTTTTCAGGAATGGGAGTCACTTTCATTTACAAGGGATTGATTGGCCCCTACTACAGCATGGAGTTGAATTTCAAATATTAATGTTGGACCATAATATGACATTAAAGCAGCGTAGTAAATTCAAGGAGGGGAATTAATAAAATAATTAAATGTTGAGTGAATATTAAGTATAAACAGAAAACGAGAAGATTGAATTAGTTTATACGTTAACCAAGCACGCGTATGGTCATTTTAAATGTAATATCGTGGAGAAGGTCTTGCTTAAGGTAAACAAATCTCCTTAAATGTACGGATAAGAGGATGTGAATTCAAGTCATGTTGCATGCTCTTTGTGCTATATATTAGAGATACTTTTCGTAGGAATAAAACAATTTTCCTTTAGAAGGATGAATTAAGGTTGATAAGTTTGTGAAGATTTGGAAGTTCGTTTTTGTGTTCGTATTTCAAAATTATACTTTTAAAACTGCTTCTCCGTTTGGTTCTTTTTTTATAGTTGAAAATAAATTATAGTTTCCTTTTAACTTTATATTTAACGCCGTTCTATATTTATAAATCTAAGATGACACTTACCTTGGAACATAAAAAAAAAATCATAGACACTAAAAATTCGTATGGGTAAATACGATTTAAAAGAATAGATTTTTACACAATTTCATTTATCAAGCAATGAAATTTAAAATTTTAGACGAGTAAGGGCAAATGCAGGGGATAAATTATTCAGAGTAATGCTAGTTTTTAATTGGTGTGTGATAATCTATATAATTTTACATATTTAATGGATTAAATATTATAATTTTACACATTTAATGGATTAAATGTGTGCGATAATCTATGTAATTTAATAAATTAATAGTAAAATTCATAATAGCTTATTTTTGGCGGATGTATTGTTTTCAACATTTAGCCATGAACCATGTCCGTATCCAGAGGGGGGATCTTAGGGACCGGTCCCCCTCTCAAAACTAAATTTTTAATGGGACTTGGCTACGGACTTGCATGCTGTGATTGTATCGATACATGCTGTAAAAATTTATGAACCCCCCCTTGAAATTAAATCCTGGCTACGGTCTTGCCATGAACATATGTTTTTACACATTCACGTAATACGGGCGTTAAGTTCCTTTGCGTCCAATGTCGTTCAAGAAACATTTTATACGTAGCTGCGGGTATTTCAAATTAAAAAACACCCTCTATTAATCAACAAACGTATGCTATTATAATCCCGTACGCAGGCCATTATGGATCGATTTTGTAGGAATTTCCCGCATGTGCAAAAAGTTGAACATGTCCTTTAGGATTAGTGCTTCTTTCTCTTCAATACGGGTCAACTGAAATAAGAGGCAGTAACCTATAATCTTGGAGGAAGGGGAAAATAGACATAAAATGCGGGTTGGTAACCTCTGTTTTTGTTACATTTAGTGGGCAATCAGATTCTGGGAAGCAAAGAATTACATATGTACGATGATGCAAGCGACTATGAGCATAGCGAAGGTGAACGGCAAAACATGTTGTAATTCTAAATGATGGATGCTTTTGGGGTAATTGGTTAATGCCGTAGATTATCTGAGGGCGTGGTGAACACTGAATCCATTACATTACGCACTCTTTACATGGACAAACTTTGCATTTGATACATTGGCAGCTTTTTACCCAGGCCGTTTAAAAGTTCTCTATCGAATTCCTTCTACAGTCGGTCACTTAAAAAATATAGATTCGGACGAGGACAAACGTCTGACACACACTTTCTTCTGACAACAACTCGTTCGGAATTTTCCTTTAAGGATTATTTTCCTCAAACCTCGTTTCCAGTTGACCTCTGGTTTATGAAGCAAGGTAACGTCTTTTTGGAATCTCCTCTATTGCCCCTAAGCCATTCAACAAGTAGGTACCTCTCTTAGGCCTCCCAACAACGCCTTCGAAGCAACCGACATCCGTATCTAATACTATAAATCATCAGAACGTGAGGCACATACATTCTTGATGTTGCAAGAAAAACTATTACATCAGGCTTAACGAACGAAAGGAGAAAATGGACAAAACCCTGTAATTAATCGTCTTAGCAATTATCTTGCGAATTTGCCACAATCTTGCAGACTCTCTTAAGCGTTCATTTTTATTTTTATTGGAGTTATAATAGCAACAAATCATCGTGTTGAAATGGGAGATATAAAAGTTAAACGTTATTCACATATAAAACAACAAAAGACATCTTTTTAAATTCAATTTTATAAAAGACGAAAAAGGAATTCAGGAGCTACAACAGAATAGAGCTTCATATAGTAAAAGCGTCAAAATTCGAAACAATTGCTGTAATTTGTAAAGTATATATATATATATAGTTATATTATAAGAACATTGTAACGTTGTAGATCAATGTCTAAGTGAGGTAGCATAACGAAGGCGTAGATAAAATCGACCAGCTAATACTTTTAAAAGAACAAAACAGCATTTGTTTAAATATTACATATATATATTACCTTAATAACTTAAACTCACATATAAAATTCACATACGAAACAGAACAGAACAATAAACTCCCTTTCCTAGACGTTCTTGTACACAGATCTCACGATAACTCAATCTTCACCTCAGTTTACCGTAAACCCACACATACAGACAGATATCTCGATTTTAAATCGCATCATCCAACATGCCACAAAGCTTCCGTTGTTAAAACATTAAGTCTTAGAGCGAATTCTCACTGCAGTAATGAAACACTTTCAAACACAGAAACCAAACATATACACACGGCACCATTGGCGTACGCAGAAAGTTGGTAAGTAGGTGGTTATAGGTTCAATGGGGGAGGGTTACGGGGCTCAACTCACATATTCCTATGTTAAATATACAAAATTTCATTGCAATGGGGGTTACAACCCCAACACTGCTGCGTACGTCGATTCACGACACTTAAAAATAATGGATACCCTAAACGATTCATTCTCAGAAACTGTAGACCCAATAGTACATCTTTAAACAATACATCTCACACCCGCATATCTATTCCATATATTCACGGCATTTCCGAAACAATCTCTCGCATCCTTAAAGAGGCAAATATCAAAACATTCTATTCCCCTGTCACAACACTTCGCAAACAACTTACAAAAGTTAAAGACCCAGTTCCACCAGAAGATCTCACAGGCGCCATATACCAAATACCATGCAAAGACTGCAACAAACATTACATAGGACAAACAAAAAGAATGATCAAAACAAGAAAAAAAGAACACAAACAAGCACTCGCGAAAGGAGACATAGCCTCACGTCTGGCAGAACACGCTTTACAACACGGACACGAACCCGACTGGGACTCAACAAAAATACTACACCGTCACATCACAAACAAGAATAGTAGACTCTTCTTAGAATCTTGGGAAACTTACAAACTACACGGGAAAGCCATTAATACATCACAACCACTTCCAGAAACTTATAAACAACTCTTACTCTGAAATGTATGAGACATCCCCAAATTAGGTGCCCCGCAGTACGGGTTTCTCATTGGTTCCCATTGGGGTTCTTCCATGATTCTATTGGAGGCCTCCCATTGGTTCTCATTGGGTTTTTCCATTCTGCGGGACTACTCTGATGAAGGGTTTTCCAGAAATTTCAAGTATAAAAAAGAGACAGAAACATAACATCGTCATTACTCCTGATGAAGGACTGCTGCTGATGCGTCCGAAAGCTTGAGTGATCTTTTTCATTGCTATTTTACCAGTGTTTAACCTTTTTATGTAATTTCCTCCCTGGTACCCTGTATTTTATTTCTATCAAAATCTTAAATTGTAATGACATACTGTGTTATTATAGGAATGTAGGAAAACATAAGCGTTTTTTTTTTTTTGAGAGTCGAACCCGAGATAACCACACTACCGCAGGGCCGTGTTTGCTATTTATTGCAGTATTTATGTTCGTTTAATTGTCATCGTAAAATACTTAGCGCATTAAATATAGTTATCAGTGTATTCCATTGTCTTATTCAAGATAGCGTTTTATTGTGAAAAAAAAATGAAAGTTCTTAGAAATTTTTCACTTTTAAATGCTGCCAAGTTTATCATATTCGCCTCAGTTAAAAAGACATTCTATATCACTTCCAAAAATTAAACGACGATTTAAAACTTTAGTGTACATTACACAAGTTTTAAAATTTATATTAAAAGTATTTTCCCTGCTTTTACTTCAGCAAAATTATCAATTAATTCTTGCTAAATAATGGCATCTGTAGCATCTTTTTCTGCGCATAATACAGATAAACAGTTCAATTTTAACTAGTTTAAGGAACTTCGTAGATAATTTTTTATTCATCGTCATATCGTGGTAAACCACGATAACAATTAAAATTTCATTGTAAGATATTATTACCCTTCTCAGAGGTCACACAATTGCCAAATAATGGTCAACACACAAAGCCACCAGGGAAAGTTTTTTGTGAGTTTTCGTGGGGGAATTTATATACTTAATAATTTTCGACACCCACGTTTGAACTCAACTAAAGCTTCTTTTGGTATAAGAGAAAAAACGACATTGTCTCCGACCTAGATTCGAACCAGGGTCCCTCCGTTTAGCCCGGAGCTGAACATCGGTCTGTCTGTCCGTCTGCACACATGCATGTATGTGTGCGCGTGTGTCCGTGCGTGCATTAAACTAAATATTAGAACAATGCAAATTGGAATGATGACTAAACTGAATGCAATTTTTTGTGCCTAATTCCTGAATGAAACTGAATGAAGCATGCCTTTGTGATTGTACTTATATCAACTAAATTGTTTTAATTGCTCTGCAGTATTTTACAACAGCTGGAAAAATCTAAAATTTACTTTATAAATGTGAAACAGCTATTGGGAGATTGATAAGAAATGGCAATTTTTGGTAAGTGGTAATTTTTTCGGAGCCGTCTGAGGAGTGGATGGTACGTTGCCACTAAAACTTATTTTCGTATCGTCTTAAATTTGTGGATTTTTTCCCCGAGCAATCATATTTGATTTTGTCGACTTACGTAGATAACGAAATGAGAAAATTGGTTGACTGTGAGGTTTCTTGATACTACAGTTTTTATTACTTTCGGAGAAGAAAAAGGCCAAGATTTTCTGCCTTATTCCACATCAAATTTTATTTCTTTTGTAAATCCAAATGTCCGCATATCTTACAATGAGGTTTAAAGGCGAAAATTAATACATAGCTGACATTATA
The DNA here is from genome assembly GCA_006491805.2 of Dysdera silvatica. NCBI lineage: Eukaryota > Metazoa > Arthropoda > Arachnida > Araneae > Dysderidae > Dysdera > Dysdera silvatica. The sequence continues at coordinate 49,943,338 of QLNU02015360.1, forward strand.
ATTTCACTATTCATGGAACTGTATTTGGGTAGATGAAAAATGAAGTTTTGTTGGGGGTTCAGTCCAATTTTAGGACGCAAGTTCTGTCTCGGCGAGGAGCATGTAAAAATCGTTATACCTGAGTAAGGTAAATGTGCCTAGTTTTAAAATGGAGACTATTACAATATATATATATATATATTAATAAAAATCTTAATACAATAGATCCTTCTTAATCGGCTATGATGGGACCGGGACCATGCCTGAGTAGTCCGAAAATTAAACTGTTCGTTAAAAAAAAAGAGTAATAAAGCTGGAATAGTCAAGGAAGAACTAAAAAAAAAAAAGAGTAATAAAGCTGGAATAGTCAAGGAAGACTTCTAAATAAAATTGGTTTCAAGATATTATTATTATTGTTATTTAAATAAGAAAGGACATGCAGCAGCAAAATTTTAGAGCATTGTTTTAAAAACTATGACGGAAAAAATATGAAATAAGGAATTTATTACACACCAATCGAATTTTGAACGTAAGTACGTTACTAAGAAGTAGAAGGATAAATAATGGAAAATTCATTATTTAAAAAAAAATCAATGATTTTCGTTTGTTTCTTAATAGCAATAGCCTTTCGAGATTTCAGTCAAGTGGACGGAAAGGGCCTATTGAAGTGGCGGCTGATTACAACGGAGCCAGTTAAAAGGGAGTCCATTATAGATACAAGTATACGATTCATTAAAATTATGATCTGTATTTTTTATCGTACTTTGAAAATCACAAAAAAGCCAGTTTGGATCATTAAAAATTATGAAAACTATAAAATTATATTGACACTTGACTACTCGTTATAAGTTTATAAAAAGAAAACACGAGAACACTGTACTATTATTTTTAATACGAGTTTATTGAGCCGTCATAATACTGATAAATTTTCAAATGATGATAAAAATTATTTCCTGTTTCGTTACAGTATCGTAACAGTTCAGCTTCTTGATTTTCCAGCACGTTTAAAGTTCCAATTCTGCTCAAGGATATATTTCAGCTTGTAATCCTCACTTTAATTATGATATATTAGTTTGACTTATAATAATCTGTTGACATGTACAATCTCTATTAATTATGATGGTAACGAATAATTAAAAAAAGATAAAAGACTATTGGAAAACTGAAAGAAAAAGAAACATTAAATCTTCACTGAAGTTAACGACAAAAATAGCCTACATGCTCCACAGCATTCAAAAATGAAAGATGTTTTTTATGAATATAAAAGAAAAATCCGTCCGTATTATTTATTTTGAAATTTTTTTCCTTGGGGTCAAAAAGGAAAAAAAAAAGAAAAAGAAACATTAAATCTTCACTGAAGTTAACGACAAAAATAGCCTACATGCTTTCCACAGCATTCAAAAATGAAAGATGTTTTTTATGAATATAAAAGAAAAAATCCGTCCGTATTATTTGTTTTGAAATTTTTTTCATTGGGGTCAATCTGAAAAAAAAAAGTATAACACATAATTTCAGTAATATGTATGTGTTGGTATGTAATTTTTTCTGTATAATGCATAGGATCTATTATGTAATGATTATTTTCTTATAAACACCCATTCTTCACTTCAACCACCTCCTTTAAACGACCACCTCTTTTTACAAAGATTGTTTTATTTGTTTCTGCATATGTATAGGGCCTTTTTTACACTGACAAATCTCTAAAACGTCAATTCTTTATACTCTGGTAAGCTACTTAAAACGACTACATCCGTTTCTAACAAGTTTTAAAACTTAAAACTCAAATTTTCTTATGATAAACATAGTTGAGGGGAGCCAAAAACATATTCTTAATATATTTTTAAAAAACATTACTTAATATATTTTTCCAACTTTATTGCAAATTCTGTTACCATATTCGACCCCTTTTATATAGATATTTTTTTGCGTTCTCTCTCAATTCAAACATTAATTACAATAAAATACAAGAAACTATGTATACAAAAAATGATGTATACAAGAAATTGTATATACAAGATATTATGTATGCAATATATTATGTATACAAGACATTGTGCATACAAGACATTGTATATACAAGAAATTATATATACAAGATATTATGTATACAACGTATTATGTATACAAGAAATTACGTATGAAGAAATTATGTATAAAAGAAATTACGTATAAAGAAATTATGTATACAAGAAATTATTTACACAATATATTATGTGTATGAGATATTATGTCTTTAAAAAGGCATTTCATTTTTACCTCCTTTTATTAAATTTATTTTGAAACGGAATCGCAAGATTTTTTGTCAAAACACCAATTTCCTCTTAGTTCCGAAACGTTTTCTCGTATTTCCATACGCTCAAAGTAAGTAATATTCGGTATAAAAACATTTCACAGTCTTAATTTCAGTAAAAGAGCGATGTTCATTTTAAACTGGTAAAGCCATTATGAGAGATTAGTAAGAAGCGTTAGCATGATTACACGACTACTTGGACAAAAACAAGTGACCTAAAGCCGAATTCGCAAATATAAAACATCATTAATCCTCAATGCTAAAGCTATAAATAACGACCGTTAATTTTCTGCCCGTTTTCGCTTCATTTCTGAATGGGTCATTACAACGAATGTATCTGAAGTCTAATTCGCAACGATATCACTCAATGAAAACATTCACGAACGATAAAATATCGTAAACGGGAACAAACCCAAATATACATAAGAAAAGTCGAGATTGCCACATATTTGATTCCTTTGAACGAGATAAACGACCGAAACAACTTCCTTGCAGACTTTCGAATACGGGGAAAATAATATTAAAAAAATGTGTTGGATGTAGTTTCCTTTTTACCGTATATTTGCAAATACCAAATGTAGGAAAACGTTTAATCGTTGGACAATTCCAATAACCAGAACTACTGTTTTCCATCACGAGAACTCTTCATAGTAGACAAAGAGAATGTAGGAAGTCAAACAACAATATAAATCAACGTTTATTGGCGTAGTGATACCGACGCCGATGTTATGGCGTGATTAGATGGTGAAACGTTCGAAAGAAAAGAAATGTTTGAAAATCGTTTTTGAAGTTGTTTGAAAGTGTGTTTGAAAGTTGTTTGAAAAATGTTTGAAATGAAAGAAAAGAAAAAACATTTCTTTTCTTTCGAACGTTTCACCATCTAATCACGCCATACCATCGGCGCTGGTATCACTACGCCAATAAACGTTGATTGACATTGTTGTTTGATTTAATCTGCGTAGTGTTCGATTTATATAAATAAAAATAAATGTAGGAAGTGTTCGATTGAATTTCGGCACCTGAGTTTATGTTTCGTGTATGTATATTTCGTTTAAATACATGTTTAGACTTTTAATAATAAACAGTTTGCACAATTTAGCTTGAATTAAGTGATGGACTACTTAATCAGAAGTTTGTTCAACTGCTTATGTTCATGAAATTGGTTTATCGTCAAGAAAAGCATTAATTTTTAAGTAACTGCTCATTTACCAGCAAAATGAGAAATCCAACAAGGGCGTAGTCAATGGGGAATTTCTAAGTAGACACACAAGGCACGTACCTGGAGGCGCCACTTGTTTGAAGGAGGCGGCAGAAGGACCACAAATAAAATTTTCCAAACTCAACAGTGTTGAGAAAGATGTTAGGTAGTACAAATATAAAATGAATGTAAGTCTAATATCTGTATTGACATCAATAGTTCGCGAGTAGGATAACATGCACCCAACATCAGGTTTCAAATGCTTTTTCCTCTGGATCAGCAACGTAGAGCTTTCAAAATTATTGGGGTGGGATGGGGGGGGGGGTTAAGTCATTGTCGTACGCAGGGGGGTGTTGATAGATGTAACCCTGAGGCATGTAGCTGCCGGGGCCAGAAGGGCGCGGCCCCAGTTGCCTCATCGAGCTATTTGTATATGTCCACAAACTACATTGAAAGTTTGAGTAACAAACTGTACGGGTGTATATGTCACATAAAAAAAACCATATGTTAATGCAATTTTTTTTTTTTTTTGTGAATGCAATTAAAAGTTATGTTCGCTTCTGTAGAATTTATTATTTTTGAACTACGACAATGCCCCTTCTTCACTGCACGCTGCTGCGCGTCTCTTCTCGACCTCTCCTCAAATCCTCCTTCAGGAATTCCTAAAGGGGTCTGGTTGGCATTATATTACGACAGGGTGCGTTACGTCACATCAGAGATTAACTCTGGTCTATACCAAATCCAATGTACCAGTATAGGAAACGAGCAAAACTACATATATGTATCATTTCCACGTAAACCCATGACCTTTTAATGGCAGCCACGTGGTGTCCGTCTTTCACTCTAAAGCAGAAAGGGTAATGCTCATCCTAGTTACAAGGCTTTAACATTTGGATTACAAAGTTTCGAAAATGCCTACTTAGAAAGGAAAAAAATGATGAAGAGTTTAAAGCCGCAGCTAAAGGTTGCAAATCTCTTGAAGTTACATTTAAAAAGTGTCCACGCTTTAGCAGTTCTCTCCCATTCTTTGTGAAGGAAAAAATGAAACAGAAGGAAAACTGGTGTACGAAAAATCTGTACACATTCAAGAAGATACTCTAAATTTTCAAGTCATTCCAGCTAAGCCATCATGGCTTAGCTATGACTTATAATTATAGAGCATTTCATTATGGAACATCGTTTTATTATTTATTCAAGGTGCATTGAAAACGCAAAAATGTTTGAAAAAGTAATGAGAAAATAAGTAATAAAAAAGTAACAATAAAATTAATATCAGTTTTGTAGTATAAATACGTTCATATCCTATATGGTACATAATACAATATACTAGTTATATGCAAACTGGGTTCCACGGAATCCCAAGGTTTTGTAAAACATTTTTGGGGGTTATGCAATTTATTTTTATTAAAGTTCGGATTTCTGTTTTTTGTTACATCATTTTATAAGCCCCGCTTTTCAGAGGCAGAAGGTACGTTTTGGCTATTTCCATTGGCATAACTAGGGGATGAGGTCTAGATCCTCTAGAAAAAAATTAGCCGCCGCTAGAAAATTTCTGACTCCATAAAATGTCTAATTAATGCTATGTGCCGAACATTGGGACATTGAGGTGGGGGCTATAGCACCCACCTCAATGTTCAAGGGTAGTTAGGGCCCAATGGCTATATCTAAAAAATTTGAATATCATGTTTTTAATAATTGCTACAATTCTAGCGATCGAAGAGATATGTCAAGGTGGCGACAGAATCTGAATAAAAAAAATCCCTAACATTTCTTTGATTTCCGGTAAATAAGCTTAAAATTTCCCTGATTTTTTTTTTTTTTACGCTAGCCGCATTAATCAATTAAATCAAATCAAAAACAAAGATTTTTTAATTAATATAATTATATTATATGGGGCCGTTCAACTGTTACTTACAACTTTTGGAGAAGAGGTGAGATTTTCATTATGGTTAATGGATTGAGACGCACAAGCTTTTGCAGTTTCACCAGCTTTTAGAAAGAAAAGTGAAAAAGTCTCTTAAAGTTTTGTTTTTTATTTATTATAATGTGTATAAAATGGCTAGAAATTTGCTTATTTGATGCAGAACGGCCTTATTAAGGGGAAGGATTTAAATTTTGAGAATATAAGAAACCATATTTACCATTCTATCTTTTAAACTGTAAAGTCTATTATTTAAGCAATTTGAATTTAATGAAGTAAGTAGTATATATATTATCTCAATTTTTTATTGACCAAGCGAATGTATACAGCGAGTAAGTCGCTGTTCAGTCACGGTGTTTACAAACATATTAGTAATGGATGGTTTATAAACAAAGGTTATTAAACAGGGTAAAGAAGTTCCATAATGGGAAAGTCTACCGAGTAGGCGGGTTAAGAGTAGCTGCGTTGCATTGGTTGATACCACGAAGTCAATAAAATTCATTGGTACCTGCGCGAAAGTTTCCGTGTCAGAAGAAGGGGAGTGGTGGCGAAGAAGCCAAGAAGTTCCTTTCAGTGGCAATTTCTAATCCGCCACGGGCGCAGTCAAAATTAATTGAGAGGAAAATTGGTCAAAAGAGTCACACAGAAAAGTATTCGATACAAACAAAAGTATGTATTTCTTTTTAAGGAAAAATATCGACATAGACAAAATAGACAAATACGTACACAAAAAAGCAATATTAAAAGACAAATAAATCAGTAAGAAAAAAAAACCATTCTCTACGAATAAAGTTTATCAGAACCAAATGTTGCTTCGTTCGCTGTGTGATGACGATGCCAAATTTATTAATATTGCAAAGAGCTCATGCACATATTAAGTTTTTTTGCGATGTAAGCATGATATAACGTAAAAAGTTAAGTAACGACACCCAACAGATATGAAGTTAGGACTAGTATGTTCAAGGTAATTCAAATTCTACTCAGGTTTAGAAAATTTAACGTGTTGGAATAAGGGCTAAGTTGAAACACATGTAAAATTTCAGGAAAATTTGTGCCAATTTTGTCGCTTGAAGTAAAATATTCTCAAATATTTCTTTGCCAATAATAATATCAACAATGTAAAAGTAAATAAAACAAAAAGAGAATTAAATCTTGATTACTATAACAACTTTTTCGTTTGACACCTAGGGCGTAGATTACTTGCAATGACGAAATGGTGACGCGTTCGCCTAGAGTGTCGTTACTTTGGGCACCACTGCTAATGGTGCCGAAAAAAAACCCACTTACCGATTAATTGCTTACTGCATCCGGGTGGAAGGTTGATTTCCTAAGACTTAAGAGATTCGGATTCCTCGTCAGGGCTGTAGCTAAGGCGTGGCAAGGAAGGCCCACGCAAGGGGTGCAAGCGAAGAAGGTGGCGTAAAATCAGATTTCTGGTATCAAACTGGAAGGAGACTCACACGCTGAATGTATGTGACGATATGTGGGACAGTTAATTAGTGTCCTATCCCGCCTTCAAGTGGTACGTGCCGGGCTTTATTTATGAAGCAAATTGACATTTGCATTACGAATAGAAAGGCGGAAGGGAAGAGCTAAGCCACCAACCCATCTAGCCAGCTTGGTGAAATGTATTATTGGCTAATTCCTTCAATATGCTTACACACCAAAGACCATGACCCCTAGTCTCCAGGTGCTGAAGTGCTCCTGATCAAGGCAGCGGTTAGCGTAGCATGAAAGCAGGGGATGCTTAGAAATACCTGAACAGCTCAGGCTGCCTTTTGTTACTGATCTTAGTTACGTATAATAGACGATCCTTTGCTTCTGAAGCAAGACTTCAAGAATTGAAAGAAGAATTTGAACAGATTAAATGGGACATTATAGAACACAGGGAAATCAGAAGAAAAGGAGAAGAGTTGTCAGAGAACTTTAAAGTGCACATTTGTTTTATTATAGAGGAACGGAAACTCGAAGGCAAATGGTGTCGGCTGCTTAATTAACAAAAGAATTAAAGGCTACCTTCTAGAAATTGAAAGATCATCAGATCGAGCAGCGAGACTTGTTTTCCTGAAACTTTTATCCATAAAATATATTCCAAAACGTGCGTCATAAAGAATCGATGGCATTTGCGTTTTTTCCCTAAAGAAAAATTGTGATAGCTGCTGGATAGAAACTCTCTTTTTCCTCCTTAAGCTATTCTGTATTTTGGACCCAAGTTTTATACTACTTTCAAAATATAATCTCTTATACAATAGTATAATTTCATATATGTAACTCTTAATAGTACAACTAACTTATTAATTAATATTTGTTGTACTAACATTTTTTGAATCAAAATTTCAGATAAGATATGTTGACTCTCAGATACACTTCTGTCTTGAATCTTGATAAACATAATTTCGTAAGCTTTATCCAGATGTGTGCCGCAATTTTCTCAAATGAGGCCCATGAAAAATCCCAAATAACAATAATACTTCTTGCTCATTAATTCGTAAAAACGACGCTCAGTCTGTTCTTAAGTTATTACAATGGTTTTCCACGTCCCTCTGCTAAAGATATACAACAACTGAACTCTTTAAAATAAGCATAATTCAGAAATATGAAAATCTACATTTTTTCTTGTCAACATCACCGCATTCTGGAGGAGAATCTCGTAACAAGCTTCGGCTTTATATTCTCTTCCATTTCTAACCTCAAAACTTAAAATAATTTAATATAGATCTTCTCTTACATTTCTATAATTTTTATACTGCTCAAGCTATGTATCACGAAATATTGTATATCGGGTTGAATAAAAATTTATTATTATTATTAGAAAAAATTAGATGCAGCTCAACCAAGAGAACAAGCTGGATTTCGAAGTGGATTCAGTACAGTGGACCATATTCAAGTATTAAGAGAATTAATTGAAAGAACACATGAATATGAACTTCCATTGTGTGTGGCATTTATTGACTATGAGAAGGCCTTTGACTCTATTAAAACATCAGCAGTCATCAACTCTTTAAGATCAACAGACATTGAGGATGTGTACATTGACATGGTGAAACGTGTGTATAAAAATGCAAGTGCAAAATTTCGGTTACATAAAGATACCAAAACTATCAAACTTGGTAAAGGTGTGAGGCAGGGAGATACCATTTCTCCAAAACTTTTTACTTCAGCTTTACAGATGATTTTTCAGCAGATAAATTGGAATAACAAGGGAATAAAAATAAATGGTGAATATTTAAATTATCTACGATTTGCTTAAAAAGAAGTCTTCAATATATATTGTCAGTCCTTTTTTAAGACTTCAGTGTATATTGCCAGTCCTCTCTTATGGATCAGAGACATGGAGTCTAACAGTTGCAGCAATACGGAAGTTACAGACAACCCAAAGGAGCATGGAGAGGTGCATGCTTGGAATAACTACAACTCCTGGACAAAAGTGTGGAATACTTGTATTTTTTTATTTAATTTTACAAAAGAGGGCCTGTTTTAACCCCGTTTTTAATGACTATTTGCAATTTAAAAAAAAAAAATGCATTATAGGCATGGATTAATTAGAAACAAATTAAGACAAAAATTTTATTTTCAAAAGTTTATTTAATCAAAAGTTAAATCAAAATTCCAGAAACTGTGCAGGGACAAAAGCATAGAATACATTAAACCTTGGGTCAAAAGTATGGAATAATGGCACCTAGTACTTCTTAGAACCTCCTTTTGCTTTAATTACTTTCATAATTCTCTTTGGTAATGATGAAACAAGCCTTTTGCATTCACAGGGATCAATTTCCCTCAAAATTTTTTGAACAGCAGCCTTTAATTCATCAATGGTCGTTGGTTTTTCTGGCTTACGTTTTTTCAGTGTGAGCCAAATATTTCTTGTCGGATTGACGTCGGGACTATTGGTAGGCCAGTTTAAACATGTAATACCCTTTCTGCATAGTGAGCTTTGATTATTTTGGCCCAATGACATGATGCGTTGCCATATTGGTAAGTGTAGTCATCATCACCAAAGTGTTCTTCTGTAGTTTTCGTCACAAAATGGTTCAAAATATCCAAATATGTATCAGCATTTATACTTCCTTTTAGGGTAGCCATCTCACCTACATCTTTCGCTGTTATTGAGCCCAAATCATGATGCCTTTTGGAAATTTTGATGATCCTCAAAGACAGTTTTGATGAAATCTTTCATTATTCTGTTTGTAAACGTGTTGGGTTATGGAGAAAATTGTGTATGGAGATGATTCCGTATGGAAATAACTGTGTCCACAGTTATCTCCATACCCGAGACAAATCCTCAACTCATCTGTGAACATGATTCCAATCACTTATGGACCAATTCTTGTGTATTTTTGCCCAGGTAAGACGAACCTTCTTCTGTTTGTTCGTTACATATATGGTTTCGTTTGATCTTTACGAAACCTGCAACCTTTTTCTTTTAGTCTCCTCTTTGCTGTATTATCAGAAACATCCGCCACTTTATTCTTCCAAGCTAAATTAATCTTTCTTAACGAAGAAAATATCTTTTTGACAATCTTTATCAAATTTCTATCATCTCACTCAATCGTTTTTCTTGGCCGTCCATTTCTAATTTGGTTTTTGATATCTCCAGTTGTTTTAAAATTTGTTAGAATCTTAAAAACAGTTCTTTGGGAACAATTAAGGCTAACAGCAACTTTTTTTTTCGTTTCTCTCTCATTAAACTTATCAATAATCAGAGCTCTCATGGCTTACTTTAATTCTCTCGTAGGTGCCACTGTAATGAAAGTATCATGGCGCTGGTGTTGATTTATGTAGCTCTAATCTACATATCAGTAAACACGTCGTGACGATGAATGACGTCACCATACAATTTGTGGGGCAAAATCACAATGAAGTGGTTAGTTTTGTAGTTTTCTTCTTTTATTCCATACTTTTGACCAAAGGTTTAATGTATTCCATACTTTTGTCCTGCACAGCTTCAGGAATTTGGATGCAACTTTTGATTAAATAAACCTTTTGAAAGTAAATTTGTGTGTGTGTGTGTCTCTTTCTCTTAATTCATATCTAATTAATATACGCCCATAATGCATTTTGTTTGATTGCAAATAGCCAATCAAAACGGGGTTAAAACAGGCCCTCTTTTATAAAATTAAATAAAAAATACAAGTATTCCATACTTTTGTCCAGGGGTTGTAGGAGCATTGGCTGATCCAAAGGGGTGGAGGCGATGGGGCGATCGCCGCCTTAAACCGGGATTATATCATGGGAAATGAAATGAAAAGTACCGGACACTTGGCTGAAAATAGGGATCGGAAAAAAAATCCCCCTCCCCACCCCCGAAAGATTTCTGCATTCGCCTTTAACTAGAAGAAATCGGAAAAAAACCAATCGGATGAGAGAATAAACAGAAGTTGAGGACATCATTGTTAAAGTAAAAAGTTTGAAATGGCAATGAGCTGGTCATATGGTAAGAACTGATATACAATTCAAATTCTCAACCGGATTCCAAATGACCATCGACGATCCAGGAAACGTCCTCAAACTAGATGGGTGGATGAAATAAGAAAACAGGTTGGGGTACGTCGCGGGGAGGTAGTGGTACTATCCGCTGCTACCATGCGGCGGGGGAGGAAAAGGTATGTAGATATCGCTGCCACCATGTGCCTATAGGCACATCCTCTCGTCCTGGCTCGTCGATGAGGCGTTTATTCTGGG
>QLNU02015360.1:49974067-49985938 GCA_006491805.2 Dysdera silvatica
TTAACCCTTTGCACTCGAAGTTTTTTTCATTCGTATTACCAGCAACTCGAAGCGATTTTAGTGAAAAGATCATATTCACATGTAAGTTTGATATATGCATTAAAAGAAAAGTCATCGTTATATCTTATTATTTTTTTAATTCTTTATGAATACAAATGTTATGATATATAAAAAAAACAAAAAAATTATAAAATTATTACATTTTGTAATCGTCCAAACCTCTCGAAGCAATTGCCAATATGTAATCTTGGCTTTTCTAGACAGGTATCACAAAAATAATGGGTCTGCCGTCTTTCGCCCGGAATTTTTCTATTGGAACACACTACACAATCTTTTTTGGTTCCAGAACGTATAATGTGTAGGTGGTTGTTGAGCCTGCCCTCCGTATTTGGTGTGTGAGTGTATTCTCGAGATGTGCTGTTTTGTCGAAAATTCCCAACCAATTGCTCCACCAACGATTTTACAAACTTCAAATGTGACATTGGTTTTTCATTATTTATTTTTTTAGCAGAAGTGTACAATATGTATGAATTTACTGTACACATTTCCATCCCCCAGAAAAATAGTTTTCTTCACCATTTCAGGGATTTTCTTAAAAAACAATATGTTGCAGCATATTGGTCGGCCCGATCTACTCCACGCATATTTTTTGTGTAATCAATAACCATTTTAGGTTTTTGTATTCTGACCAATTCACCACCACGTACTCTTCTATGAATCGATATCAAACCCGCTTCATTACGAGTACTTAACAAAGTTACAATCCTTTTGTCCTTCCATGCGAGAACTAGGGTTTTGCCTTTTCTGTAAGCCACTGTTTTCCTGTCTCTTACAAATTGCGGTTTTTTTATTACCATTGGTAAATATTTCCTATTTGTTTTTATTGTGCCGGTGAGGAAACAATTCATTTTTAGCAGTTCTTAAACCTTTAGCGTGGAAAAGCGTTGTCAATAGTTTCTATATGAGTCTAAGGTCTAGTTTTCACGATTTGTTTTTGTTCTTATGTTAAAAACTGAAAATTATTTGCATCGTCTCCGTAGCGGAGCCCTCGAGTTTGAAGACAAATTTTAAATGGCTCCGCTCCGGAGCCCTCGAGTGCAAAGGGTTAATATTGATATATAAAATAGGCATGTCCACAACTGTTTAACATCAGATTGTGAGATCACGCAACTTCTTGAGAAAACTCACATAGGGAATTTATGGCTTGGTGAAGTTATTGTCAGCAAAGTAAATTCCCTGACAATTCAAGTTTTGGAAAAAGAGAATACAAGATTTTCGGACATTTATGCGAATCTCATTTTCCCTGACATTTTATACTGAATCTCATTTTTCCCTGACAATTCCAGGTTTTCAGAGGCGTACAAACCTGCAGTAAAAAGAATGTCAAGATTGTGGGAAGAGATTGGTTCAAATGCCACTTATTCTTTTACCCCCCCCCCCCCAAAAAAAGAGACTATTTTTTACATTTTAGATTCTCCACATTTAAAATGCCAGTTTTTTTTCATGTAGTTGAAAAAAACATTTTCAATAAGTTTTTCGTTATAACATGATTTTCAAAAATTACTTTGTTAAATCAGAAATTTTAGTACATTGTCTTACTGGCATTTGAAATGGGGATTGGTCTGAGTTTCATAATAACGGATTTTTCGTTATAGTGGTATTTATTATAACGAGAATCCATTGTAATTGCAGTATCATTTATTCTGAATCACCTTACATGTGTATATGTAGTATATACATAATAGATGTACATATTATCAATTGCACGAGTAATCCTTATTAGATCCAGATTAAATGTTTTGATTATAGAACAAATTAATCAGCAAATACCTGAAAATAATTGGACCAAACATCGTACTCAAACTCATTAAATTTAATCCATTGGATTCTTCATGTTTGGCTATTTGTAGCATGAAATGTGACAAGTATTTTAGCACACAAAAAGTTGAATCAGGCAAATCATCCACCAACGATTTCAAATACTTAACGCAGTCAGCAGAGCTTAACACACTCCCTGAAAGTTAAGACACCAATTTCAAATTTTCATCTAAAAAATACAGTAAGACAACAATACACATCAATTTATGCTAATTATCTGGTTTAGTTTGTGTTCTATGATGCAAGGACAGAAAAGATCTTGCTGTGCTGGGACCAATTTTCGAAGAAATCCAAATCTCTCAGGCTTAGAAAAAAAATCCTCTCGTCAACAGTGATTATACTAATTTCACAAAAACTACATTGTTTTCTATTAATAGCAATATTTACAATCTGATTTTAAAAAGGTGCATGTAATAATAGTTTTAAACATAAATTTTTAAAACTGGTTTAGCACAGAGAATTTAGTTAAATTAAAGCAAGTTACTTTATGAATTTGTATACAACTGGAAATAAAAGTACATCACATGTCCCAGAACTGATCGTACCAGACTTGTTAACTTTAGTTCTTTTCAATGCAAAAAGTTCGTTGATCTTATTTTATAGCTTTTTGAAAATGCTCTATATTTCTGTGCCATGATGAATCCCATAGAAATGTAAAGAGTGAGTTAAACATTAAACATACTTTTTCTCTCTCATTTTAAATTGCGTCCTATGTATTATTTTTGTAACAAGCTTTTTTTCTTTTTTTTTTTCAAAATTTTATTTTAGGTAGATCATGAATATTTTTGTACATAGATTATAGAAGGTATAGTATCTCTAATAAACATTAATTTTATAAATTTTATATTTGTAGAGGATTCATGTCCATCTGGGCAGCACCGTGTAAAGACAAAGTCTGCTACGGCCATACCTGCCAACATGTCGATTTCGAAATTCTTACAATTTTTAAAACATGTGTGCGTCGTAAGCGTACACATCATACACAGTCATAGACAGTGCACAAAGTACATGCAGTATAACATATCCAGAGTTGAATGAGGTACTATACGTTTTCCTTATTATGTACAGATAACTAACAAATGTAGACTATATTAACCAGAACATAAAAAAATCCAAGGTAATTTCCCAAATTAAAATACATTATTTAATTATAGATATTTACATAGGCGTAGGGTTATATGGGCCTGTGGGACCCCATCCCTTCAATGATTTGAAATAAATTATAATTTTACATATATACTGCAACATATAAATGTTCATAATATGTGCTTAGCATCCTTCCCCCAATAATTTTGAAAGCCACATTGATGGATACTTACATCTACAAAATTATAATTAGGAAAAAAATACTGTGTTAATTAAATCAAGCTTTTTTCAGACATATAATTATTCACATGAGGTGATAGTGATTTACAATTTATTGGTTAAGTTGATCTGTCTACGAAGCAAAGGGTAAAGACTTTGGAGTCTGACAAAGCACCTGCAACCCAGAACCAGATATAATTAACGGAAGTGGAAGTAATATACAAATAATAATAATAAAAAAAGATGATTGATTTGTATAGATATGGAAGGTATAAATTAAGAAGTAGTGGTGATATCATAATACCCTCTCCAATAGACACCCAATGAAATTAATGTAAGTCCAGACTGTACAGTGGAAAAAAAAAATTATGTTTTCTTTAGATTTAACCTAATTTCAAGAAAACAAAAAAAAAAGGACTATATACATATATGTATAAACTTTTTAACTAAATATTCTTTCTTAAAACTGAAAAAATGGCATATAAACTCAAAAAATCTTTACAATTTTTTCAACTGTATTTGAAAAATTCCTCAAAAAATTAAAAATAGGATGATGGTTCCAGCCCCCCCACCAAAACGGCCCTAAGATGCGGCATTTCAAGTGCCCTCACATACCATCTCTGATTATGAAAAATGGGGGCTCTGCCCCCCATCCGAAACGGCCCTGACATGAGGTATTTCAAGTGCCCTCATGTACAATCTGATTACGTAATGAATATCGTAATCGTAGCCTCAATAGCAGCCCAGGAAAGAGATGAAGGCTCCTACCCCACCTGAAATGGCCCCGACATGCAGCATTTCAAGTGCCCTCACAATCTCTGACTACGTAATATCGTAATCCTAGCCTCAATAGCAGCATAGAAAAAGGATGGGGGCTCTGGGCCCCTTTCCCGATACGCCCTTGACAACTCGGTCAGTGCATTCGGAGTTTCTAATTTGTAGAAATACGCTTCCTTAATTCTCATACCACCCCCTATGGAAACGTTCAGAAGAATCAAAAGTCAAGTTTGTGGGCATGTGCAGTGCACAGTTTTGGAAGGTACAATTCAAGTTCCT
The DNA here is from genome assembly GCA_006491805.2 of Dysdera silvatica. Taxonomy (NCBI): domain Eukaryota; kingdom Metazoa; phylum Arthropoda; class Arachnida; order Araneae; family Dysderidae; genus Dysdera; species Dysdera silvatica. The sequence continues at coordinate 49,978,307 of QLNU02015360.1, forward strand.
AAATCTATTCGGTTTCAAACCGCCAGCTGGCGGAAACTGTAGGAGAGGTTTGCTGATGTCATGCCACTGATTCCGATGTTTGTGTGCATGCAGTTTTATGAGGACGGTGTGAAACCAGATCAAGCGATGAGACGATATCATAAAACCGTGCATGCACACAAAGAACATCGGAAATGGCAGTATGACACAGTGAAATCATGACGTATCGCCGATTTGAAAATTACGAAACAGGAATGATGATGTCAGCTCCACACCGGATTTTTACGACTTATCGATACATCGCCCAAGCGGAACGGATTGAGGTTACAACTCTGTAGTGTGTTTTTGTTTTTTCCCCTAAAAATAAAAAAAATGTATAATCTTACCGATCATTCGTACAATCATACAATTCACCAAAATCTGTACATTGTATGGACAAATCGTACAAGTTGGCAGGTTGTAAGGCCCTGTTGCCTGAGAGAGTTTTTTTTGTGTTGCAAACAAATATAAAATATATTCAATTAGGTTTCTCACAAGATAAAAAATTTCTTGTGGCAAATAAAACTGGGGTTAATATGAGTTGAATTTTAACAACCGTATCTAATTGCACAGCCTCTTTTGAATGATACTTAAAATGCTTAAGAACATCATACATAGTTAAATCTTAATACTAATAGAAAATGCTTCAACATACGATTCATTTCAAAAAAAATTGCATGCATAGATGCTGGGATAAGAGGCTCTGGAAGTTCTTCAAAAAAGAGTTTCAAGAGTTTCATTGCAGTAGAAACATTTCCTCTTTGTTCCAAAGCTGCATCCCCAGATTCATCAAATTCCTTTTTAAGATAGATTACTTCTGGAATGATTTCAGTTTCTTGACATAAACCTTGTTGAAGCAAACCTAAATGAATGAAAACGATTAAAATATTAATTACAGTCAACCAAACAGCACAGCAATTTTATAAAATTAAATTATATTTCTATTAATATACCTCCAAATATTAATGACTTACATTATAATAGCTGCAATAGAAAAAAAATCCACTTCACAATCATATGATAACTATAATATAAATTTCAGTTTATCTTTTACAATCAAATATAGTAAATCATGTATGTTCACAATATTACAATACAAATTATCTGAAAAAGGTAATCAGTCGAGTTATACAGTACTGAAACCTTTTAAATTAGGTTGTTTTTATTTATAGTTTTGTTTTAAAACTACGTAATGGGTAGTCATAAATATATACATGGGATCGATGTTGTACCATATATTTTATATCATTATAAGTTTATATGCTGCCCAGTTTAGTGGGGATAAGGAAGGGGTGCCAACTCTGAGAGGCTTCCAAAATTGCCTGTTCCTTCGACCCACACAAAATTGATGGACAATAAATAAATTGTTTATATATTTCCTGTCACTGCAAACGAGTAACTGAGTTTTATTTAGGAGGCACGTGCAACAGGCTTATATTTCATTATATCAACATAGGTCTACAGCATTGTAATAATTAATAAGCAATTGAAATAAATGAAAAAATTATTCATTGTCTATTTTGCTCATTCCCTTTTAACAAATTGGGATGGGAATGAATAACATCCCCCCCAATTCAATCCTGAAAACCAAACCTAAGAAAGTAGATAGGATTGGGGCTTACCTGCCCCCCCCCCCCCACTAATTTTTCTTTAAGTTGGCCCTTGGTGGGGATCAAACCCAACTGAGTGAGCTTGGTGTATGTTGTAACAATTGGGCCACCAGAATAATCCTAAATTTGACACTGTCATAATACAGTGGTTCCCAAACTTTTTGTCCCACAGAACCCTTTTTACAAAAAAATTGAACTGCGAAGCCTCCAATTCTTTTTCACTTTTGATATGTATTCTTTAGGTAGGGCCTACATGTAAGTTAAATGTGAATGTATGTGTAATAACATCAGATACAAAAGTGATTTGCTTTAATTACAAAATATAGTAACTAATGAGAGGAATGGAGTTGTTAAGTTTTAAAGATTTCATCAATGTCCAGTTTTATTGAAGATAGCTGCAGACGAGGGTCAGGTTCAGCATCAAAGCAGTTTCTGTATTTGGTTTTAATTGAAGCATAAGCAGAAAATCCGGCTTCATACAAGTAAGTTGCGGCAAACGGGAGAAAAAATGCTTTTGCTTCATCGGCCAGTGGTTTAAATTCATTCTTTAAACTTACCAAAATTCAGAACATGATTCACTTTGGAAAGCAATTTTCAAAGTGCTGGCTGACGTAATGTCTATGAGGTAATCATAATCAACAGTTAATTAAGCTGTTTAAAACTGTTAACTGTGTATTATTTTGGTTATTATTGGCTACACAGTGTGTGGTGAATTAATTGAAGCATGTTCTACAATTAGTACATCAAATACAAAAATAAGTTTTACTTTTTAGAAGTTAAAACAGTCATACAGAATAACTTACTATGCTTTTCAATATAGCAACAAAGTCTAGATACAATGAATGGAACTGTAAAAACTGGAGACGTTTCCATCAAACTGTCAAGACCAGTTCCAAATACACACATTTTGCTTGAACTTTTCACTGTGGAATCATCTTCATTTTCATCTCTGTTTCTTCTATTTCTCTACCATAACATTAAAAAGTACATTAAGATAATGCTAATGCATTTGAATAAGAAAAGCATTTTTCATAGATGAAGAAATTATCTGAAAAATAGATCTCAATATTTGCCTTGTGCACGAATTCCCACTATATTACTTCAATACTCACAAAAATTTCTTGTAACAAATCAAATTACAACATATCTTTTAATTTTAAGCCATTTAAAGGGTTATTTATATGTAGTTTTCACGCTTTTAGAAGAGAGAGAGAGTACAACTGAATATTAATAAACTATGTTTAACATACATGGTTCGTACACTTCAGGAAGAAAAAAATTCAAGCCCCCCCCCTCCATCCAAAGTTAAAAATATCAAAGCTGAGTTGTACACGACTATATGCATTTCAATATTACAATACAATTTGCAATGCTTCTTTGGGTAAGCAACTGTTTTGATAGCAATGGCTTGCCAAATAACGATTCAAGATAAATCTTAAAAAACGAAACGTTACAGACTAAACTATTAAATAAAACTGAATGTGCATTAAATAATATTCGAAGGAAGGGGTGGGTGAGGCATGTAAAATGTATAAAAATAACTAATATTTTGGTAAAAAACAGATCTTTTTCAATAACTAGGACACCAGCCACTACAACAAATGAACTTTCGTGATGTATTGAAACAGCATGGATGGACATTCCCCAAAGGTATATCTGAAATTTCATCTTTTTAATGCCAGACCACAGCATTAAGTAACCAGATGTGTGGCAATAGTTATTGCTGCCCATGGTGGCTACACAAGATAGTGATTAATTTGCATTCTACAAGTCGAACCAAGTTTTATTTGTGATCTTGTCATCCTTTGAACATAAACTATGTATTCCAAACATATAGCTTTGATGTACCTCTTGTTTTTTTCGGTGTTGCGCTTTTAATGTCTAGCAGTGTATACCTTAATTAAACATATGTATAAAGTACAAAACACTGAACAATTTAATTGATATGTTTGTAAATTACAATACCTATGTAACAAATTCTATTATACTGTAATTCCTGATAAACTAAAACAATATCAACCTATCAGAATAGAATTGTACTAATATTAACTGCAATAAATTAAGAAGTTTTTTTAAGAGCAAATTATGGCATATGCACACATCTCGGTAATAATATGTAAAGCAATATTGCAGCAAATCACTATACTCTGGGGCCAGTATGGGCTATAAATAGAGTAGGCACTTACACAATGAAAAACAGTCATTAGTAAATCATAGATCAACCCTCCCCACAACACAAACGTTATTTGCCGTTGTGCATACAAAAGGGAATGCAACACACTATTTTGTAAGTATGCACAATAATTTTCAAATAAAATTAGGGGTTCCTTTCGATAGTGAGACAGTTTTCTTATTTTTAAATCCTGACAATTGCAACACATCAAATGAACAATGGACCTACCCAAGGATTTAATGCAAGCAAAAATTTCAACTTTATATATGTTCAGCAATACAGATAAAATTGCATATAATTCCGCCCAACTATATTTACAAATTTTAAAATTTACGCTCAAAAAATTAACAAAAGTGTAAAATACCTGATTTTCCAAAGTCATATTTGCTGCATGCAATGAGAATGGTGCCTTCATCTCAAAGCACCAAAATTGAGTTGTCAAAAATAAACGAGTATAAGCTCTAAAATCAGATGCAAAGGAATTTAGCTAGGGAAAAAAAAAATTATATAAAATTATGTTAATGAAAGTCGTTCAAAAATGAAAAATATAGCAACATGTGTTATAAAGCTTTTTTTTTTCTGTGCCAAGACCTATAGTTCTAGATCTTTATTGCCTACAATATTAAACTTTGTTATCTAAAACCTCCAGCACTTTCATAATAATTTCAGTACCATATGTTTACTAGCAAATACGGCATCACTTGGGTAACCTTTTTTTTTTGACAGTTTTGCAGCACAAGGACAGCTAAGATCATGCCATGTCAGGAGCTGTAGTTTTCCAAGGAATCCGAACCTCTTATTGCTTACAGAACATTTCCCTGAACTACAGTGAGCAGTTAGTTGGTAAGCACCACTGCAGGGTCCAAATTTTGTTGGGTGGTTGTACTTTTACAGCACAAGGACGACAATGGTCATTCTGTGCAAAGCAAGGTGGCACGTTTTTATAACTGTCACCTCGAGATAGCAAGCAATATATACATTGAAGTGCCAAAAGTCATGGGCTAGCAGTATGTAAATTTACAAGTAGCAATCACATGAAGTTAAATGGGTATAAAGAGTCGGATGGCTGTCAGTGCTGTCTCTTGGATATCTTGTAAAACGTTAAATAACATGATAACTACATGGTGAGAATAAACAGATATATATTATACTATTAGACAATTTTTTTTTCACAGACATCTTAAATTGACATACAGGTATCCCACATATTCAGTAGTTAGCTTGATAAACGAAAGTCTTATACTGGTGTCCAAAGTATCTAAGCCTTGGAAAAATGCTATCCAAACGTTTTTTCCACGAATCTACAAGTTTCTCGCCCTTCAAACTACGTTTTCAGTAGGTGTTGCTTCAGCAGAATGCAGTTTTTTATCCTTGAAGCGCCGTTAAACTTGGCTTCGAACGCGGATGACAGAAGAGACTTTTAATACACACTCACAGAGATCTTCATATTGATGTAAATAAAGTGATTGACAAATTTTCAAAGAAACCAAGATGGCTTGACTTTGCACTATAAACTTAAAGTTTTTTAAAAAGTTGCTTGTTATAAAAAAAGTAAAACAATTACGAAGTTTTTGCAGTTTAAATTTAAACTTGTCCTTTTAATTACATTGTAAATTATCGTTTTCGTTATTGCGTATGTCTCCTTTACTAGGTTATCTGTCTGTCATACTCGACTATAATCTGCCCTAAACCATATAGTTTAATTAAAGAAAAGCCCAGCTTTAATTCATTGTCTTAAATTAAATATTTTGGTGAGTATAAAGGAAGGCTAGTAATATAACATTTACTAAAACTATTTAACAGTCCAAAACTAAAACTTTTCCCAATGAGGACCCCCGAAACTGCATCTCCCCGTAATAACATCCTGGATCCACCCTTGCTAGGGGGTACAAAAAAGAGAAAAAAAATGAGACTACATGGTTAGGTTTCAGAAAGTTTCAAAAAACAGGTTTCTATCTCCAGAACCGAAAAACGGTACCCATGGGCATAGGTGATTCTATATCAGGGATGGGAAACATTTTGGCTGTTAGATGTCACTGAAGAATTCCATGTATGAGATCTCGCATATTTATAAGGTAATGAAGTGCTAACCATGGAACAATGGATGGATTGATTAATAACTTTTTTTAAGTGCTTTGAAAAAATATGATAAATAATTGAAATGTATGCCATTAAAGAATCTACAATTTATAAATGAAGATTAATAATTAAAGCAATATGCAACAAGTTCCCCCCTCCTTGATCTACAACCCCTTTTTTTTTTTTTTTTTTTTTTTTTTGTGTCAAAAACATCTAACCAAATCAAGGTCGGTTAAGTGGGGAGGCGGTTTTGGGGACTCACACCTGGAAAATTTTTAGTTTTGGACTGTTAAATAGTTTAGGTAAATGTTGTTATATTACTAGCCTTCCTTTATACTCACCAAAATATTTAATTTACGATAATGAATTAAAGTGAGCCTTTAAACTATATGGCTTAGGGTAGATTATAGTTGAGTATGACAGAAGGATAAGCTAGTAAAGGAGACATATACAATAACCAAAAACGATAATTTACAATGTAATTAATAGAACAAGTTTAAATTTAAACTACAAAAACATCGTAATTATTTTACTTTTTTTATAATAAGCGACTTTTTAAAAAACTTGAAGTTTATAGTGCAAAGTCGAGCCATCTTGGTTTCTTTGAAAATTTGTCAATCACTTTATTTACATCAATATGAATGTCTCTGTGGGTGTGCATTAAAAGTCTCTCTTCTGTCATCTGCATCTGAAGGCGCTTCAACAATGAAAAACTACGTTTTGCTGAAGCAATACTTACTGAAAACGTAGTTTGAAAGGCAAGTAGCTTATAGATTCGTGGAAAAACGTCTTGATCGCATTTCTCCAAGACTTAGAGACTTTGGACGCCTGTGTAAGACTTTTATTTATTACAGTCGTAACAAACAACACATAAAATATTCTTCATCGTCTTTATTTTCCTATTTAACCCTAGGGGGGGGCAATCGCCCCCTCTTGCTAGACCCGACTTTGGACCAAATCTTATTTCCGTTAAGACAGTTCTCAGTTACACTAATGATATTGTTAACATGGTTAAAAATTTACCAATTTTCTTCGTTGAAAAGTGCTGAATATATATTCTTTTCAAGAAAAGCATTGGTCGTACTTGGTTTCCTGTTCTCACATGTTTTTTCATGATGGTTAACATTAAATTATATTATAAACAGGGTTTGCAAGTTTTTGAGGTGTGACAGTTTTATCCATGGTTTAAAAAGTCACATCAAAAACCTGTGTGTCAAAAATGTCAAAAAACCCAAATTTAATGATTATAATAAAACACCTTGCATTAGTCAAATATGTATAAACTAAACGAAGACAACTTAAAAGAAATTAGCTAAAAAAATTTATTTTCACTTCACTTTACCATCTGAAATATCTACAGGGTGGTCCTAAACTCTACCGACAAAATAAGAGGAGTTGTTGAGGACATCAAATAAGGCATAGTTGCCCATACATATCTGTCCAGGCACTACTACACAACAAGCAACCCACTCTATTCTAGTCCGCGTTTCAGAAACTGGCAATTGGCATAGTTGCCATGTTATTTATGCCGCTCACGTCACATCTTGTCTGTGTTCTTCCTCCTCCTCCTAATTCTAAAAAAATAAAAAATGAGTACTTACTTTTTACGAGGGATCAGATGTTTCTGGCATCGGCAAAGTCACTAGCCGTCATGTTGTTTACAGCATTTTTGGCAATCCTCCTCCTCGCATACTTTTTGTCAATCCTCCTCCCCTCCCATAATTTTCGTGATTCTTTTTCCTCCTCCTCCTC
>QLNU02015360.1:49986038-49997926 GCA_006491805.2 Dysdera silvatica
TTTATCAGAACTGAGTAAATTTTATCAAAAATTGTTACCAAAGAACATTAGTTTAGGCATAAAATCAGAATAGGGACAGCTAAAAATGCACTACTTTGCAAGGCTGTAGCCAAAATTTAATTTCGGGGGGGGGTCAAATATTTTTACAGCATGTACTGATACAATCACAGCATGCAAGGGGTAGCCAAGTAAGTCACATTAAAAATTTAGTTTCGGAGAGGGGACTAGTCCCGAAGATCCCACCCTCTGGATACGGGCATGCTACTTTGTATAATAGTCTTATAGACTGAAAAAGATGTGTATATTATCCAATATTACACAGCCATACTTAAAACTTCTTAGTAAAGACCTTTAACAAATAGACATAAAATATGGACAAAGTAACGAATAATTATCACTGGCAATTTCACTGTTAAGAAAGAAAAATAAATTAATCATGAATGGCAATTCTTAATGTTTTACAATTACTGCATTAAAAAAAAAACCTTAACATTTAACATACACTACAATAGTATATGTACATTATTTCTAAAAAATGTTATTTCTGAGATAATTATCATTGCCTATTATAGAAACAAGCTTTTGGTTAATGAGAAATTATTAGGCTAAAGAGTTTTTATATTTTGCTGAAATAAATATCCTGCAGGTCTATAGGCAAGCCGGGGCCAGCAGGGATGGGTCCCAGTTGCCCCATTGATATATATGTAAACGTTAAAATTTTCCTCATAGGCAGTTACGAATTTTCCAAAATAGTCAAAGCCTGGACATAAGAGCGCCATAGGTAAATTCTTTTTCTCCCACTCAATTCTCCCTCCATAAAATTTAAAATACAAACTTTGATATATATTAATATTACAGTATTTGTAATTGTAATAAACTAAAAAACAAAGCCATCAAGAGAGCATCAAATTGATTTGAGTTCATTGTGACAATGTATGAATTCTCTACCGCTCCTAGTAATTATTTTATACTCATGAGTCCCTGAGTACTCTGTGCCCCATGTGTCCTTTGCATTGCCACAATTGCCCTGTGCCCCACATGCCCTTTCTCTCATCCCATACATGCCTGGTACTCTGAAACACTAAACTTCATCAAAGATACATAATTATGCATCTTTATGTGGGTAAACACAGACCAAATTTTCGCTACAAGTAATTCAAAACATGGTCAACATACTTCGGAACAGCTAAAATTCAACACTGTATAACTGATATTATTTCACTTCATATTCTGAGGTTTCCTCTCAAAATGGCCACTCTATATTCTAATGGAACCATGGATGGAGACCTTATAAAGAGTTCGCAGTAACTTTGTTAATTTATGTAGTTGGTAAAGTATGTAATGTATCAAAACTTTTATGCAAAGGATTGACAGAAGCCAAGAACGGCACAAAATAAACAAATTTTATGTAGTTTTGATTTCTAGTTTTACTAATGTAAGAGCATAGATTTAGCACAGGGATTCCTAACTTGTTCTATATCCCACACCCTTATAGGATGTTTGATCGATTATCCATACCCCTTATGCAAAGAATATCACATTTGAATTCCTTTATGAAAAGAATTCAAATGTGCTACATGCACACACATCAGACAAAGAAATAATTAACTATTTTTTGTGTGTGTGTGTGTTTTACAAATTACAAGTAGATAAATATACATTGGTCTAACTAGCCTCAAAGTTTAAAGGAGGGTAAATTTGTTCTACGAAGAACTAAACCATCCACCCCAATTCTCTGCACATATAGCATCATTGGTAATTTTTGTTTTTCTAGGAGTAGCAGGCTAAATTTTTTTCTAAAGGGGCCAATAGATTTGATCTACAAAAATTTGAAATCAGTCAGTACTTAGTACCGCAAATATTACCAAAATACACACACTAGCTGTAGTTGTTTTGCAATAGTTGTTTGATGAGCCATAACAGTATATTAATTTGTAATAAAGTAACTTTATACCTCTACATTATGTTAATAATTTTGCATATATTCATCTATTAACATTAAATTAACATATGAGCAGACATTGTTTGATATACTTTTACATATAGTATTTAATGATCAAGTACTGTACTATATTATCGTGAATTGTGTACATAGAGTTGTTAATGTATAGCCAGTGAAACAAAAATCTGAACACCAGTTGCCATTTGTGCAATAATTGTGCTACCGGCAATTCATAGGTACTAATCGATATCGAACACTGAAACCTACCAGTTCATAGGCACAAAGTTTACATAAAGGACCAGGCCTATAGCTAGGATAAAGGAGCAACTGGGGCAAGGCAAAGTACATATGAGGCACAGGCACCCGGGGATTGTTCTATATATATATATAAATAGCTCGATGGGGCACAAGCATGGGACAACTGGGGCCATGCCTCTGCTGGCCATGGCTTGGCTACAAGCCTGTAAAGGACCATCTTCATATTCAAACTTCCAGCAACTTTGAAAATTCCAATAGCAACACCTAAATTTGATATACTCAGATTCTAGACTAATTAGGCTAGTTTAAAATTTTGACATCATTCTAACCATCAAAACTCGAGACATTAGATGGAATGTATATGGGAGTTTCCACCATGATAAAAAAAACACAGGTTAGGAATTCAATTTTCTGATCAAACCTGTTAAAATCAAAAAGTTATAATACCGTTGACTTTTTGTTTTCTCTCTCACAGATGTAAATTTACCCATATGCCTGTTTAATGATAATCAAGAAATGTTTTAAAGCGTAAAATAATCTTTACTTTTTTTTTTAGTTATTTATTCTTTTCTTCTTACTTTTTTGTAACTATGTGATGCTCTATTGAACTGTTGGTTTAACTAATATTAAGCATAAAAAAAACCAAGCTAATGGGATTAAGCTGAAATATCTGTGTAGCAGGTAAGAAAAAACCAAGGTTAATTCCCATCAGAAAATTAATGTATTTCTAATAATATTTGGGTACTTTTCTGTTAGCAGGACACCACTTACGATTTTTTTTTCTACTGAAAACCGATGGCTTGTACTTAATTGTAACTTTACGATGTTTTTGTAGTCTAAAAACACGTAAGTTTTCAATCTGTAAAAGTTTCAATAAGTAAAGGTTAGAAAACCTCGATGTTTTATGGGTTTGAAAAGAGGTTGAAGTATGTTCAGAAAGTTTGTACTTCATTAATATAGTGTCTCGAGATTCAATCGCCAAAATATTAATAAAATCTATGTAAGTATTCTTGTTATGGTAGTACTTAAGTAGCTACCTCACTGGTATAATAACTAATTAAATATTTTTCATACAATTAGTATACTTATCTGAATCTCAGGAATTGAACTGGGGGGGGAAGACTAATTGAAATTTAGTATTAAAGATGGATTTTTTTTTTTTGCAGATTGAAATATTTAGTCAAAACTATGTGTTGCCATTGGAATTTTTAAAGTCGATGCAAGTTTAAATATGGAGACGGTCCCTTATGCAAATTTTGTGCACATGAATTGGTAGATTTCATTGTTCACTATGGATTAGCACCTTTGAATTTTCTGTAACACAAATATTGCACGAATGACAACAGAGGTTCAAATTTTTGTTTCACTGGCTGTATATGGTATTAATGGAATGAAGTAGGAAGTAATAATTATCATTTATTATCACTCACAGCCATATAAAAAAAATTATATAATATAAATCCAAACAATCCCCTCCCCCCAAAAAAAAGTAAAATATTTGTTTTTCTATTTACCAAGTACATCAAATCCAAAAGCCAAACTACTAAATGATAAGGCTCATAGACTAAAAAAGGTTTGTCTTCATTCTTTAATTTTGAATATTTTAATATACTGATCACGAATAAAATCTACATAGCCACTCGAAAGCAATCAAAAATACTTTTCTGTTACATGAAATCGTTTTAATTCGACTTCTAGCCTAGGTTAAAAAGAAAATTGCATTACTGTTTTAAAAATTCTAGTAGCTTTTATTTCAGAAACACTGGCAGGTTCTCTACATTGTATAATACATTTACAGATACCTCTTATTTCTCCATCTAATCATTTCTAATACTTTTGCAAGTTCCCTTTTCCTGGTATTACCTTTGATTCGTCTTTCAATTATTAAAGTGTAAATCAGAATCCTGACATTACAAAGATCTCTTTGTAATATGTGATTTGCTTTATAAAAAATTAATATACTTCAGGAAAAAAAGTAAATCAATGTGACATATAGCACCATCTACATTAAGACTAAGAAGTTACTAAAATTCATTTTATCCCATATGTATTATTTCCACAGCAGTGTTATACACATTACAAGAAGTGCTGAAGTTACATGCTTATAAAATAAATCACATCCCATTGAAAATCGTTTAGGAGAGGGTGTATTTCCAACATGATTTTAAAAAATGTTGAAAGGAACTGAGAAAACAATATTAAGAAAATAGATTTTTTAACTACATAAGCTTGGAAGGGGCATTAATTTCTTAATGATGCACATTATTTCTTTTATTGCACATTATTCTTATTTTGTTTACTAACATAATTTTCACTTTCGCAATTATAAGGTTCCATTACATCATTGTCCAAAAAAGGCATAGATAAATTGAATTTGGAGTGAGAAAATTTGTAAAAAATTTGCAATAAATAATATATATATAAAATTACATTTTTCAAATATTAGGGTTTTTCCTAAAAAATTTAAAATTTTGTTAAATACTTATTTTCAGTATTATGTGTTAACTGACAGCTAATATAAGACTTTTTTCAGTATATTGATGCACTTTTTTTTAACATGCATACATACAAGGAATCTCAAAACCTTACGTACACCAAACAAATAAAAAGTATAGGACGGGTAAATCACTCCACTTCATGTTAACATTCATACTCTTAAGCTTGTTGGGATCAAGCAAGCATTGGAATACCTATTATTATATTATATAATATATAGGAATTATTTATTTCCATTCTCATCGGAATATATTTATTTTTAAAGAATTTATCGTATATACATTTAGAGAATCTGAAAAACAATTCACTTAATCTCTTCAACATTAAGATTAAAACAAACCTGTAACACATTTTAAGCCATTATGTTTTTCTAAAATTTTTATTTAATAGCATGTTAAAATTAAAGGAAGAGAAAAAAATCAAGAAAGTAACAAATCTATTAATTATCAATTTTAAATAAATACAATGTAATACTGAATAAAATATAATCACATATTATAGACTAGGGGTGGGAGTAAAAATTAAAAATACGGGCAAACATACTTCCTAAAAACATATATTCTTAAGTAATTAAAAACCTGCAAATAAAAAAAAGGAAATGAATCATCCTTGAAGTCAGGTTTCGTTCGCGCAATATACTGATACTAACGTACAATTAGGAAACATAGAAGATCTCCAATTTGACCTAAAAATTCTAATATTGATCGCAAAGGCAGTTTCCGCATACCGGACACTTCCGTCAACAAAAATCATTAAATCTAATAAGTAAAGAAAACGTTCAATGAAAACCATTGGCGTAAGCAGGGGGAGGTGTTGATGGGGGGTTGTAAGCCCCCCCCCCCTTACGAACTTTCTGCGTACGCGTATGATGAAACCATACAAAAGGCTCAGATTTCAGTTGACAAGAAAACGTATCCTCCATGTCTTAAAGACACAAAACTGCGCCTAGTTTTTATAATTATAATTAATACGGAAAATTTAAAATCCAAGGGTTTTTGTAATTCTTATTTCCATAACTGAGTTATAGAACTTAGCTGCTAGATGCTTTATAAAGATGACTGATCAAACTGCAAAAACATCCAAGTGCTATATTTCGCTATGGCTTTTAAAATATGTCAGCTATAATATCAGGAGAAAGTGAGCCAATAGATGCAGAAAATAAAATCATCGAGAACGGCAATAATAAAAGCATCCATAATTACTGATGAAATCGTAAATACGTTAAATCAACAACGATTGCACGTTTTGCGGGAGGATTTTAAATAAGAGAACTTACCGGCTCCAAATGCGTTCTAGCAATGGAGAACTGGCAAACTATAGAATTGAATCATACAAAAAAAATGGCCGCCAGCTCGGAAGACCGGGAGAACGAGGGTTGCCACTATTTTACCATTTCCTCCGTGACACCAAACGATCTACCAAAATCGCCAAATCCTGGCCATCTCTTGTTTTCCTTTCTTTCTCTTTCACTTAATTTCATTAAGTAAAATTACTTGAAAACATTTTATATTTACTTTTTCAATTTATTTTATGAAATAAAATTCTGGTTTAAACTGTAGAGAAATGCTTAGAAGAAAACAAATAAGAATTGCATTAGGTGCTAATCACAAAATGAGAGCGATAATGCACCAAACTGAACATTGTTGATAGTGCTAAAGGAAGCGTGCAGCTAGCAGAGTACGCCAAGCTACAGAAAATGTCAATAATGAACTGCTTGCACGTGCGGCGGACGACCTTCATTCTCTTCTTCTAACGGAAGACAAAATAACCTAGTTAATTCACTAACTTCAACTTCGTGAACCTCTGCCGGAAGTTTACCGCATGCAATGAAACTACCTCTCAGGCAAATTAAATGGTAGGAAGATTATCTCAGAAACGCACATTACGCAAAAAATCGACATCGACTTCGACAACATTTGAATATAATTAAAAATAAACAAACTCAAATTAAATGTCACCAAATCCATTTATATCGTCTTTTTTTCTCGGAAATAATGAGTTACCCAATATATTATGGTGATACTATCCTTAAAGAGACGATTTTTATACATTGGCGTAACTAAGGGGTAGGGGCCATAGGGGCTTACCATATTCTCGAAAAAAAAAATTAGTGCCCCCTCCCTCCCTCCTATAAAAACGAAAATTACAAATGAATGTCATGTGCGGAGCATTAAGGTGATGGCTAAAGCCCCCGCACACACACACACACACACACACACATCTCCCAATAACTATGCCCTACACCAATAGATTGCCTTATTCTTTAGTATATGCTCTGGAAGCATGGCCATGGACATGGCAGTCCGGGCCTTATCTGGGATAATTCGATATGCTTCCGTTATTAAAATTTTGATTATTGCTTAATATATATATTTTTTAATTTCCAGAATTGTGCAAAAGCTCTTCGATTTTTCAAGTCAGAATCTATCTGTCTGTCTACTTCTTTTTTTTTTTTTCAAAAACAGCTCTAGTTTGACCTTAGTAAACGTAGGTGTCAAACATCAACGTAGAGTTTTCAAAATTATTAGAAGGACCCAAGCACACATGATATGCATTTATACATTATTGCATAGATGTAACTTGAGTAACTTTGAGTAACCAGTTTACGCTATAAACTGAGGGGGGGGGAGCATAAATCCCAAAATTGTGTGGAAAAAATACGATTTTGCCTCTTTTCTAAAAAAAGGGGGGCAACTGCTCCCTTCCCTTGCCCCCACCAGATTACGCCGATGATTTACAGTACGTGTAAAATTTAAATTTATGTTAAATTATTAGGGTGGCTTGGGCCTCACGGACCCTTAAAAATCTTTGCCTAGGTTTCCAAGCAGTATTCATCGTTAATATCCCCACGAAAAAATCATTTTGTATATAATAATAATAATAATAATAATAAAACCTTGCCCCGATGGTTTTATGTGTTAACCAATATTTAGCAATTGTATTATCTCTACAAAAAGTAGTAATATCCTGCAAATAGTAAGTGATGATTTTCATTCAATTGTAAGCACTAACGAAGACAGGTATAAAGGCGATCCTTTTGCACTTTCAAAGCATAATTAGGCCCTACTAGAATTTCTATCAAAAAGAAATTTTTTTATTTTGTTTTCTGTTTATTCAAACTCTTCTGTATATTTGCTATCTCTAACCAGGGATGGAGGAAATGCCTAACTTGCCCTCTCCTCTAAATGTCCCCGCTTTTAGGCAATACTTTTCATTTGGGAACCTAAAAAAAGCCTAAGAAATACATTCAAATATAATTGTATTGCAATAATAACCGACATTAAAAATAATAATAATAATAATCTTCACCGAAAAAATAGAATACCTTCAAATTCGCCAAAAGAAAGCCTTTTAAACAAAAGAAGACAATTCTGAAAAAAAGCGGAATTTCTAGTTCACCTGTACAATTTGTTCCTCTTTGTTCCAAAAATTCGTGAAATCAAAAATATGGGCCTCTCACTCTCTCTTTCTGTTTGCCTAAAATTATCTAAAACATTTTATTTAAATCTAATGAAGACTGTTATGAAGAATTTAACCCTTAGAAGCCTTATTTTCCAAATTAAATTTAAAAATGTATTTATTGCAGTAGCCAGATAAAGGGAAAAATAATAAAAAAATCACAATACTTATTTTATATATTTATTTCGAAAAAAAAGCAGGTATAAATTTTGATACTTTAGACATTAAGTCCATAAATATGTCGCACTAACTGTTTAAAAGTCCGGTAACAAATTTAAAACTTAAGGCATTTAAGGGTTAAATAAAAAAAAATGATAAAAAATCAAATATATAAATTTAAGTGGCACAGGATATCATAATAGAATGGTCTACCCTGCCAAATTATTGAAAGGCAAGTTATTGAATATATAGGATCTTCGTAAAAGAAGAACACAACTTCAAATTTTATTTATATCGAACTACAATAGCTAGAAACCGAATTATTTTTTTAATTACGTGGCTAAAAGTAAAAGTTTTTTTCTGCATAGTTAGAATGCCTCCAAATGATGTTCCATTGTTCCCTACGATAGTATGTAAACGAAAATCTAGTTCCACCCACTTCCGCTGCAAAATGCCGGGTGTTACACAGAAGAGAAAGGCTTCGTTAATGCGCTCTTTAATCATTATCAAGAAGTTACATTTATTATGCAAATAAAGGGGGGGTTGTTCTCTTGTACACGTTTAATGAGTTGCAAGCTTACTCAGAGGAACTTCAAAAGTAAATCAGAATGACTGAGTCAACTCAGCAAAAAAAAAAGTTATTTTTTACCTGTCTCTAATCAAAACAAAATATATCTTGCGAAGGAGAGAGGATTCTAGATTTGGCTTAAATTAAAATATTAAAAAAAACGTTTAATTATATTCACTGACGTAACTTGCCTCGATGTCTAGGGGGCTATTGCCCCTCCCTTAGTACTTGCTCCAGGGATTATGTTGAATGGGTATGCCAAATTTCTGCTGGCATGAGATGTAACTTTTTAAAAGTACCTGCTGCCTTTATTCACCTTTAAAAGGAACAAGGGATACATGTTTAAAAAGAAGGAGAAAAAAGAAAGTAATAGAAAAATTATACAAGCATTAGGAAGAGCTATTTAATATAAAAATTGAAAATAATATTATTCATTTAAAATGGTCTAGCTATTACAAAAGAAAGGTAGAAAAGTTTTGGCGTCTCAACGGGAACTTGTTTTTTGTTCACATGTATCAGTAAAGTTAACTCATAGAAAGGCCTCTTGAGTACTAGCACCTTCAAGGGGGCCCCTCATGTCAATTTTAGGTTGTCTGGGGAGAAAAACCGGATTCCTGGAATGTTTTTAGGTGTCAGCGAGTCATACAGGTTTTCTTTAAGTTTTAAATGCTTGCACTTAAGTTAAGGATCGACAAAACAATTCTTTTATATACGAGCGAGAATCTGTCTAATTAATGAGTCTTTATAGTACAGTGACATAAAATTAAGTATTCTAATCTCTGTGTGTGTGTACTGTCTTTCTCTCTCTCTCTCTCTCTCTCCATACATGTATATTTTACTTATGAATGTTTTTTATGTAGACATATAATCACAGACAAATTCGTTTTTGGCGGAATAGATTTAGGTATGCTAAGCACGTTTACGTTTTTTTATTCAGGATCAAATAATCCAATAGCTACTTCCCCCCTTCTGACAATATAAAATCCTTTGTTATTGTTAAATACATTACGTGGGCGCCCATATGAGTATTTCTGGAGGGGGGGGGGAATTATTACCTCCTTCTCAAGGCTGTCAAACATTTTAGTGAATGTACAAGATGCTACAAAAACAATACCTTAATATAATAAAATAGTACTTTATGTTAAAATGTGGCTGTACATTTTTTTAAAGTAAATGCATAGCAGAATCGGGCAAATCAAATTTTTGAATGCTAAAGGCTCTCAAGCCCCTGTCCACTTATATGGGCGCCCCTGATACGTTATGAACCAATATTTGATTTTTTATTAATTCGATTTTACTCAAATTTCTTTAATTATTCAGTCTAAATTCGAAACTTTAATAATAACTGTACACCTAACTGCAATACTGACTTATATAACAAGAATTGGAATTTAAGTTTTAACTTTGAAACGTAGTGCTCAGTTCATCACAGCGTAAATATTTAATAAACTTATATAATATACAGTGATGTGATTATTCTCTTTAATAGAGTGATATTTTGAAACGCAAATGTAATATTTACAGGTTTGTTCTTTCTAAAGTGTACTTCAGGCCATAAAGTTTGAAATTAAACTGTGGGAATTTGTCAAACCAAATAATTGATTTTAAAGGAAAATAAAAAATTATTACAAAATGTTGTCTATCGTTTTGTAGTATTCGTCATTTCTGACAATCTTAAATCAATTTCTTCAATCTTAAACCTGTTTCTGAAAGAAGCTTGATACACGATTGAAAGCTTGATTCCTGACAGATCAAAACCTAGACAGCAACAAAGAAAGAACGTACCCGACAGACACCGACATCAATCACTGTCAAACTGCTTATCGAATCATATGATAATGGCAACATTGTTGCAGTACCTTACCCTTTAACCGAAATGGTTGCCATGTGTAGCCTAATTATTAGTATAAGCGCTTTCCTGGGAATTTGCCAATTAGAGATCTAAGAGTTGGGTTATCAATTACCATTTGTTGTCCAAAGTTAAAAAGTTCTTTATAAATATCCATAGTTTTTATTATTATTATTATTATAAAAAAGGCAAAGTCAGCTTTTCTTAAAACGTGCCTCGTGGCTTCCTTGTGCTTCATTATTAGAAGAGTGATTTCGACTCATTTGCGAAAATATTTAAACCCGAAAATTAGTTTCCTCTTATTTAAAATTAAAAGTAAAATAAGAAAAAAAAGTGAAAAAAAAATACCCAGATTTCGTTTAACTCAAAATGTAAAATTTAAAACCAGCCAGTCATTAGTGCTATAAAAAAAATGTAAACCCGCTGAACGAAGCCATATCTTTTACAAATGCATATTTAGTGAATTTGTTCACAATTTTGGTGAATTTTCTTCTTGTGCTTTGTTATTGAAATAGAAATGGATTAAAATCTGGTTCCTTGTAGACGTGTGCGTTTTTATCCCATTTAAAGAGTTGTTTACAGTGAATGACATTTTAAATTTCTAATTTGAACACCTCGAAGTTTAACTGTTTTCAAAGCCTCCCTGACTGATTGAAAGAATCAGTGGCACCATATATCCAAAGACTAGCGTACTGTAATAAAATGATAACTATTTTTATAATTTCTCCTCATTTAAGATATAGCCAAAGTTTATTTTGTTACTTCGTTTGGTTGGTGCCAATTTTTAGACGATAAAAAGGGGACTCGGAGAAACGGAAAAGAATACATAGATTACATCGCCCAACTGTTGTACCACTATAACTGGCAATGGCAACATTCTCTTCATAACAATATTAGCAGCAACGACCGCTCAGTGTTTGAACGAAAGTAGAGCAACGACCCGGCCAGAACAGACCGTCTCACCTTTGGCTTGTAAGCCAGAGCCGTCTCCAACGGTGATGGCAGAATTACTGGCCTCTTGCTGGGCATTTTGCCATCTTGCAAGACACCTTCTGTTACAATGTTACTCCCTGCGTCGAGAGCAGGCATGAACATCACCAAGGGGAGCATTTTTTTTTTTTAATGGGAAAAGGAAAGATGAGCAAATCAACATATGA
>QLNU02015360.1:49998026-50010434 GCA_006491805.2 Dysdera silvatica
TTTTTAATTAAACTATATGGTTTAGGGTAGATTGTGGTTAAGTCTGACAGAAGGATAAGCTAGTAAAGGAGACGATATATACCATAACCAAAACGATAATTTACAATGTAATCAATAGGAAGAGTTTAAATTTAAACTACAAAAAAATATTGTAATTATTTTGCTTTTCTTATAACAAGCAACTTAAAAAAAAATTAATTTTATAGTGCAAAGTCAAGCCATCACTGTTTCTTTGAAAATTTGTCAATAACTTTATTTACATCAATATGAATGTCTCTGTGGATATGTATTAAAAGTCTTTCGTTTGTCCGCGTTCAAAGCCAAGTTTGAAGGTGCTTCAATAATGATAAACTATGTTCTACTGAAGCAACACTTACTGAAAACGTAGTTTGAAGGACGAGAAGCTTGCAGATTCGTGGAAAAGTCTGGATCGCATTTCTCCAAGATTTGGAGACTTTTGACACCAGTGTAAGACTTTCGTTTATCAAGCTAACTAC
Source organism: Dysdera silvatica (assembly GCA_006491805.2). NCBI lineage: Eukaryota > Metazoa > Arthropoda > Arachnida > Araneae > Dysderidae > Dysdera > Dysdera silvatica. Next base: position 49,998,524 of record QLNU02015360.1, read on the forward strand.
TGAATATGTGGGATACCTGTATGTCAATTTAAGATGTCTGTGAAAAAAAAATTGTCTAATAGTATAATATATATCTGTTTATTCTCACCATGTAGTTATCATGTTATTTAACGTTTTACAAGATATCCAAGAGACAGCACTGACAGCCATCCGACTCTTTATACCCATTTAACTTCATGTGATTGCTACTTGTAAATTTACATACTGCTAGCCCATGACTTTTGGCACTTCAATGTATATATTGCTTGCTATCTCGAGGTGACAGTTATAAAAACGTGCCACCTTGCTTTGCACAGAATGACCATTGTCGTCCTTGTGCTGTAAAAGTACAACCACCCAACAAAATTTGGACCCTGCAGTGGTGCTTACCAACTAACTGCTCACTGTAGTTCAGGGAAATGTTCTGTAAGCAATAAGAGGTTCGGATTCCTTGGAAAACTACAGCTCCTGACATGGCATGATCTTAGCTGTCCTTGTGCTGCAAAACTGTCAAAAAAAAAAGGTTACCCAAGTGATGCCGTATTTGCTAGTAAACATATGGTACTGAAATTATTATGAAAGTGCTGGAGGTTTTAGATAACAAAGTTTAATATTGTAGGCAATAAAGATCTAGAACTATAGGTCTTGGCACAGAAAAAAAAAAGCTTTATAACACATGTTGCTATATTTTTCATTTTTGAACGACTTTCATTAACATAATTTTATATAATTTTTTTTTTCCCTAGCTAAATTCCTTTGCATCTGATTTTAGAGCTTATACTCGTTTATTTTTGACAACTCAATTTTGGTGCTTTGAGATGAAGGCACCATTCTCATTGCATGCAGCAAATATGACTTTGGAAAATCAGGTATTTTACACTTTTGTTAATTTTTTGAGCGTAAATTTTAAAATTTGTAAATATAGTTGGGCGGAATTATATGCAATTTTATCTGTATTGCTGAACATATATAAAGTTGAAATTTTTGCTTGCATTAAATCCTTGGGTAGGTCCATTGTTCATTTGATGTGTTGCAATTGTCAGGATTTAAAAATAAGAAAACTGTCTCACTATCGAAAGGAACCCCTAATTTTATTTGAAAATTATTGTGCATACTTACAAAATAGTGTGTTGCATTCCCTTTTGTATGCACAACGGCAAATAACGTTTGTGTTGTGGGGAGGGTTGATCTATGATTTACTAATGACTGTTTTTCATTGTGTAAGTGCCTACTCTATTTATAGCCCATACTGGCCCCAGAGTATAGTGATTTGCTGCAATATTGCTTTACATATTATTACCGAGATGTGTGCATATGCCATAATTTGCTCTTAAAAAAACTTCTTAATTTATTGCAGTTAATATTAGTACAATTCTATTCTGATAGGTTGATATTGTTTTAGTTTATCAGGAATTACAGTATAATAGAATTTGTTACATAGGTATTGTAATTTACAAACATATCAATTAAATTGTTCAGTGTTTTGTACTTTATACATATGTTTAATTAAGGTATACACTGCTAGACATTAAAAGCGCAACACCGAAAAAAACAAGAGGTACATCAAAGCTATATGTTTGGAATACATAGTTTATGTTCAAAGGATGACAAGATCACAAATAAAACTTGGTTCGACTTGTAGAATGCAAATTAATCACTATCTTGTGTAGCCACCATGGGCAGCAATAACTATTGCCACACATCTGGTTACTTAATGCTGTGGTCTGGCATTAAAAAGATGAAATTTCAGATATACCTTTGGGGAATGTCCATCCATGCTGTTTCAATACATCACGAAAGTTCATTTGTTGTAGTGGCTGGTGTCCTAGTTATTGAAAAAGATCTGTTTTTTACCAAAATATTAGTTATTTTTATATATTTTACATTCCTCACCCCTACCCATTCTTCCTTTGAATATCATTTAATTGACATTCAGTGTTATTTAATAGTTTAGTCTGTAACGTTTCGTTTTTTAAGATTTATCTTGAATCGTTATTTGGCAAGCCATTGCTATCAAAACAGTTGCTTACCCAAAGAAGCATTGCAAATTGTATTGTAATATTGAAATGCATATAGTCGTGTACAACTCAGCTTTGATATTTTTAACTTTGGATGGAGGGGGGGGGGCTTGAATTTTTTTCTTCCTGAAGTGTACGAACCATGTATGTTAAACATAGTTTATTAATATTCAGTTGTACTCTCTCTCTCTTCTAAAAGCGTGAAAACTACATATAAATAACCCTTTAAATGGCTTAAAATTAAAAGATATGTTGTAATTTGATTTGTTACAAGAAATTTTTGTGAGTATTGAAGTAATATAGTGGGAATTCGTGCACAAGGCAAATATTGAGATCTATTTTTCAGATAATTTCTTCATCTATGAAAAATGCTTTTCTTATTCAAATGCATTAGCATTATCTTAATGTACTTTTTAATGTTATGGTAGAGAAATAGAAGAAACAGAGATGAAAATGAAGATGATTCCACAGTGAAAAGTTCAAGCAAAATGTGTGTATTTGGAACTGGTCTTGACAGTTTGATGGAAACGTCTCCAGTTTTTACAGTTCCATTCATTGTATCTAGACTTTGTTGCTATATTGAAAAGCATAGTAAGTTATTCTGTATGACTGTTTTAACTTCTAAAAAGTAAAACTTATTTTTGTATTTGATGTACTAATTGTAGAACATGCTTCAATTAATTCACCACACACTGTGTAGCCAATAATAACCAAAATAATACACAGTTAACAGTTTTAAACAGCTTAATTAACTGTTGATTATGATTACCTCATAGACATTACGTCAGCCAGCACTTTGAAAATTGCTTTCCAAAGTGAATCATATTCTGAATTTTGGTGTTTAAAGAATGAATTTAAACCACTGGCCGATGAAGCAAAAGCATTTTTTCTCCCGTTTGCCGCAACTTACTTGTATGAAGCCGGATTTTCTGCTTATGCTTCAATTAAAACCAAATACAGAAACTGCTTTGATGCTGAACCTGACCCTCGTCTGCAGCTATCTTCAATAAAACTGGACATTGATGAAATCTTTAAAACTTAACAACTCCATTCCTCTCATTAGTTACTATATTTTGTAATTAAAGCAAATCACTTTTGTATCTGATGTTATTACACATACATTCACATTTAACTTACATGTAGGCCCTACCTAAAGAATACATATCAAAAGTGAAAAAGAATTGGAGGCTTCGCAGTTCAATTTTTTTGTAAAAAGGGTTCTGTGGGACAAAAAGTTTGGGAACCACTGTATTATGACAGTGTCAAATTTAGGATTATTCTGGTGGCCCAATTGTTACAACATACACCAAGCTCACTCAGTTGGGTTTGATCCCCACCAAGGGCCAACTTAAAGAAAAATTTAGTGGGGGCGGGGGGAGCAGGTAAGCCCCAATCCTATCTACTTTCTTAGGTTTGGTTTTCAGGATTGAATTGGGGGGGATGTTATTCATTCCCATCCCAATTTGTTAAAAGGGAATGAGCAAAATAGACAATGAATAATTTTTTCATTTATTTCAATTGCTTATTAATTATTACAATGCTGTAGACCTATGTTGATATAATGAAATATAAGCCTGTTGCACGTGCCTCCTAAATAAAACTCAGTTACTCGTTTGCAGTGACAGGAAATATATAAACAATTTATTTATTGTCCATCAATTTTGTGTGGGTCGAAGGAACAGGCAATTTTGGAAGCCTCTCAGAGTTGGCACCCCTTCCTTATCCCCACTAAACTGGGCAGCATATAAACTTATAATGATATAAAATATATGGTACAACATCGATCCCATGTATATATTTATGACTACCCATTACGTAGTTTTAAAACAAAACTATAAATAAAAACAACCTAATTTAAAAGGTTTCAGTACTGTATAACTCGACTGATTACCTTTTTCAGATAATTTGTATTGTAATATTGTGAACATACATGATTTACTATATTTGATTGTAAAAGATAAACTGAAATTTATATTATAGTTATCATATGATTGTGAAGTGGATTTTTTTTCTATTGCAGCTATTATAATGTAAGTCATTAATATTTGGAGGTATATTAATAGAAATATAATTTAATTTTATAAAATTGCTGTGCTGTTTGGTTGACTGTAATTAATATTTTAATCGTTTTCATTCATTTAGGTTTGCTTCAACAAGGTTTATGTCAAGAAACTGAAATCATTCCAGAAGTAATCTATCTTAAAAAGGAATTTGATGAATCTGGGGATGCAGCTTTGGAACAAAGAGGAAATGTTTCTACTGCAATGAAACTCTTGAAACTCTTTTTTGAAGAACTTCCAGAGCCTCTTATCCCAGCATCTATGCATGCAATTTTTTTTGAAATGAATCGTATGTTGAAGCATTTTCTATTAGTATTAAGATTTAACTATGTATGATGTTCTTAAGCATTTTAAGTATCATTCAAAAGAGGCTGTGCAATTAGATACGGTTGTTAAAATTCAACTCATATTAACCCCAGTTTTATTTGCCACAAGAAATTTTTTATCTTGTGAGAAACCTAATTGAATATATTTTATATTTGTTTGCAACACAAAAAAAACTCTCTCAGGCAACAGGGCCTTACAACCTGCCAACTTGTACGATTTGTCCATACAATGTACAGATTTTGGTGAATTGTATGATTGTACGAATGATCGGTAAGATTATACATTTTTTTTATTTTTAGGGGAAAAAACAAAAACACACTACAGAGTTGTAACCTCAATCCGTTCCGCTTGGGCGATGTATCGATAAGTCGTAAAAATCCGGTGTGGAGCTGACATCATCATTCCTGTTTCGTAATTTTCAAATCGGCGATACGTCATGATTTCACTGTGTCATACTGCCATTTCCGATGTTCTTTGTGTGCATGCACGGTTTTATGATATCGTCTCATCGCTTGATCTGGTTTCACACCGTCCTCATAAAACTGCATGCACACAAACATCGGAATCAGTGGCATGACATCAGCAAACCTCTCCTACAGTTTCCGCCAGCTGGCGGTTTGAAACCGAATAGATTTAGGAACTTGAATTGTACCTTCCAAAACTGTGCACTGCACATGCCCACAAACTTGACTTTTGATTCTTCTGAACGTTTCCATAGGGGGTGGTATGAGAATTAAGGAAGCGTATTTCTACAAATTAGAAACTCCGAATGCACTGACCGAGTTGTCAAGGGCGTATCGGGAAAGGGTCCCGGAGGCCCCATCATTTTTCTAGGCTGCTATTGAGGCTACGATTACGATATTACGTAATCAGAGATTGTACGTGAGGGCACTTGCAATGCCGCATGTCGGGGCCATTTCAGGTGGGGTAGGAGCCTTCATCTCTTTCCTGGGCTGCTATTGAGGCAACGATTACGATATTCATTACGTAATCAGATTGTACATGAGGGCACTTGAAATACCTCATGTCAGGGCCGTTTCGGATGGGGGGCAGAGCCCCCATTTTTCATAATCAGAGATGGTATGTGAGGGCACTTGAAATGCCGCATCTTAGGGCCGTTTTGGGTGGGGGGCTGGAACCATCATCCTATTTTTAATTTTTTGAGGAATTTTTCAAATACAGTTGAAAAAATTGTAAAGATTTTTTGAGTTTATATGCCATTTTTTCAGTTTTAAGAAAGAATATTTAGTTAAAAAGTTTATACATATATGTATGTAGTCCTTTCGTTTTCTTGAAATTAGGTTAAATCTAAAGAAAACATTTTTTTTCCACTGTACAGTCTGGACTTCCATTAATTTCATCGGATATCTATTGGAGAGTGTATTATGATATCACCACTACTTTCTTAATTTATACCTTCCATATTTATACTACTCAATCATCTCTTTTTTCTAATATTATTTATATATTACTTCCGCTTCTACTAATTATATCCAATTATGGGTTGCAGGTGTTTTGTCAGACCCCAAAATCTTTACCCTTTGCTGTGTAGACAGATGAATTTAACTAATAAATTGTAAATCACTATCACATCATGTAAATAATTATATGTATGCAAAAAGTTTGATTTAATTAACACAGTATTTTTTTCCTAATTATAATTTCGTAGATGTAAGCATACATCAACATGGTTTTCAATATTATTGGGGAAGGGGATGCTAAGCACATATTATGAACATTTATACATTGCAATATATATGTAAAATTGTAATTTATTTCAAATCATTGAAGGGCTGGGGTCCCACAGGCCCATATAGCCCTATGCCTATGTAAATATCTATAATTAAATAATATATTTTAATTTGGGAAATTACCTTGGATTTTTTTATGTTCTGGTTAATATAGTCTACATTTGTTAGTTATCTGTACATAATAAGGAAAACGTATAGTACCTCATTCAACTCTGGATATGTTATACTGCATGTACTTTGTGCACTGTCTATGACTGTGTATGATGTGTACGCTTACGACGCACACATGTTTTAAAAATTGTAAGAATTTCGAAATCGACATGTTGGCAGGTATGGCCGTAGCAGACTTTGTCTTTACACGGTGCTGCCCAGATGGACATGAATCCTCTACAAATATAAAATTTATAAAATTAATGTTTATTAGAGATACTATACCTTCTATAATCTATGTACAAAAATATTCATGATCTACCTAAAATAAAATTTTGAAAAAAAAAAAGAAAAAAAGCTTGTTACAAAAATAATACATAGGACGCAATTTAAAATGAGAGAGAAAAAGTATGTTTAATGTTTAACTCACTCTTTACATTTCTATGGGATTCATCATGGCACAGAAATATAGAGCATTTTCAAAAAGCTATAAAATAAGATCAACGAACTTTTTGCATTGAAAAGAACTAAAGTTAACAAGTCTGGTACGATCAGTTCTGGGACATGTGATGTACTTTTATTTCCAGTTGTATACAAATTCATAAAGTAACTTGCTTTAATTTAACTAAATTCTCTGTGCTAAACCAGTTTTAAAAATTTATGTTTAAAACTATTATTACATGCACCTTTTTAAAATCAGATTGTAAATATTGCTATTAATAGAAAACAATGTAGTTTTTGTGAAATTAGTATAATCACTGTTGACGAGAGGATTTTTTTTCTAAGCCTGAGAGATTTGGATTTCTTCGAAAATTGGTCCCAGCACAGCAAGATCTTTTCTGTCCTTGCATCATAGAACACAAACTAAACCAGATAATTAGCATAAATTGATGTGTATTGTTGTCTTACTGTATTTTTTAGATGAAAATTTGAAATTGGTGTCTTAACTTTCAGGGAGTGTGTTAAGCTCTGCTGACTGCGTTAAGTATTTGAAATCGTTGGTGGATGATTTGCCTGATTCAACTTTTTGTGTGCTAAAATACTTGTCACATTTCATGCTACAAATAGCCAAACATGAAGAATCCAATGGATTAAATTTAATGAGTTTGAGTACGATGTTTGGTCCAATTATTTTCAGGTATTTGCTGATTAATTTGTTCTATAATCAAAACATTTAATCTGGATCTAATAAGGATTACTCGTGCAATTGATAATATGTACATCTATTATGTATATACTACATATACACATGTAAGGTGATTCAGAATAAATGATACTGCAATTACAATGGATTCTCGTTATAATAAATACCACTATAACGAAAAATCCGTTATTATGAAACTCAGACCAATCCCCATTTCAAATGCCAGTAAGACAATGTACTAAAATTTCTGATTTAACAAAGTAATTTTTGAAAATCATGTTATAACGAAAAACTTATTGAAAATGTTTTTTTCAACTACATGAAAAAAAACTGGCATTTTAAATGTGGAGAATCTAAAATGTAAAAAATAGTCTCTTTTTTTGGGGGGGGGGGGGGATAATGGTAAAAGAACAAGTGGCATTTGAACCAACTTTTCCACACCTTGACATTCTTTTTTTACTGCAGGTTTGTACGCTTCTGGAAAACCTGGAATTGTCAGGGAAAATGAGATTCAGTATAAATGTCAGGGAAAATGAGATTCGGTATAAATGTCCGGGAAAATCTGTATTCTTTTTCCAAAACTTGGAATTGTCAGGGAATTTACCTTGCTGACACACCACTAGTTACATAAATTTTCCCTATGTGAGTTTTCCCTACAAGAAGGTGTGATCTCACAATCTGATGTTAAACAGTTGTGGACATGCCTATATTTTTATATATCAATGTTAACCCTTTGCACTCGAGGGCTCCGGAGCAGAGCCATTTAAAATTTGTCTTCAAACTCGAGGGCTCCGCTACGGAGACAATGCAAATAATTTTCAGTTTTTAACATAAGAACAAAAACAAATCGTAAAAACTAGACCTTAGACCTGTATAGAAAACTATTGGACAATGTTCCTAATGCTAAAGGTTATCACATATATACCGACAGGTATTATACAAGCATACCCCTTGCTGAAGAACTGCTAAAAATGAATTGTTTCCTCACCGGCACAATAAAAACAAATAGGAAATATTTACCAATGGTAATAAAAAAACCGCAATTTGTAAGAGACAGGAAAACAGTGGCTTACAGAAAAGGCAAAACCCTAGTTCTCGCATGGAAGGACAAAAGGATTGTAACTTTGTTAAGTACTCGTAATGAAGCGGGTTTGATATCGATTCATAGAAGAGTACGTGGTGGTGAATTGGTCAGAATACAAAAACCTAAAATGGTTATTGATTACACAAAAAATATGCGTGGAGTAGATCGGGCCGACCAATATGCTGCAACATATTGTTTTTTAAGAAAATCCCTGAAATGGTGAAGAAAACTATTTTTCTGGGGGATGGAAATGTGTACAGTAAATTCATACATATTGTACACTTCTGCTAAAAAAATAAATAATGAAAAACCAATGTCACATTTGAAGTTTGTAAAATCGTTGGTGGAGCAATTGGTTGGGAATTTTCGACAAAACAGCACATCTCGAGAATACACTCACACACCAAATACGGAGGGCAGGCTCAACAACCACCTACACATTATACGTTCTGGAACCAAGAAAGATTGTGTAGTGTGTTCCAATAAAAAAATTCCGGGCGAAAGACGGCAGACCCATTATTTTTGTGATACCTGTCTAGAAAAGCCAAGATTACATATTGGCAATTGCTTCGAGAGGTATCACACTTTGGACGATTACAAAATGTAATAATTTTATAATTTTTTGTTTTTTTTATATATCATAACATTTGTATTCATAAAAAATTAAAAAAATAATAAGATATAACGATGACTTTTCTTTTAATGCGTATATCAAACTTACATGTGAATATGATCTTTTCACTAAAATCGCTTCGAGTTGCTGGTAATACGAATGAAAAAAAACTTCGAGTGCAAAGGGTTAAATATGATATTATTTACCTACTATTTTTTCTGTGTGTTAAATCAATTTTTTTCTGCTACTTTTGGTGTTTTGTTTTTTTTGCCCACACACTACCATTTTTCTCATTTCTTTTCTTCCTTTGTTTTTTTCCTCCCACCTTCCGGTCCTCTGGTTTCCACTTCCCTTTTTATAAACCCCTTTTCTTTTCCCCTTTCCTGTTTTTTTTTACAGGATTTCTATTTTCCATTGCTTATCTTTGCTGAAAAGTGACATTCTGCTGCATTGAGAAAGGGCAAATGGAAGTTCAGAAAAAGAGTCCATAATATAGTCACGAAATGCATTGGGAACTTCAAAGTATGTGCAACAGGTGAACATGAAAATAAAAATTTTTCTTCAGTAACTTTTTTTCCTAAAATTAGCCGTTCGATCATTACGGTGAATTTAGTGTTTGCATCCACTGCATTCAAGGTTTCCACAAATGGCTACAATGCACCATTTCAAGAATTTTTAAAATTATTTAATATCGATAAACGTTGGGCTCTCTCTGCCGACTTTCTTAAATCAGTTAAATTCACCGGAATTGTATGTGTAGAATCCATGGTCGCAACTGAAGCGGCGGATTCTACACATACAATTCTGGTGAATTTAATAGAGAGATCCTGACATCTGTTGGCACTAAATAATTTTAAAAATTCTTGAAATGGCACATTGTAGCCATTTGTGAAAACCTTAAATGATGGATCCAAATACTAAATTCACTGTAGTGCCTGAACGGCTAATTTTAGACAAAAAGGCACTGAATAAAAATTGTTTATTTTGATGTCCTTCACCTGTTTCACATACTTGTTCTTCACATACTTAGCAGTTCACAGACCTTTTCCAGTGTGGTCAGAAAGTCATTTTTATGCTTATTTTCACTAAATCGCAACACAGATCAGGATCAGAAAAGGGAATTCTTGATTTTTTTGTCTCTGCTGTATTATTAGGTGAATCACTTAATTTATGCATTAAAATTTTTTATTGCCATAATCACCTGCGTATAGTTTCTTTCTACAAACGAACTGGTTCATTTGTGGACATGCAGATTTCGCCAAATATGGCTTATTTGACGTCCTTTACCACCCATCTTATTTTGTTGGTAGAGTTCAGGGCCAGTTTGTGTGTGTTTGTTTTTCCAGAGGAAAAAGTATTTATTCAACGTGCACCATTAAATATTACATTATAGGTGCCAATCTTTCCGATTTACCTGGAAGGCTTTCGATTTTTTATTGGTCTTCCGGTCGGAAAACGATTTCTTCGATTTGGTTTTGTCTAAAATCCAGTGTTTTTTAAAATGCTGATTTTTTTAAAAAAAATTTGGATACCTATTTTTCTTGATGCGTATTTATTTAAATTTTTATGCATATGTGCTTATTTAATAATAAACACACGTACATAAACACAAATATCTTTAAAAAAGACGGAAAAATTTGCCTGCCATTGACGGCGCATGCATGACGTGGCATAGTGTGGAATTTTAGCTCCAGCTATGACGTAGAGTGATGCCTCTGCACAACAAAATCATGCATCTGTATTTGTAGTTGTTGGGGAAGGCAAGAAAGAATGCGCTACACCGTTAAGGTTTTGGTCAAGCACGTGACTCTTTATAGGGAAGCCATGTGTTAGACATATCTGGTATTTCTTTGCTCTGGAAAGAAAGTTTTGTTTTTAGGTGTTTTTGAAAACAACGTTAACGATGTCGACCGTTAATAAAAGGTACTACCAAACGTTTAAAGCCAAATATATGAAGATGTTTAATTTTATTCAAAAATCAAGACTGGGGCCAAAATATGCTTTCTGCATGTGTTACAGTAAAGACATAAGCATTACTCACGGTGGTAAACGCGATATTACTTTGCATTCTGAGACCGTTGAACATAAGGAGACGTTCAAGGCTGTAGAGTCTAATCATAGTATCAAGCCTTCATTTTTTGCATTTAACGATACCTCCATGATTAAAGCTGAATGTTTATTTACATTGTTTTTGATCGAACATAATTTGCCAATGAATTGCAGCGATCACACGGGGATGCTCTTTAGGAAAATGTTTCCTGACAGCAGTATTGCAAAACAATATGGATCTGCGAGGACCAAAACTTCTACAAATTTTAAAAGATTTAAGAATTTAAAAAAAAAATTTAAGGTGCTATCCATTTTCAATTGCAACTGATGGAAGCAACGATGTTGATTCAAAGCTGTATCCAATAGTGGTAACTTTCTTCGATACTTTATGTGAAAAAATTGTGAATTGTCTTTTATCTGTGCCAACTTTGAAAGAAGATGCTACTAGGTGGCAAACTTGACAAGTGCATCGAAGTTTTCATTTCCCCGATTTCCGTTGTGGGCTTTACTCCAATTCAGTTTTATCACCCAATGATTTAAGTGGAGATTTGACATAACTTGCCGAATGCCCTCAGGGATGGGATGGTGGTTACTGCAATTTTGAATGGAATCAATTGTGATCTGGCCATCAGTGTAAATGATGGCATTTTTTTGTTGTTGTACGATATGCTTCGTCATTCAAATGTTTAAGAACCAATGCAATTGCCATTGCTTCTGCTTGGTTATTTGAACACAA
>QLNU02015360.1:50017678-50041270 GCA_006491805.2 Dysdera silvatica
TTATATTGGGTAATTTAAATACTGATACTACACCCAACGACAGAACATCGTATCATCATTCAATTCATATTCTAATGCTTTAAAAACCTAATAATTTCATTTGGATTCTATTTTCTTATAAATAGCCCAACTACAGTAACAGACTGTTCCGAAAAACCATAATCGACCATTGTATAAACGATCCACACCGTGGAATTTTATCATATCATATTAGTGATTATCTCCCAATTTTCTCTTTTTTCAGAGTCTCACAAAAGATTAAGACAACATTCTAAATATATTACTCATTTGAGAGACTTCTCTGAACATAATTCAACTACATTCAAAACTAAACTACTTGAGAAAGAGTGGATAGGCATCCTTTCATCTAATAATGCAGCCTCTGCATCCTCTGGATCCTTTACAGATAAATATAGGGATCATTATTAAAATTCTCTGCCAATAAAAAGGATATCACGTACCAAGCGAATCAGAAAACCTTGAATTACCAATACCATCCTTAGAGAGATTAAAATGAAGAACAGACTATTCCATAAATTCTTAAAAAACAAATCTACTAATAACTATAATTCATTCAAGGCCTTCCACAATATTTTAAACAAAAAAATTAAGCAAGCTAGAAAATCTTACCTTCATAATTTCTGTGAATCCTCCGATAGTAGAAGAACATGGGCAAAAATTAATGAATACAATCACAATGACTATGATATCACTAATTCATTATATCGTCACGAAATAACATATATGGAAACGTTTAAGGTTTTTATGAATCTTGATATCAATAAAGGACCAGGACCCGATGACATTGATCCCGCCCAAGTCAGATATGTAGCCAATGAAATAGTCATTCCTTTAATTCATATCCCATATTTCGCTACGGGGACATCCCTATTGAATTCGAAATAACTCGAATCATCCCAATTTTAAAAAAATGTTCTAAATCTGATGTTTCTAATTACCGACCTATCCCAATTCTCTCAGTTTTTACAAAAATATTTGAGAAACTGCTTTATATACACTAAATCTAATAGACTTCTTATAGGCTAATAAATGACAATCAATTCGGTTTCAGGAAAAATAGATCAACTCAACATGCCCTGTTGACAGCTACTGACTTTATATACTCATCATTAGATCAAAAAGAGTCGGTTGTTGGGTTTATTTTTGACTTGTCCAATGTATTTGATACTGTAAATCATGAAAAACTAATTCAAAAGCACACGATGCAGGTATTAGAGGTAAACAAAATAATCTATTCAGAAACTATCTAATCCACGGAATTCAATATGTTAAGATTAATGAGTATTACTCGAATGCCATGCAACCATTATGTGGGGTCCCCCAGGGCTCCACATTGGGACCCCTACTTTTTACTTTTTATATAATTTTGTTTTTCACTCCAACACAATCGCAAATCATATTCTTTGCCGATGATACTAGCCTCTTCTTCCGTAAAAAGGATCATAAAGAACTTTTTTCCATAGTCCAAAATATAAAAAATTTCACCCCGTATTTTATCGATAACCACCTAACACTCCATACTAATAAAACTAAATGCCTATTATTTACTAATCCTAAAAACACATATAACATCTCCTAATACTCACTAAATATCGGAAATGACTCTGTGCAGCTGTCTAGTGAAACTAAATTTTTAGGTGTTACGTTGCAGTCCAACTTAAAATGGGATGATCACATAAACAATACTTGCTCTATGGTCAGTAGAAACATTGGCATCATGTGTAGGATAGGCTATTTTCTCCCCATTAATACACTGACTGACATGTATTATTCTTTTTTTTCTCACATATTCTACTGTCACTTAACATTGGGATTCATTACAAAAAATAATATACGCAGACTCCAAATACTATAAAACAAATTTTTCAACTTAATAAAACTAAAACTTAGTCACTACTTTCTAACTCTGAAATAATGCGTAAATATGATATTTTACCGATAAACAAATTATTGAGCTATAAACTTGCTCTTATCATGCTCAACAATTTAAGATGGGACACTGGCTCCTTCTATTTCGATATTCAATTACCACAACATCGTTATCCCACCTCATCTAGCACTAACTGCAAATCTTATCGTACAAGAATTGGTCTTGCTTGTAGAAAAATGGGATATGCTGGTACAAAAATATGGAACTCTCTTCCACAATCAACTAAATCCATTACCTCTTGTTTAAAATTCAAGAATGGTGTGCAGAAATTCCTTATTACACATTAAATACTAATTAACATTTGAATTTCTCTAACTTCTCATATCTGGTTGTATTCAACTACTTATAATAAACTTTCTGAAGCATCTGTGCATCTTTGGATTAATTCTTCACCACTGTTTTTTTTTTCTCGTGTGTGACATTTTGTGTGTATCCCGTTCATCACATTCTAAATCTTACTCTTGGGCAGTATGGGCTCTGTAAGACTCATCTCCACCCATTACTGCCCGAGTGGTTATAAAATATGTTCCTTATTGTAATATTAAGATCAATGCATAGTTGCTTTACCATATTTCATTTGTATTTACTATTATTATTGTTCATTAACCACCCAAAATAAAAAAGTTATTATAGAGAGAACCAGGGTAGAGAAAGGGTCTGTTTTACAGTGGGCTAGAAAATAGCCCACTGTATATTTCTGTAGATATTCTCCCCCCTGCTCAGCCACTGAATTTACAGTACTGATTTCATCAAGATGCAATATAAGATAATTTTTTGGGGAAAAACCATAAATTTATTATGCCTTGAATTAGTGCTCTTGCTTTCAAAGAAACAGAATCCATTTAAAAAGCATGCTTAGTATGATATAACATGAGAAACTGGTACATTGCACTACGTGGAAAATAAGACATAAAATAAAATAAACGATGTTTTAAGATTAGGATTTTATTTTTCTAATTAAACTCAACACGTTTCAGATGGAACTTTGGCCTCTCATCCTCAGGAGAGTCACTTAGGATGAATGGTGGTAAACGAAGTGTTGCCAATGTACAAGTTAGTTAATTAAATAGCTATTTAAGTTACCTTGTTCTACTCCCGATAGATGGTGCGACAGTCAACACCAAACGACACCATCTGACAACACAACTAACTTGTACATCAACAACACTTTGTTTACCACCATCTGTTCTAAGTGACTCTCCTGATGATGGGCAGCCAAAGTTTTGTCCGAAACGCATTGAGTTTTTAAAATGTTTATTTTATGTTTTATGATATAACATGTTTCCAGTAATTGTTATGTACATACAAAGGATTTGTTCTTTCATTTGTAATACAAATTTAAAGTGGTTGCACTTATAAACCGTTGCAAGATTCTCAGCAAAACTCATTTCCAGTATTATTTGATATATGAAATAAAAAAAAAATTCAAATAATTAATACTTAAACCTCTGTTGTAGATTAACAGTGGCTATATACATAGTCCCAGCCAAAAGTCCATAAGAAAAAGGGGGGGGGGAGGGGAGTATTTAAAATCTCGAGTGTTTAACTATAAGGCCCTTTAATATTGTTAGAACTGAAGGCTTCCATTTTAAATGACGTGAATTTCATCTATCATGATACGCTTTACTCTAATCACAGGTGTTGTCTGTCGTTTGCCTAAATTATGTTATACATTATGATGGAGGCCATGTAGAACACTTGCTGTACAACATACGAAGTGTAACACAATCATTTTCATGGTCTTTCAAATGTGTAAAATACTATTTGTTGATGAGTATTGAACTATATATATATATATATATATTTATTGCCCTGCGGTGGCGCAGTGTGGTAACGCGTTCTCCTATTGCGCGGCTAATCCGGGTTCGACTCCCAGCAGTGCAAAAAGAACGCTTACTCAGAGATCTCATAAAAGATCGCACTGCTCACTGTAGTCCGGGGTTTGGTTCCCCAGGCCTTAAGAGGTTCGGATTCCTCGGAAAATTGTAGGTCCAGAGGTTCGGATTCCTCGGAAAACAGTAGGTCCCAGCGCAGCATGACCATTGTAGTCTTTGAGCCGTAAAACAACAAACAAACACGTATATATTTCTGTTAAAAAGGATCCCCCACGTGGACAAAACTTAATCTGGGAATCGTATTTAAAGGTGATTTTTTTTTTTATGTTCTAAAAGTATTTACTTATGGCTAATTATAAAGCAAATAGAGATGTTTGCATTAATAATTTTCCTTTATAATTGAAATTTGATTGCCATATAGTGAAATATGTTAATCATATTTTTTTACATTAAAGAAAGAAAGTATTTTTGTTGAATAATCATAAGGCTAAATGTAATTTTTAAGTGTAGTATAATAAATTTTACCCTTTGTAATTTTTTCAGTCACCTTGGAAAGTTAAATGACAGTGAAGGCCTTCAATTAAACAATGAGGAAGAAATTGTGAAAAATGACATTAGTATGTAAAGTCTCATAATCGTGTTCAATACATTTTCAATGTTTTCTTTGCTTTTCTCGTACAATTATAAAATATGCTTTGTATGAGCTATATATTTTGTGCTTTGCTTTTTTCTCTTTCCCCCTTTTCAAGAATTTGCTTTACCGGGAACAAGAAAACGGAAGGAAATTTTGTTAAGAACTGATGTTCAAGTTTCAAATGACTTGATTGAAAAAGTTCCTTGGCCTATATCATTTGAAATTAAGGAATTATCTTCTGATAGTGAGCATATTAAAAAGGATCATCACATGTTGCACTACCTTGAAAAAAATGCCTTTAATGAATTATCACAATCTGGTGAGGTGAGTGTAAGGTACACTGAATTAAAGTTTATCTGTTTTTTAAAAATATTTTTGCATAAATACGGATTGATTTTTTTTTAACCTACATTTGAATAGGTGCATTTGAAAATAAATCATCTTCCAAATTTTCAATTTCCCATTTATTGATTCTGTACCTATAAAGAGATTGATGCATCGTGTAAAAAGGAGTTGCATAGCATCAACTGATGTATAGTAATTATGACTGTGAAAAGCAGGTTTTCATTTTAATGTTACAAGAATGTTCGTTTTTAATGCCTTCTTAAAAAAAAATGTTAGAGGTGAGCAGTGTGTGTGTTTTCAAGCAGCTTGATTCAGTTATATGCACTTCAACACGCACACAACCCATTTTTATTTTCTTATATTGATCTTCGTCTTGTTGGCATGTATGTGTAATTGGATCACAATCCTTATATAATTGGACTAGATACAGTCTGTATATAATTGGGCATACCCTCTTCGCTTTCATCCTGTTGGATAGTTGAACCTATTGGACCTTTTCTCTAGCAGATGTTGATAGTTTTTATGTTGAAATATTAAAGTATAAATTGGATGAATTAAGTAATTATAGTTTTAAATTCTATTTAAGCACATTATGCTGATATCTGTATTATTTCCTTATTAAGTCAAAGCAAATTACAGTAAAATCTCTTTTAATGGCCACCTCTAAATAGTGGTAACCTCTGTAGACCAGTCAGATATTAAAGGAACTGAACATGGACTTCAATTTATCATCCTTTCTGCCTCACTGTCCTCTAGATTTCTCTTCTTTAAATGAACTTAGCTTTTAGCTCTGGCCTACCCTATCTTGGTTTTAAGGAGCATCAGGCTACATTACTCATCCCCTTTTTCCTTTATTTCAAGTGACTCCATTCAAACATATGTTCATTTTGTGCCTTTATGCACTTCTTTCTGAAAATACTATGTTGCCATTTGTGACTGATCATCTCAATGGTTTTCCTTTAGTACAAACAAAAGATATCAGCTTGAAACTGGTCTTTAAAACAGGTTTCCCATGCACCTGAAAAACCTGGAATTGTAGGGGAATTTAAAACCATTCCTGAAATTCAGGGAAAAACAAAATTTTATGGTCAAAGCTGGGAAGTCAGCTATTGGTCAGGGAATTTTACTGCAAAAGTTAGGGATCTTTTTAATGTGAGTGAGAACCTTATAACGGACCTGCTGCTATGTACTTTGTTACCAAAGAAGTAGGACCCTATAGTGATAACGTGTTTGTCTAGAGTGTCGTTACCCTGGGTTTGACTCCCAACTTTTTTTTTTTTGGCCCCTTCCCCCCCAAAAAATGCTTATTAACTGATTACTGTAGTTCAGGGATTGGTTTCCTAAACCATAACACAGATGCTAATCCTTCTGATTTTTTATTGGTCTTCCGGTCGGAAAACGATTTCTTCCGATTTTGGAGATTTGAATCCCCAGTTTTTTAAAATAGTGATTTTTAAAAAACTTTTAAATACCTATTTTTCTTGATGCGTATTTATTTAAATTTTATTTATATGTGTATAATAATAAATACACGTGAAACAAATGCAAATATCGGTAAAAAAGACAGAAAAATTCATGTGGCGTGACGTGGAATTTTAGCTCCAGCTATGACATAGAGTGATGCCCCTGCACAACGAAATCATGCATCTGTATTTGTAGTTGTTGGGGAAGGCAAGAAAGAATGTGCTACATCCATAAGGTTTTGGTCAAGCACGTGACTCTTTATAGGGAAGCCATGTGTTAGACATAGCTGGTATTTCTTTGCTCTGGAAAGAAAGTTTTGTTTTTAGGTGTTTTTGAAAACAACGTTAACGATGTCGACCGTTAATAAAAGGTACTACCAAACGTTTAAAGCCAAATATATGAAGATGTTTAATTTTATTCAAAAATCAAGACTGGGGCCAAAATATGCTTTCTGCACGTGTTGCCGTAAAGACATAAGCATTACTCACGGTGGTAAACGCGATATTACTTTGCATTCTGAGACTGTTAAACATAAGAAGACGTTCAAGGCTGTAGAGTCTAATCATAGTATCAAGCCTTCATTTTTTGCATTTAACGATACCTCCATGATTAAAGCTGAATGTTTATTTACATTGTTTTTGATCGAACATAATTTGCCAATGAATTGCAGCGATCACACGGGGATGCTCTTTCGGAAAACGTTTCCTGACAGCAGTATTGCAAAACAATATGGATCTGCAAAGACCAAAACTTCTGCAATTATGAAAGAAATGTCTGCAAAGGAATCCTCATCACTTGTTGAAAATTTAAGGTGCTATCCATTTTCAATTGCAACTGATGGAAGCAACGATGTTGATTCAAAGCTGTATCCAATAGTGGTAACTTTCTTCGATCCTTTATGTGAAAAAATTGTGAATTGTCTTTTATCTATGCCATCTTTGAAAGAAGATGCTACTGGGTTAAATATTGGAAATCTTCTGGTAAGTGCTTTACAATCTGAAAACTTTCCAATTTCTAATTGTGTTGCCTTTAGCTGTGATAATGCACCTGTTATGATAGGAAAAAAAGCAGGTGTAGCAGCGGTGTTAAAGAATCATCACCAAAATATTGAAATTATGGGCTGTTCCTGCCACCTTATTAACTTAGCAGCTGAAAAGAGTGCTGCATGTTTGCCATTTAAAATCGATGAAATTTTGGTAGACATTTACTATTACTTACAAAAGAGTTCGAAAAGAAAAGATAGGTTGAAAATTCTTCAAGAATTTCATGAGACTGATATAAAAAAGGTACTAAAACACGTTAGCACTCGTTGGTTGTCTGTTGGAAAGTGCTTAGAGCGTATAATCCAGCAGTGGCAACCTTTGATCAGTTTTTTAAGGAAGGAGGTCATGAAAAGGAATCAAATCACCCCACTTTCTTTCTTTACTATTCCCTCTATCAAAGTTTTGGTTGAAAATGCAGATAAAGTGAAAGAACGTAACAGCAAAAAAGCATCACAGAAATTAAAAAGGAAAGCTCAAAATTATGTGGATATTTCTAAGAAACAAAAAACTGAAAACTCCATGTCTCGTGAAGAAAGGTTGTTTTATTTTCTGTCGGAAGATATCAATAAGGCTTTCTGTTTATTTTTATCTTATACTGTGCCTGTATTTAAAAAAGCAAATGCTCAACTTCAGTCTGCGGAACCACATATTCATATGCTAAAATCTCTTCTCTTAAAATTATACAGAGAAATGCTAGTGAAATTTGTAAAATCAAACATGATAAAATTATGTAGTGATATTTTGAAAGTCCACTATCATGAGAGGAGTAATCAAAAAGATGATGTTGATATCTTAATTGGAAATGGAACACTGAAAGTAATCCAAGATTTTAACATCCATGATAAAAATGAATTTTATGAAAACGTCAGAAGCTATTTCATAGCAGCATGTGACTACATGCACAATAAATTTCCTTTTGAGTTAGAAGTGTTACATCATGCAGAGGTTACACAAATATCGAATTTTGAAAATGCATCATTTTCCAGCTTAAAATATTTTACAGAAAAATTTCCTGTTCTTTTGTTCAATAATACAGAAGATGAAGCTGTTGATGCTTTACAAACAGAATTCAGCGAGTTCCAGGCTTTTAAAGTTCCACAAACTGTGAGTAATGAAGGTAGCATTGATGCACAATGGGCAGCCATAGGTAAAATAAAAAATGATACTTGTGAATTAAAATTTAAACGACTTTCTCAGGTTATGCTGTCAATACTTACGATCCCTCACAGTAATGCAGCATGCGAGAGAGTCTTCAGTCAAGTGAAGAAAATTAGAACTGACTTCAGGTCAACCATGTCTGATGACACATTAGAAAATTTACTAATAGTTAAATGCAGACAACATGTGAAATGTTACGAGAATGTATTTGACAAAAAATTTCTCAAATGCAAAATCTTGCACTACAGCATTTGTAAATTCTAAGAATTAATATTGCGTTTAATACAGTTTAATCCTCTATTATTATTAATTTAATAAATACTTAATTTCCTCATTGTGCCTGTTTTTCATAAATTATGTATGATTTTGTTTAATTAAAAAATGGTGGCCTGCCCACGCGTGCGTGATTGACTACAGATTTTTCACTTCTAGAAGTTGGCACCTATGCATAAGAGGTTCGGCTTCCTCAGAAAATCATGCACGAACCTTGTTTTGTTGTCTTTGCACCATAAAACTAACAAACCAAAGAAACCCAAAACTTTGCTTTAAATAAAAATGATGATTTGTACAGAAAGATGTTTCTGTAAAACAAATAAAACCACCATGAATCACTGTTTTTTTAATGTATATTTAAATAGATGATTAGTACATTTAAATGACTATTTGTATCTTTATTGTTGATTTTATTTATTTTGATTTTAATGTGGAACTTCTGAATAACAGCCACTTCAAAGGATAGTCATATCTGCGGAGTCCTGCTGGTGACCGTTTTTCAGAGGTTTTGCTATATTTCTCAAGCTTATTTTTTACATCTAGATCTATCACTGATGTTTAACAATGAGCAGAACAAAAATAATTTTTGATTATTGTACAGTATTGTATTTGTACCAAATACTCCCTATTTGTAGGTATCAGAAAATTGTGATTTATTGAGCAATGATTTAGTGCATGCTGTAAAATATGGCAGCAGTAGCCCTCATCCACCTGACCCCAAACGACGTGAACTGGAATTTTTGGATTGCCGGAAAAATCTCATGGATGATAAATACCGTACTCATCATAGAAATTTTGTTAAATATTATAACGTAAGTAACAATTAAAAAATATACAAATTTTATGTATTTAATTTGGGTCTATAAATTACCATATATATAAATTTTTTGAGTACTCTTAATTTTATGAAAGTATAATCAGTTTTAGAGTGTTTACCTAGAAATTTTGGTATTTTTAATGATTTCTATAAGGGCTTTAAGACACAATACCAGGATTTGTCCACAGTATATTCTATGAACTAAGGTTGTAGGACTAAATGTTCAGTTTTACGGAGCATAAAGTGTAAATTATTGGAAATATAAATTTGTAAGCTGTTATATATATCCTTGAATAAACTAATTTTTATTTTTTTTGATAGGATGTGAAACCCATTTTAAAACGATCATCTAGTTCAAGAATGAAAAAATCTGTATTCGAGAAAAGTCATAATGTTGCTTTAGAATTGGTTTCACAAAAGGATAAGTGCTCATCCCAGAACTATTCTTCAAATGAAGAATTGAGTAAGGATTGTTTTATCCCAATTAAAAGCCACGTGGATGAGCAAACCATTTCTGAAACTGCTAGACCAGCCAGTTGTCCTGTAACATTAAAGGATGATGATTGTCAATTAGAAGCCGATACATTATCCCTCAGTTGGTCAAGGTTATTTGATGTTGAAGGTATTGAAATAACTATTGTCTGAAGAGTAATATTTTGTTTTTAACTTTTTTTTTGGTTATAGAAATTAGCAAATCTATGGTAATATATGCAAATTAATAGAAAGTTATTTAATGGATAGAACACAAATTATAAAAATTGAAAGCAGTTACTTAAAAAAAAAAAAAATCTACGAAGTGATTACTGTGCCCCACAGTGGTCAGTTTTGGTCCCGCTCTTACTTATTTTATATATAAATTATATAGTAGAATTAGATAATGACAAATTTATTTAATGATATTGATATTTGTTGAACAAACTCAATCTAATTTTTAAGAAAAAGAAATAATGATTTGGAAAGATGGTTTAATGAAAATGGTTTGATTGTAAACACTGATAAAACCAAATATATTTTATTTCATAATACAAATAAAAAAAAAATGGAAACTGATAAAATGTTGAAATTGGATAATAAAATTAAAGCTAGAGCAAATAAAATAAAATTCCAGGGAATTGAAATAAATGAACATTTAAATTGGAATAAACACATAGGGAAATATGCAAAAAAAAAAAAACAAAACCTCAAAATGTGGGTATAATTAGAAGATTAAACTACTTAATACTTTATCACTGTAAAATAACCGTATTTTTCATTGATATACAGTCATATAATTCATAGAAAAGTGTGGAATAAGGTAATAATGTAAATATAAAAAAATTATGATCAGTAAGGTAGATTACTAAAAAAAAAAACTGGTCAAGTTTAAAACAAAATAGAAAATATAATGCATGTAAAAGAAATACACACATAAAATAATAAAAACATTCTTAAGAACTACAGCAGGTAAATATGATGAAACTATATAGAAAAAAAAATCCAAATGTAAGAAATACAAAATCGGTTAACGCTTTAAAAATATAAAAAATAAGAACATGGGAAAAGATCATATAAATTACTATGGAATGAATAAATCACCTGACAACATAAAGAATTGTAAAAGAAAAGAGTTTAGAAAGAAATTAAGAATCTATTTAATAGGAAATCAGATATAAAACTGGCCAGGCTGACCAAAAAAGAAGCTAGAATAATAACTTGTTTTAATATGCTTCCTCCATCCACCAGACTCTACTTTTTGCATGGAAATAAAAATTGTGTTTTAATGTAAATAATATATTGTTGCAGAACCAGTTGTTTCTGATCATCGTTTGAATTGGCTTACCAAGAAGAATACAGACGATGAAAGTGAAATAATCTCACCTTTATCTCGCCGCTTTCATAGATTCAAGTAAGTATTATTACAAATTATAAACCGTTGAACTATAGCCATTAAAATTTCGTTACTGGTCAGGATGTAAAAGAAAGGGACAAAACAGCACTAAAAAAATCAGTGGACAAATAAGAATATATACAAAATAATGAAATTAACAGAAAAAAAAATATTAAATTAGAAAAAGTGGGTATGAAATAAGAAAAAATAAAGTAGAAAGTATTCACACACTTTATTGGTAAAATACTACACTAATCCAATGAAAGATTAATTATACCAAATTTATTTGGTGCAGTTACACCAATAAAAA
Source organism: Dysdera silvatica (assembly GCA_006491805.2). NCBI lineage: Eukaryota > Metazoa > Arthropoda > Arachnida > Araneae > Dysderidae > Dysdera > Dysdera silvatica. Next base: position 50,029,376 of record QLNU02015360.1, read on the forward strand.
GTATTAATAGCTGTTTTGTCTATGAATGCAACTGCACCAAATAAATTTTGTGAATTATTCCCTCATAAGTATAAAGTAATTGAATAAAAGGAAATGTAAGTAAAATTTACCAATGGCATAAGTTTCCCCCAACTTTCAGGAACTTCTCTTCATAAAGCCAAGTGTTGGAAAAGTAAAAATGTATTTTTATATTTCTAGTTCTGGGTTTTCCTAAAATCAGTCTCACACGGTTTCCCGAGGTTAGTCTCATTTGTACCAAGGTTTCTCCAAACTTTTATTCTGTTTTTCCCCATCTTGCAAAAGTTTCATGATTCAAGTATCAGTTCTGTAATGTTAATGACCTGATTTTTAATTGAAGTCTTCCAAAATAAAAGAAAAATCTACAGTAGCTAAACATAACATGATTTCAATGATTTTATTTCATATCCACTTTCTATTTTCTTACTACTTTTTTCACCTCCCATTAATATTATTTTTGTTCTCGTTCTTCTACTTATTTTCTTTCAGTGATCTTGTTTTCCCCTTTTTATAGACAGTTACAAAATTTTACTATTAAAATGTAAATTCACACAAATGCAGTTTTTATGAGATGGCACATTGTTTTTTACAATCGTTTCGACAAGGAAACGTCCTGTCTTCGTTAGAAAATCTTTCCAGACTGGTCTAAGTCTGACCACTAAATCAGAACTGAAACAATTTTAAAACCTATGTACCAGCTCAAAAAACTGTATAAATTCTTTTTAATTTTTTGTTGCATATGCTCATTCATTTATTTATATCAAAATTTCACTTGCCCTGGTCAATTATTGTATTCTTTTGTTAAACTATGAGCTTATTCCTTCACTGAATAAATTCAGTGCAAATGAAAATTTGATTAGTATATTAGTATAAAAATTATAAATGCTCTGTATGTGCAACTGAAAAGATTTTTTTATTTGCTTATATATAGTTGTGACCTGGATTCTAGTGTTGCACCTTCTCCTCCAGCAGAACAAGAGCATTTTCATAAAAGGTAAATACTGGTAGGCAGGGTTTAAGCTGGCTCAAAACATGCTGTCGCAAAAATGCTAAAATGGGAAAAAAGTTGTAGCAAAATGCTAAAAAAATTAGTAGCTTTCATTGCTCGAAAAATCGTATCAATAAAATTATTTATATCAACAATGCTTTAAAATATAAAGGACTAGTTATTTTAGAAAATATTAACATATTTATGAAAATAGAAATATACAGTATGAGTTGACATGCCATCAACGTTATTCCAGTTCAAGTGCTACTACAACCACTCAGCATTCATTTATGTGGCAAAGAGATGACCAACGAACAGAAATTGAATGTGGTATGTGCATGTTGGTATTTGTCATTGCGTGTCCTAAAGTATATAGGAAGAAAAGGGAAGGGTTACTGTAAGAAACATACTTTAAGGTCAAAAACAAAACCCAATAAAACGTAAATCAAAGTTATTTTTTTTAAAAAAAACCAAAGTTTTTTCTATAGGATATTAAACAACTGTTGCTATTTTGTGATGGACACAATTTTCTTTCTCGCATTTTGCAAAAAAAGTGACCACAGCTTAACCCTTTAACACTTTCCACTTCCAAATATAAATAACGTCAGAGATTCCACTCCGTCGGAAATTGCAATGTACTCTTCCGTTTTCCTCTCTCCTAACCTCCTGTCCGCTTGCTGACTGTCCACACGGTAAGGAATGAATGGCGAGCTTTTTGTAATGAGGCTTTCAATCTGTTCAAACATTAATAAAAAAAAATGCTTTCTGCCCACACTCCTACTTTGATCGTTCGAAAGCTTGCTTTCTCACGTAGAAGGGGACAGACAGTATGTGTTTTCTTTCTTTTATTTAACTTGTTTATCTGCTACAAACTTTCGTTGATACACACAATCTGTCTACATGCCCATCTCTCCTATTCAGAGACAAAACCACTCGTGCACTCCAGGTTGCAATCCCATGCACATTACGGGGCTTCCCCTCCTGATTTTCACATACCACATCCCCGGCCATATGACCGCTTAAAAACATGAAAGGATAGCAACGTTTCAGCCGTTTAAATACATTAAAGAGTTAAACCAGTAATAAAGTAACCACAAGTACCCTGAGCAATCTTGGAAATCTTGAAATAATGCTCCACAGAAGAGTATCTTAAAATATTTTCACTCCTCCTTCATAGAATTGTTCGTTTCCCACCCAGGCCATTCTTTTGAGTGTAGTGTTAGCCCACGGGGGAAGATGGGGTGGGGCGACATCGATAGCCAAAAGCCGTGGGTTGGCCAAGAAAGGGCAACCCGCCTCTTCAAGGGAATAGTGTCGATGAATGAAGACAACTTGCGAGGGGGCATCTCTATGTGTCTGGCATGGTCAACTTGCCCCCCCCTGTGCCAACCGTAGTTCCCTCCCTTGAGTAATAAGTAAGGGGATGGAGTGTTCAAACAAGTGCTGTTAAGAATTTTGAAGAGGAAACAAAAAGGAACAAGAAAAGATCGCTGAAGTGCAAAACGGATATTCTGGAATCGAGAAATCCTGTTTTCAGAGAATAAACTGTGGTTAAAACTGCCTGTCGCATTTTCGCGATGGGCACTAATTTTTTCTTCGCATTTTCGAGCAAGTTGTTGCATTTCGCGAAAAATATGACTGTAGCTTAAACCCTGCTGCTAGGTTTTAGTAAATTCGGTACAGTATATGCCTCCGCTGACCTTGCACCATAAAACTCAATCCTTAATAAATTTACTGCTATTAAGATTTTGTTTTTATAAATATTCTATAATGGGTGAACTTCTGAGGTATATTGAAATAAGCTTTTATTGTATCCAAGTTTAATAATGCTAAATAATAATTGCTAAAGTAAGATGCAAAACCCGGCGATTAAATTTGCCTAATAATTTTTTATATTAAATTTTCATTTCATTTATTTACAGAATTTCAAAATACTTTCATATAAAAGATGTGTCCATGAATTTATAATATTGATATTGATTATAAACACTTTGATTTGTAAATACTTCTCATTGGAACATTAGGAATTAAATAGTAAAAATGTGTTTTAAAGACTCGCAAAGTAATAAATCGCATGCTTATATTTTTTAGCCCTGCTAAAGAAGATGCATTTTCATTACCTGTGAGAAAATTGACAAAAAAGATACATGGTTAGCTGTGATTTTTGATTTATCAAAATTTGCATTACATTTTTCATTTTCCTTTGCTTAAACATTAATATTTTTATTTTAATTATGCTATTCTTCTATAGGACTAAAAAAGAAACTAAAGCGGTTTGATGAAAAATATGAAGTAGAGTTTGGTTACAAGGTTAGTTAAAATTTAAATTTCCATATTTGTAACTGGCACTCTTTTTCCACATTTTTATAAGTACTTTAACCAGAAATTTACCAAAGCCGAAAGGTGTGGTTTACAACATTTGACGTTGTTGCTTTTTAAATATTTTTTATTTTTTGGATAAGAACTTTTGATTTTTCTAGCCTTCTCATGCAGAGAAAACAAATTATCCAGAAGCTAAGAAACTTTTGAATGATTTACATAAAGCTCGCAAAGATCTTAAAGGTAAGTTTTTACTGTCAGTATTCAAATGCGAAATGATTATCTAGTTCATTTTTAATTGATCTAAATTTAACATGGCACTTTTTTAAGTGTCAAAATGGATAAAAAATAACTATACATCACTATGAATATGTCTCTATCTTGTGTATATACATATCTTTACAAAATATTTCAGCTTTGAAAGAAGATTCTCATATAATGTCTGATATCCCAAATGCTAGCAGCTGGCAACCAAGTCGGAATTTGCACATTCTAGAAGATACTACCAACTGTGTGAATGATAATAACAGACTAGTGAAGGAGATTCTTAAGAAGTCTAAGCCTTCTGTTCAAAAATCTTGGGGAGAGACTTTAAAATCTCTTAATGATGAAAGGAAGTTGGCTAACCGACCTGAGTTAATTGAAGTTAGTCTTTTTCTGTTTTTCACTAATTAATAAATTCAAAAATTGCAGGGGAGTAAGTGTGTTTTTAAAAAAAATTATCCTGAAAAATATTCTAATATCATACATTTTCAATTTTTTAATTCCTGCCTAAAATGGTACTAGGATTCAGCGGCGTAGCATGTGTTGCCAGAACTTGGGGCAAGTTAAGTATTGCACGTGCTAAAACCCATTAGCACTCCCTTACACCAGTCCAATATTGAAATATTACCCCCCCCCCTAAGAATTTTGCACACTCCCCTACGCTACGCCATTACTAGAATTTATTTCCTACAGCTTTTTTAATAAATGAAGAAAAGATAGTCAAAAATAAAACAGTAGGAAGAGTTACTATTTTAATAGATTTAATAAGCCTGATTTACAAGAATATAATAAATGGCCTTATAAAATAGAAAAGAAAAATATACTTCCTAAGAATGATTCTAATTGTCAGGAGAATGGAATTGATCAGGATGCAGATTCAGCTAATATGTTAAATATTTATTTTACTGCTGTGGCTGATCAATTGCACAAAGGAATTGTTTCCACTTGTGATGAAGATTTCTTGAAGGATTGTATGAAATATAAAATAAAAGAAACTATCCTTTTCAATGAAGCAGAAATAGTTATATATACAGGGTGGTTATAATTAAACTTTGCCTATTTAGAGCACCTTGAAGCTTGAACCGTTCGGAGGATTGATACCAAAATTGGAATATAGGCTATCTAAAGAATGCAGAAAAGGAATCTGCAAAAATATTTACTTCAAAAACGTTCGCTATGGGGCGCTTTTTAGCGCAATACTGCAAAAGCAACCTTTAAAATGACCAACACGCAAGACAAATCACATTTTTAACATTTAGTAACATTTATTGCATCGAAACATTTCAAATGAACGTTGTGCGAGCAATAACAGTACGCCGCTGGCAGCGGGCATACAATGGAGAAAAAGTTTTTTTTATGCAGGCAGACAACAACACATAAAGAAATGTAGCAAGCAGCTGTTAATTGTGTATAGAATGGCGTAATGGAGGTTGCTCAATGTGGCCGCTATCATTCACTTGTAAAAGTTCATGGCCCTATCACATGTTCTGTGACAGCCCTTTGATGCCGTGAGTTGCTCTATACATTTGTTTACTGCAACTACAGAAATGACAATGCCTTACATGTACCATTTTCGTGCAAGATGGTGAACACTTACATGTTGCATTGTCCGTCAAGGTTTTTTGCTCCAGCATTTCACCGATGAGCATGTTATGTTATCATTCATTTGTTTACTAATCCCTGGCACACGTTCGCTGGACCCCATGCGACTTCTAGTTGTGGGATCATTTAAAGAATTTGGTTTATTGTGGAAGTGTTGCTATGTTAGCAGAATCCAAGAATTCCACCACGCTGCATGTGCGAAGCATCACAGAGGATTAGTTGCGATGCGCTGTTGAACACACTGTGCATCGGCTTGAATCGTTACAAGTAAATAATGGCTGCCACATTGAGGAACATCCATTACATCGTCCTGTACACGATTGACAGATGCTTGATTGTCACATTCCTTTACATGCCATCTGCGGGTGCAAAATCCTTTTTCCATTATATGCAGGTAGCGCCGACCTACTCTTACTGCTTGCACAACATTCATTTGAAATATTTCGATACAATAAGTGCTAATAAATGATGAAAATGTCATTTGTTTAGCCTGTTGTTCATTTCATAGGTTGCTTTTGCTGTATGGACTAAAAAGCGACCCTAGCTTTTTTTTTCTGCAGACTTTGGATAGTCTATATGTCAATTTTGGTGTTAATATGCCGAACGGTTTAAGCTCTATGATGCTCCAAATAGGCCAAGTTAAATTATAACCACCCTGTGTAAATCCTTTAAAAATAAATAAATCCCCCGGAAGAGATGACATTACGCCTAAAGGTTTTAAACTAATATGTCCACACATTTAGAGGTTTTATGTTATCTAGTTAATTTAAGTATTGGCAGGAGGGGGCATATTTCTTAATTGTCTGAAAATTGCTATGGTAATTCCTGTTTTTAAAAAAGGAGATAGTGATCCACCTAATTATAAACCAATTGCGCTAGTTTATTTTCAAACTTTTAGAATATGTTATTAAAGCTAAATTACTTAACGTTTTTTGAATAGGCACATGTTTTTTAGCGATGGCCAATTGGTTTTAAAATTAATTTAAGTTTTTGCTAGACGTTTTGCTAGATTTCTTTGGTGAAGTTTATTACAAAAAGGACTTGGATTTCCAGGTTTCTGCATTGTTTATTGATATAGTGAAGGCTTTTGATGCTGTAAAACATGTTATTCTTTTAAGAAAACTCCCAAGTGTATGGTATTTGAGGATTATGTTGTAGTTGGATTAAATCGTACCTAGAAAATAGATATCAACTTATTAAAATAAATAATTCTATGAGTTTAAGACAAAATAATCATGGGTTGCCCCAGGATTCAGTATTTGGACCATTATTATTTTTGATATTTATTAATGATTTTTATAAAAAAATATTGAATGGTAGATCGACGGCATTTGTTTATTCAGGGAATTTGATTAATGTACTCAGTGACCTAATGTTGGATGATTTATTTCATATATGTAATTGGTTTGATTTTAATAAACTAACATTAAGCATTCCTAAGACCAATTATATCATTTTTCAGTTGAGAAACGGCATTGTGTTTGATCATAAATTGATATACCATGATAAAAATTGTCACCGAAATTGATGTGCTTGTCCTGAGATCAGTCGGTGTCACAATTAAGATATTTGGGACTTACTGTAGATAGCAAATTACATTGGAAATCACATATTAATAATTTAATTATTAGTTTTTTACCCATGTTACTTAAGTTTTATTATTTGGAACAGATTTGTCCATGGAATACTTAGAAACTTTCGTATTTTTCATTGGGACAACCAGTTGGTCTATGTATTGGTTTGTTGGGGCCGTATATATTTTTCGACTTTGGAACCGCTGACCAAGGCTGAGAAACATTTTATCAGGTTGATTTCCAATAAAGATAAACGCTATCCTTCAAAATCGTTGTTTGTATGCTTAAAGATTTTGCCTATTCGGAAACAATATATTTTTAAAGTTCATAAAATATTTTATAAAAGAAGTGATAATATCTACTATACACGATATTCAACTAATTTAAAGGCCAAGATTCCAAGAACAGAAACTACTTTTTAAAGTAAAGTAGAACCTCTACTTGGTAAAGGCTCCCAAGTTTTTTAATACATTACCTAGATGGTCAAAATCGCTGTCTTGTGATAAATTTGTTCAAAAATTAAGTGAATATTTGTCAGAGTTGCAAGATATTGATCCATTTTATAATTTTATCCAGTGATATTAAATTATGTCCTGTGGGGGAATTTTGTTTTTGCTATTATTCGATTTGTTTTATAATTATTATGAGAGTATTTTTGGTTGGTTATGCAGGGACCTAAGAGTGCAACTTTTTATGATTTCTGTTATGGATTTAGATGTCGGCGGTATATGAAAGTGATAATATGTGTATATAGTTGCTTGAACATGTGAAAACTAACACAAGCAGTTTTAGAAGTTGTATGTTTGTAATATTTGCACAAAATTATGAAATAAAAAAAATATTGTGTTGTATATTGTATTTTCCTTCTTTCGTTAATGAAATGCTTTTTTTTCTCGCTCCAGGAAATGACAAAAGATCAGGTAAAAGATGAAAAATTAGCGATACAAAAAGTACTTCTGCATTTTGAAAGCATACATGGAAAGCCATCTAAAAAAAATGACCGTAATACCATTCGGCCTTTATATGAGCGTTATAGAAATATCAAACGCCTATTAGTGAAATCCATTTCATTTCCTCTTTTGAGTTGCAAAATTGCTGGTATTTTCAATAATTTGGAACCAATTTTGGAACATGAAACCATGGATTTTAATGCACCAGCAGAGGAACAAAAATTGGTAAGTTGTCTTTTATATTAATTTTAATAAATAGTTTACACATTAAACCATTTAAAATTATTCTAGTATAGAACAAAAGTCGTATTTCGCAAGTTTTCCATTCAAAATTATTGAATCTTCAAATTTTTTGCAATCATTCAAATCACAGATAACCTGTAAATTTAAAATATATCCACTATGAGAAAGTATTTCCACATAACTTAAGTCCATAAAAATTTATGAAGCTAAGTGTATGTGCAATTTTATGTTTTGTATAGTGAGTTAGTGCTCTAAGTGGTTAATATTTGATCAGCAGCTCATTTTATCAATAGGTTTAATTGGTGATGTTGAAATTTTAAAAATATTCGCAATTGCAGTGGTTAAATCTTTAGCAAGCTATTATTCAAACAAAAATCATATTGCCTTAAATTAGTTCATCATTGATGCAGCTATCCTTACATCATAAAACTCAATGAGTTTAGTTATTTGCCATGGAACATGCAGTATCTTGAATTAAAATTAACTTTTTTGTTTTTGTCAACAACTGCAGAAATGGGGTGTCAAACTATATGCTATTTAAAAATGTAGACTACTTTACCCATATCTGAATCTATAGACATTTCTTTCATCGAAGTCTTGTTTTTCCTTTTTTTTTAATTGCATACTCTATAACCATGTGTTTCTTTGCTAAAACTATTTTTCCTTGGCTGGTACATATTGCATCTTAAATTGTTTTTGTGTGTAACAATTTGTTCGACTAAAGAATACAAAAATACAGTTACAAATATGACTTAACATTGATATAATTGTACAGCAAAAGGGCATCCAGTGGTAAAGCATTTGTCTAGTGTGCTTTTAACCAGTGTATGATTCTCGATGGTGCCAAAAAAAAAACCAACCACCTCTTTACCAACTGCTTACTGTAGTCTAGAGGTTGGTTCCCTCGGTCCTAAGAGGTTTAGATTACTTGGAAAACTGTCTCTGCACAGCATGACTTTCGTTGTATTTGTGTCATAAAATACAAACTGTACAGAAAATTAAATTATGCCGTAGAATTTTTCTGAGATTTTCGCTTTTATCCTTATCTCTCTCTTCTTTAAGCTCTTATAGTAAAATAGTGCCATAAGTATTTGTCTTGATTTAAATTTCAGAATGGCACATGTAGTTTGGTGATCACATCAAGTGATCTGGTCTAGTTTTGTGGTGTAAACGTTGAAATAATGAAACCAGCTAATCTTTCTCTAAGAAATATCTAATTTATTTTCTAATTTCTGGTTTCATTTTGCTCCCTGTTGAACACCATTCTGTTATAGCTCTAACTATAGTGCCTAAAAATACTAGTGTGCCGTTTGGCCTCAAAAATTTGTTTCCAAGCGTCATGATTTCATTTAGGTGGCCCTATGATCGAATCTTATGCTGGTGTAGCAGACGTCTTCTCAGTTTTAAGAAGGCTTACACATTGTAAAATTTTACTTCTAAACATTAAGATCTTAAATTTTCGAGGTTACAGTTGTGATTTTTAAGTCTTTAAACAAAATAAAGCAGTATAACTGGATTAGCTTAATTTTATTCTAGATTTACACAAAAAAAATATTCAACTTCCGAGAACGCTCACTGCACACGTAATAAGGATTTACAAAATTTCAATACGACATGAAAAAACTCCAAATTTACTGTATCTAAGGGAAGATACAGGGGAATGGTACTGGTCGACTAAAGCTGAGACAGGCTCTATATTTCATGGTGTTTTCAGGTGTCATATCAATTCGTCGTGCATAATTCATCGTGGGACAATCTGTTGAGGGATAATTCATCGCAAGCACAACTCTCTGCTTTATACTTAAGTTATAATTTGCAATATATTAAATAATTTATATGGGATTTCTTTGCTTGCAAATACAGTGGAACTTCGGTCGTCTGGACTTCACTTAACCAAAATGACCTGCTTTACTGTTTTTTTAAGCGCACACTCGTTCACTGTTTTACTTGTAAATACAGTAGGATCCCAATAATCCGAACTTTGCTTAACTGAAATATCCTGCAATACTGTGTTTTGTAATTATTTTTTTAAGTGGCCAGTCATTCAACGTTTTACTTGTAAATATAGCAGAACCCCGGTAATCCAAATTTTGCTTAATTGGAATGTCCTGATATACTATTTTTTAAGAGAACACCCGTTCAACATTTTACTTGTTTATACAGTAGAACCCCGATCATCTGATAGCATAGGTAATTTTGGTTAAGGAAAGTTCGGATTACTAGGGTTTCAACTGTATTTACAAGTAAAACATTGAATGAGTGTCAGCTTAAAAAAATGATTACAAAATATAGTATTGCATGTCATTTCATTTAAGCAAAATTTGGATTATCAGGGTTCTACTGTATTTACAAGTAAAACGTTGAATTAGTGTTCACTTAAAAAAAAAATAATTAAAAAATATTGCAGGACGTTTCGGTTAAGCGAAATTTGAATTACCAGGGCTTTACTGTATTTACAAGTAAAACGTTGAATGGGTTCCCACTTAAAAAAAAAAACTACAAAAAATAGGATTGTAGGACATTTCGGTTAAGTGAAGTTTGGCTTACCGGGGTCCTACTGTATTTACAAGTAAACGTTGAACGACTGTGCAGTTAAAAAAATATAATATAGCAATTAATAAACAATAGTATAGCAAATCATTTCGGTTAGCGAAGTCCGGACGATCAAAGTTCTACTGTATTTATAAGAAAAGAAACACCCAGTAAATAAGTATATTGCAAATTATAACATAATAAGTATGGTGCAATGAATAGTGTAGTCAAATGTGAACATAATTTCTAGAGATAATAAAAACATAAGTAACATGCTTCCACCTGTAAAGTAAGTCACAGTGGGTTTGCTGGTGCTTACGACAGTCACATGAAATATGATTACAAAGTAAAAGAAATTTCAATTTTTACAAAAACGGCGAAACCAAAATTTATATCATAAAGTATTTGAAAAATGGGTTTGTATAAAGATACGAACAAATCGTATTGTACAAACCAAAAAATGTATCCATTATGCAACACAGTGAAATATATGCGTAAAGAATTGATAAAACAAAAACAAACTTGCTAAAAATAACTTTAAAATTGAAATAGACATCTAGAAAAGCAACAAGAATTCGTATTTGAAACTGTTAATCTGTGATCAATTGTATTGTATCAGATCGAAGTGCCTTCTAGTGCAGCTCTTATTTTCATGACAGTGTGGACCCAGAGTTTTCGCAAATGGCAACGGGGAATGGCACACTAGTATTTCTTTTGGCACTATGCACTAACTTTACAAACTTATTGACTCGTAATGCTCGAAAGGCTCCATTGCAGAGACATATATTAATACTATAGAAATAGAAAGGCACCGCTATAAAGAAATTTAACGTTATACAAAATGTTGGATAAAATTCCTGCTGCACAAGGATTTCACATGTATACTGACAGATATATTTCAGTACTTCGGCAAAGATTCGATACTACACAAGTATCGAATGCTAAAAACATGTGCTATTTAATTTAACAGGTACAATAAAAACAAATAGGAAAGGTTTGCCTGTGCAAATAAATAACCCAACATTTACTGCAACTAAATAAAAAATTTTTGCCATAAAAATAGCATTTTGTCATCTGCCTGGAAAGACAAGCGAATTGTAACATTACTCAGTACTAAAAACAAAACAAGGATGCAAAATGTCAGCAGAATTTGCGGTGGTGATACTCAACATGTTAAGCCCAGCGTGGTTTTAGACTACACTACGTATATGGGTGGCATTGATCGAGCCAATCATTATGCTCCTACTTATTGTTTTTTGTGCAAAAGCCTTAAATGGTGGCAAAAATTGTTCTTTTGGGGGTTGGAGGTTTGTGCAGTTATGCTTATATTCTATACAAAGAAGTATGTAAAGAAAAACATGAAACATCCTTAAATCAGTTCGAATTTGTAAAGCGGTTGGTTAAC
>QLNU02015360.1:50041370-50052328 GCA_006491805.2 Dysdera silvatica
TTGTACCTTTTATTAACTTTATTTTCCAAATCTTTAGCGTATTTGCAAAAATGCACATCAGGATCTTCACACACCTGAAAAACTTGGAAATGTCAGGGAATTTTAAATGGTTACTACATGTCGGGGAAAATATTTTGTCTTGATTGACATCAATCAATGAACAACTTCGTTGAATATTTGTCCGCAAAGAAATATGACTGTTTATAGCTTGAAGAGCCATTGTCTGTTTAATATGAAGGCCCTATGTGTTCTGCATGCCCTATGAAGGTATGCAATCGTTTCTGTTGTGGTAACACATTCGTTCAACATGCAATTAACCTGAGTATGACTCCCAACGGTGTCAAAATAGAATGATTACTGAAACTGTGTTTTGTAGTCTGGGGGTTGGTGCTGTAGGTCTTAAGAGGTTTAGATTCCTTGAAAAACATGTAGGTCCTGGTGCAGCATGACGTTTGCTGTTCTTGCATCATAAAATGCAAATCAAACTTGCATATTTGAGATATTTTAGCCTACTATTCAAATCTTGTCTTTGTAATTCAGTGACTAACAGATGGCCTTTTCTTTTTTGCAAATTAAGTCATACCGCAGGGATGTCATGATAAGGTGTCATTATACCAGACAATTATATTCCCCTCCGTTATTTCTACTTATAAAAATTAGGTTATTGTGCAGATATGTAGATGTATTTGATTTCATTGTAGTTATATTTTCTTTGTCGTTTTAAATTTAGGAAAATGCAAAAAGAAGACAAAGCTCCTGTTGAGACACTGTATGAGGAATATAGAGTAAGTATTGCAATAAAATGTTACTCTGAGTAAATGAGATTGAAAAAATGTAACAAAATAAATAAAATCATAGTTTTTTGCAATTAAATGGCACTTCTTTAAGATACACATGATCGGGTTAGGTCATTGCATATAAAATGTCAGTTTCTGATGATTAAATGTAGAGATGTAATATTTTACAAAAAAACCCTTTTCAATCACAAAATACAATTCGTGTACTTTAATGTATTACTTCTCCCAATGCATGATGTATTAATTATCAAAACATTGTCATGGTAATTAACAGAGACTGATGAATAATAATATGACAAATAATCAAAATTCTACTGTATAGTCCTGTGTTATCGAACTTCTGACTCAGTGATATCATAAGTAATACATACACAGCCCCCCTAATAAATGATATATAATCCCAATCACGTTCCTCTGTTGCCAGGAAGAGTTACTAAAAATCACAAATCCTTATCCATAGTTCATCATTGACATTCACTGTTTAAACTAGTGAATGCAATTCATTATTGTCTACATTCGCTAATTTCCACTTTAACGTATATAATTTAGGTACATGCACGGTAGAACTTTCATTACCTGAAATAAAGGGGCAGACTCAATTGTAGATCATTTAGAAATTCAATTTTCAGTGTAAAGTTGCAAAGAAATCACATCCATCCAAAATAACATATAATTACAGACTACTAACTTACTGTATTGTTAAAAAAAAAGTTACAATGCAAATATAATTTACTATTTAAATTATAAACAGGGTATCTGCAGATCTGGAAAAGTCAGGGAAATTTGAAATACAAAGGCCCAAGTCAGGGAAATTTGAAATTCATTGTTATAATAAATAACTTATTAAAATAATTTTCCTGAACTGTGCTTTTCATACCACATTACCTACTGAAAATTTTGAAAAACTTGTACTTTTGACTAAACTTCTTCCAAAAGTTACCATTTTGCACCAAAACTAATATAATTTATATAAAATTATTAAGCCTATATATTTCTCAGGAGAAAATGTTTGCCAAATATATAACTAAAACTTGAAAAACAAAAAGTGTTTTTAGCTAAATTATCTAATCTGTAAGGAATTTTGATCATACCAATCTCCTTTCCCTTATATATTGCACCCTTGCGACGAAAGTGTTACAACTCAAAATTCGGTGAAAATGAGTTAATGTTACAACTAGATGTGCAAAACAGTGCTGCATCCTGCTGTGCAAAACGTTAGGATATAAGTTATTCTGATTTTTGTTAGTTGGTATATGTAATGGTGTTGATGTTTTATCTCTGTTATCCCCCTCTCATGGAAAGAGTTCCATCTTTAGTTGTTCATTGACCTTGGATGACAGACCGTGAGGTTCTCCTCTTGTAAAGCGTTATATTTTCTGTTGTAACTGTTTACGATATCGGACGAGGCAGAAAAGTATGTACTATTTCGAGTTGTCACACTTTCGATGAATGGTCAAAGGAAAGGATTTGGTTACAACTTGAATTGTCCCTCTTTATGGGAGTGTTCAAAGAAAATAGTCATCAGTGTAGAAACTTTTTAGAAGTACTAGAGTAGAATCTTGACAGTTAGTAAAGGGAATAGGGTCTTAACGCCTTCCAAATCATTTCTACGGCCTCAGGTTTCTTTCTAGAAAGAGTACGATGACGTACTTTCCTACTAACCGTCATGGCAGGGCCGTGCTTAGAGGTGTGCGAGCTGGGCGGCTCAGGGCCGCTAGAAAATGCAGTGCAAGCACCAAGAAATAAGTTTTCAGCGGTCCTTATGTACTTTCCCAGAGTATTTGGTCAATTGACCTTTTGTGTGTGTAACGTTATATTTCCCATAACGCACAAGAAACTTTTAAATCGTGGTCGAAATAAATATACATGTTATTAGTTAAATCCGCTAGAATCAGTAGACTATGCAGGTTATAATGTTTATTGTGGTGGCCTTATAGCCACTACGGAGGACCTCAGTTTCCGATAAAAAAACAAACTTATCACGAAGTGCTGAGAAGCAGAAATTTATAATTATATTGTACTGGCTTTGCTTTGTGTTTATAATGTGGCAGTGGACCTAAATAAAACCATTTTATTTATCCACAACATCCAAGTTGAGTAAGAAATACCAAGTGATTGATATATCCCAAGCTTACTTTGTTTAGAAATGTCTATTTAACTTCATTATCTTTTCTTTATCTTTGGCGTTTAGACAAGTGAAGAACTTTATTTTGTAATGATAAACCCCGGTCAGTTTTTTAATCATTTTGTTATATTAAAATATTTTGAGGGCTCCTAAAATCTGTTTCGCCCAGGGCCTCTAACGCCGTAAGCACACTTCTGAGTCCTGGTGCCATTTTTATCAAGCTTGCCCTTACGGCATTGCCTGTGGAACCCGCAGATTCCTCGTTGACTACCGAACCCACCCTCACTATGGATGAAGCTTATAATAATATTATGGATCCTGCAGTGAGAACTGAACCTATGAACCTAGCCAGACGTCTCCCAGTCATGCCCAGGGGAGCGTTCGAGTATTACGTAAGCAATATTTTGGCCATTTTATACCCCCTCCCCTGGTAAGCAAAAATTAACATTGGCTAACATAGGAAAATAAGCACAACAGCAACCCCCCCTCCTTCTCAAAGGTGCTTACATAATAAACTCTCCCCAGTGTTATTTCTCTCCGGTTGTAACACAATAACAGGATCATAACTGGTCAATCATTGAAGAAGCTGTGAACCGGATTAGGACCCCAAGGCACCTTTTGCCTTCCCTTCCTACCCATCCATTCTCCTTTCCTCAATCAGTGGTAGGAACATAAAAATTGCTACATTCAATATACGCCAAAAAATTTTGTATTGACAGTAAAAATATTGAAAAACAAACTCATAAATTGAAACATAAACATTAAACAATATTAACTTATATTGAAGTATTCTCTCTTCTTGGTATATAATAAATCAAATTCAATTTTATTGAAATAAATTTTAATTTTAGCAAAAAATAAAAGCCTATCGAACACTGGTATTTAAATGGAAAGCATGACGTCCAGCTTTCTTCTTTTCAAAATAGTACTGCTTGGTATCAGTAAAATGTCAAAAACTGATCAGTGAAGACATAACTCAAAATATTACATCATATAAACCTTGAAAGAATCTCAAAAAGCTGTGATAATGAGGGTTTTGTTCTAATAAATGAGGAAAATTTTGCCTCATCTGATGTTTCCAGAAACTGATCTTAGGATTGAAGTTATTAGATGAACACAAAATCCCTCAATTCAGCCAGAAACGGTTTTTGTGTTTCCTGAATGCTAATTTGAACTAAAACTAAGAGGCTTCAATCAGAACACAAACTAAAAGCACTTCAAAATGAGCTAAAACTAAACTGCAAGCAAATCTTGCTACATCTCATTCTTTTGTGAGATCACAAGATGCAACAATTAGATGACGATGTAACAATTTTTTTTGCCACGACAGGCAGTATTTTCTACTAATGTCTACAACCTAAAGGGCAACAAACTACTGCACTCTGAAACTTTGCCTTTATTCAAGCGTTGCAAAATTAAACTGAAGACAGTATTGCCAATTTAGCGATTTTTGAGTTCATTCTAGGAAAATTTTTCTAGAAAGCTATTAATGCTTACTTTTACTATCTTTATTAAAAATTAAAAAATATTAAAAGATTTTTAAGATCTTTATTTCTTTTACTAAAAATTTTTTATTTAAAAATTATGGGAAGAAGGGGAATCATATTTCCAAACCCAAACATTCAACGTAATTGCAAGTCTGGGAACTTTCCAATGGCAGCCACCCCTTTGCACTCCTGCCAATGATGTTGTATAGGTTTCATATCTTCTTTTATGGGGAAAAGAAAAAGATACTATTAACAAAAAATTTTGCTTCATTTAAATAAAGAAAAAGTAGGTAACCCTTATGAAAAAATGGGTCATAACTTTGTGGATTTCTTTATAAAATCATGCAGAATTATGGCCCATTTATCTTCAATAAAGTTATGATTCCCCCACTTTTTTATAAGAAAACAGCATTTGCATGATTTGATTTGGGGGAGGGGGCTGAACTTCATTGCTTGTACCTCAATGTATCTTTACATGGACGTAAACCAGATTATTATTACAGAGGCCAAGAGTGGGGTGTTGGTGGGTAGAAAATGTTTTGTAGGCCATTTGCCCCACCTCTTGAAGATTGTAATCTGCTTACACCTTCATAGTTTTCACTGTAACGGGGTCATTTATATGTATCGAAACCAATTTTTCGTGGCTTTGAGACCTTCCTTCCCCTAAGGTATCTTGCCTGTACATATAACTTGATTGTCAGATAGTATAAAAGATAAAAATATTTTATAAAGGAAGGATAGGTAGAAACTGATCAAATTCATATTAGGTTTTCTGTAGAAATAATTAGGCATGCTTGACAGCCATGCATGTAAACACAACATGATCCATAAATTGCAATAAGAAAAATCTTTTCACTGCTAAACTATCAGTAACAACGGAAACAACAGAAGCATATCACAGCAGAAGCTTCATCGTGGCTTTTTAAAATTTATAGTGTTTCTAGTCATCAAATTACTGCTTGCCAATGGTACTAAATTCACTACAAGGTCTAAAAATGATTTGTACGGATGTGCACAGTGTGCAGCGGTTTGCCTTTCAAGCTGGAGACACTAGTGTATTTTCTGACTTCCTCACCTGGTCGGGTGCTTAAAATCCTTAGAGTTGAGTTGAGGGGGAGGTGAACTCGACATACAGAACCAAAGATATATTTTGTTGTTGTTTTTTTAGGAAAAGAACAGATTTCCAGTAGTGCACAAACATTAATTACAGAGAGGTATGTCAGGATGCAAAATTTTTTTTGTGCAGGCAGGCAGGGCACCACATACTTTAATAATCACATACTTAATAACATTTTGCCAAAGACTTTGGTGCGCTTACTGAAAAAAAAAAAGGAAAGAAAAAGTGCAGCGTGGAGGTGTTTATTTCAGTTAAACGGGGTTCTACTGTACTGACTGTACTTATAATTTTCAGTGTGTTCATATCACACTTGAATGACTTTTGATTCAAACTTTTTTAATCACATTTTATTTTTATTATTCTAATCTTTCACATAATTTTATGGAATATTTTTTTTTCCAGCTTGTAAAAGCAAGATTGCGATTGTTGGAAGCTCTGATCTCAAAACATCATCAGGAGCATCAAAATGATTAAAGTGTTCTTTGATTATAAATTCTTCATAGTTCTTTCTTCGTAGATCTAGTTACAATTTTTTCTTAAGTATATGTGACAATGAGAGCTGCTTAGAGTGTTATAATTGATTACATATAGTGCAGATTGAGCAAAACTAAACTAAATCTCTAATACCTTGTGTAAAAAGAAAAACTAGTTTTTAACAACGTTCTATGTTGTATTATAAAAGCTACTAAGTGTTAAATTTGACTATAAAATATGCAACCACTTAAAATATTTTACAACTCTTAAATTTAAGTATTTTATATCTTGTTATAAATATTGTGGAATTCTTTAAACATTGCATAGTTTCCAAGAATTTCAAACTGCTATAATTAAGATTTAAAGAAGTTCATTTTTTCTAGGGCTGTTTCTGTATCAATTTTATGATTTAATTATGTAGTTCTATGTTTATTTTAAGCAGTTTTTAAAACATAACTAGATTGGCTGAACTAGATGCTACTCAATTTTTAAAATTCCATCTCCTTCCCTCCCTTCTTTTTATATTTATAAAAATATATAAAGAACCTCTCATATTTACTCTTGACAGATTTAAAACATGGTTTTAATATCTATATATATATGTATATATTTTTTTTCAATCTATGAATATTCATGTCATGAATCTCAACGATGTACCAAAATATATCAAAAAGTGTGTGTATCTGTATTCAATTGGTTGTGTTGTCGAAATGTTCGTAATCTTGTGAGACATTATTTGGTATCTTGGGTGGTCATACATGGTTTTATTTACGTGGTGTGTATATTTGTAGTTATTAATCAGCAGCATATGTATTTCGTTTCATAATTTGTACTAATGCAAAAAAGTGCGCATAGAAAACATTTTGTGTAGTGATTTATCACAAAAAAAACACTTTAATTTCTATAAATTATATTTATATAATCTCACTTTTCTTCTGAATCTTTTAACAAAACAATATGAAGTTTCATCAGAAGATTCCATAACTATGGTGTAAGGTTTAAAAACATGATGTATCGAGAGCCCTTTGCCAAATGAAGGCAGAGTGAAGAGTGAGTGAAAGTCTTCAAATTAATATACCCACATATTAGTAATCCCCATCTGGTGTGGGATAGTCCCTGCTGGGGGGAATCCCCCACACCCAGTGATGTCAGATGGTTACCCCTAACTCCAGGTTTGGCAAGAGTAGAGTTGGGGGTAGGCATTTGACGTCGTTGGGTGTGAGTTTTCTCTAGCTGAGACTATCCCACACCAAATGGCGTCAGATGGGGATTCCCAACATGCGGGTATATAAGCTTAGGACTTTCACGAACTCTTCATTCTGCCTTCACTTGACAAAGGGAGCAGTTGGCTCTCGAAACATAACATTTTTAAACCTTATACCATTGTCAAAATAACTGTAGTTCTGAATCCTTTATTTGAAATACATAATTTTTAAATTCCAAGAAATTAGAGCTTTATTATAGCTTCTTGGGTAATGTTTGATTTTATCATAAAACTCAGTTATAAAATCCAGAAATGAATAATGTTAAGGATGTAATAAACTTTTAAGCATTAAAATTTCATTTTTAAATAACGTGTCTAAATATTTACCTAACATAAAGCAGTATTTTTGCTTTACATTGTTCTTATAATTGCATCGTTTATGCACCAATTTGGGAGTTTAGGGTTTTTGTTTTTAGTTATTGTTGTATTGTGTAATTGAAAACTGTATGCAGATATAAAATATTTGCATGTTCTTTTTACCTTTGCCTAGAAAAGTATTTTTATTTTTTGCACAGATAGGCACATTTGCCTTTTTTTTTTCTGTGTCAATATGTATGTATGTGTAGCGTTGGGTTGTACCCTAGTTAAATGAAACATATATGAATTTTGTTTGCCAGTATTGAACTGACTTGTGAAGCATAATTTACTGATGTGCGTTTTATTAGCTGTTTTACAAACTGTTTTGGTTTGTCTTTGTCCCTTTCCAAATCTGTGTTATACATGCAGTGTCTTTTTTTTTGTTATCCTATTCGTTAGTGTTTGATATGTTCACGTTTTGTGTAATTAGTTTCTCTGAATTTAATTTTGATTAAATATTTTTTTCCATTAATGTTCATTTTAATATAATTTGAGTATATTGTAGGGATTTTGTGATTACATGTTATTGTATTTGTCTAAGCATATATACAGGGTGCTTCAGAATAACATTTAGAAAATTTGAGGGTTTGTAAAGGATGTTAAATAAACAATGCTGGTGGAATTCGCACCGTGCGCAAAGCAACCAGTTTGTCTGTACAGTGAATTTACGTTTTACGTCCATCTTCATTGCTGTGTACGCAATTATACGAATTAAATACAATTTTTGATACAGATTTTAAGTCATTGGCCTAATAATACAGCAGACAAAAAAATGCGAAATTCCATTTCCTGATTGTGATCTATATTGCCCTATAGTGAGATAAAGCATGAAAATTGCTTTTTTTTTTTTATCACACTGTACACATTTGGAAATCTGTATGTGCGTGCAATCGGTAAAGGACTTAAAAATGAACATTTTTTTCCTAAAATGCACCGTTAAGGTGCTAGTCATTTAATTGCTTCCATCCACTGCGCACAAGGTAGCAAGAATTGGCTACGAAGTGCCATATGGCGACTTTTAAAATTGCTTAATAAAAATGTACTTTCTCTGGTTAAAAGGTCGCCAAATGGCACTTCGTAACCAATTCTTGCTACCTTGTGCGCAGTGAATGGAAGCAATTAAATCACTGTAGCGCCATAACGGCGCATTTTAGGAAAAAACTGTTAAAGCAAAAATTGTTAATTTTCAAGTCCTTTACCAATTGCACATACTTACGAAGTCCCAAATGTGTACAGTGTGATGTAAAAAAGGCAATTTTCATTCTTTATCTCACTAGAGGGCAATACAGATCACGATCAGGAAATGGAATTTCGCATTTCTTTTGTCTCTGCTGTATTATTAGGCCAATGACTTAAAATCCGTACCAAAAAACTGTATTCAGTTCATATAATTGCGTATGCAGCAACGAAGATGAACGTAAATTCGCAGTACAGATAAACTTGTTGCTTTGTGCACGGTGCGAGTTCCACCAATATTGTTTATTTAACGTCCTTTACAAACTTTCTAAACGTTATTCTGAAACACCCTGTACATATGTTACTATAGTTACCATGATTATTTTTTGTAGTGATATGTTCATTTTTATATTAAAAGTTATAGATAAAAATTCGTTCTTTGGTGGTTTTCAATACGTTTTTCCCGACTTTCACAAATGAAATTTAACTATGAAAATTGTTGATAGCATATCTAAATATCCAATGTAAAGATTGAATATAAAATAAGTTAAGAAACATATAATGTATACATGTGGGGAAAATTATGAAAAAAATATGCAATTAGCCTTCAGAGTGGAATATGTAACTTGTACTAGCCAGTTTCATATAAAGTATAAAGGAGTCTCGATATTATTGTATTAGTATGCTCAGAGATTTAAAACCTTATTAAAGATATAAGTTATCTGATTTTAGCATTTTCATTACCATTAAATTTAATGTTCATTTTAAAAAGAATACATTTTTTATCTTCCTAACTTTTAACTTGACAAAACTAAAGAAGCTTGGAAATCTTATTTACAAACACTCTAATTTTTAAAAATTATTGATCCAAATAGTCTCAGCCAGATTAAAGCTGGTAACCATGGCTTCACCAATGAGTTGGTATTAAAGTGGGCAAGGTATGATATTCGTTTTAATTTTATGGTGCTGGGACCTACTACTTTCCAAGGAATTTGAACCTCTTGCATAAGGAATTAAAACCTGCACTATAAATCAGTAGAAAAATGGGAAGCATTCACTATTATTTGCATTAAAACCAGTTTTTTTTTTAATTAAAAATTTTTCTCGTTGAAAAAAAGTAACCAAACTAGGCTAATAAATCAATTGCTAATAGAATTATAAGAAATCGTGAAAATTACGGTGTAATTACGACAACCTTTTAATTAAAATTAGACAAATACTGCATAGTTATATAGGGTGCGGCAGAAAAAACTTCCAGAATTTGGGAATTACCCCATTAGGGGTAGGGTGGGATGCAGCAGTGAGGAGTTCGTTATTAGGCAGCTGCTTTCATACTGTATTTAGTTCATGTTACGGCTTGGTCGGGAGAGCACCATACTCTTGTTGTCAAGAGGCTCATTAGAAATGGCGATTATCCGATAAGGACGCAACATACTTTTCGCCTGTGCTTCACGCTCAATCAACATGCGATTTTTTTCCTCTGGAGCCACCTTAAAGCACAGGTATGCCAACTTCATCCCTAAACTTTGGAAGCTTTCAAGAGGCAATCACCCAGGAAGTTGATGCCATTTCATTTGAAGGAACCTGCAGGACCATGGATAATTATCGGGAGAAGCTCAAACAGTATCGCCAATGAAGGAAGCTACTTGAGTGATGTCATTTTTAAAACTCATTGATTTCAAACTGCATTTTGTGTAATGCTCAGGAATAAAAAGATATTTTTCTATCTTGCATTGTTTGCTTTTTATTAAAGTTTCTCAAATCAGGGAGTTTTTTCTGCCGCACCCTATATATTAAATACAGAGCCGGTTTTGGGTTGGCCGCCAGCGTGCCACAGATATTTCACCGCCCCCTACAACCCCCATCCTTTTTCGTTCATAGGTGAATATAATATTCTGGATTCTTAAACCAACACATGGGATGGGTCAGCCACTGTATTCTTATGACCGTTCTATTTAATTAGCAAAGGCAAAAATTAATCTGTGAAGAAAATAATTTTGAACAAAACTTTTTTGCTATAGAAGTACATAATCAAATGCGGCTGCCTTAAAAATTGGCCGCCTGCGTGCACGCACTCGCTGCACACCCGGTAGAATCGGCCCTGATTAAATACTTCCATGAATTGACAGTTTTAAAAGATTTTTAAAACGTTTGTAGAGAT
>QLNU02015360.1:50061247-50072695 GCA_006491805.2 Dysdera silvatica
TTACTGCAATTAAATACATCTAATCGCAGTTCTCAAATATAGATGGAAGCACCTGTTCATTACTCCTTTTGGATATCTGGTATTGCTTAGTTTATAAGATGTGGAAACACTTTCAAAACTGCCTTCAACTGATCATGTGCTATCTTTTTAGTTACGAGTTTGAATTTAATTTCTACATTACTGCTATTACAAGGTAATTTAACCACTTCCTATTTTATTATTAATAAAATATGCTTGCAAAAACTCGGCTAAAAATGCTTAAAAATAAAAAATTTCTGACACTGAATAAATTCATCTATATTTTTTTTACATTTGTGGTATTACTTGAACTGAGTTTGTTGAATTACTACTTGTAAGTTATTCAACAGTGTTACTTTGATGTGAGATGTATATACGACTTTCTATTTCTTTCTATTTTTTGTCTCTTTCAAACAAAAAATTTGTTTAAATCTCTGCCACATGGATGGTTATAAACAAACAGGTCTTCCTGTATAATGTCTGCATTGAATGGGGAATGTTGGATCTTTAAAACATTGTTTAACCCATGATTATTGGCTCATAACGCCAATGAATATTTGTACATTGCAGGTCCAATTCTTCTTTCTAATTCAGACCAAATATGATCTGCCTAAATTTATTGATTCTTCATTTATATATATATTTATAGTTTATTTTTAAATTTCCCTATACCTAGATGACTGGGCATAAATCGCTCATCCCGTAACGTGTCGATTTACCAAGACTGCACTGTAATTGTGCTATTTTTAAAATGTTTGCTAAAAGCCTATCCAAAACTAATTTACCATACAATAATGAGAAATATAATTTATACCTTACAAAATTCAAATACAGTCGAACTTTCATATATGAAAGATCTCTGTATATCGAAGTTTTTGTAAATCTTCATGGTCGTTACATAGAAAAGCTTTTTCTATTTATTTAAAATTTCTATATATCGATTTTTTTTCAAGATAAATCGGAATTTTTCATCCATAATGACGATGTTAAGTAAAACAAATGAGACAAGCAATACGGAGATATCGCGAGAGGTGGTAATGGTGGTTTGTGCAAGGAGATTAATGGGAAAGGTGGCCGCCGAAGGTGGCAGCGCTGTATTCCCAGACAGGCTTTTGTCATATGATATGACGACCAGTGGACCGAGAAGGGACACTGGGAGGAGGGGGCATTGCAGGGGATTGTCGATCGAAACAGGCGTACAGAGACGCACAGCTCACATGATTGTCGTCATTCAACGTCGACCGGAGACCACCCACGATCAGTCCGCCCCGAAGAGCGGCCGAAATAGATGGATGGCGCGGAAGAACACCCCGGGCCGGCCGGTATTCCTACGGGAAACCACCGGACACCGTTGAGTGGGTGTGGTGCCGCGAGCGGCAGCGAACAGGCGAAAATCATTCCCCGCAACCAGGGCGCACGAGACCAGCATAGTCCGGACAGGCATCACATGCCAAAGTATCATCCACTGTTTGCGAAAGCTGGCCCCCAAGCGATCGCAGCGGACGAAGACAATGACGAACGCCCGTCATGGACAGAAGGCCAAGCACGGCCCTAGCGACGAAGTCCGAATTACGAGGGAGGGCGGAGTCCGGTCCCAGAATAGCAGAAGCAGGCATCCATCCACCGCCACCCGGCGGCCAAAGTGAATATCCCAATCACTCCGTCTTAAGCGAGCCGGAACCAACACCCGCCTGCCCGGAGAACAGACATCCGCACGCCACCAGAGCTGAGACCGAACTCCTGATATCGCGAGAGGAAAAGAAGGAAGGACTATAACGTAATCCGATGCCTGATTAAGCCTTCGAAGGATATTAATAGTGCTTGTTTCTGCAGTGGCGAAACTGGTTATAACCGCTTTTAATTGGTAAAGTGGGAGAAACTGGCAGAAACTAATAAAAGTATTGAAAACAGTATTGTATTATTTAGTAAATGAAAGATAGAAAATATATATATTTTATTATGTAGCAGATGTCAGCCTGCTACAATTACAATAATTTAGTATTTATAACATACTAAAGTATATATAAATTCTTTGTATTAATAATTTTAATAATTAAAATATTTTAAAATAATTAAAAAATACTAGAGTACATCAAAGATTTGTTACAAAAACCATCGTTTTGGAGGCCACATTATTGAACTTATTTGGTCTATTTAGTCTTATTTATCTTCTGTACTTTATGTTTGTTTGTTTGTTTGGCTTTTTTATGGCGCAAGAGCATCTGGGCTATACTGCATACTCAACCTTATACTCTTACCATCATATGCTTATTGTTTATACGATTTATTGAAAGTACATGTGATCTAAATTGTCACAGGAGCAGGAAGACAATACTAGGAAATTCCTTATAATATTATTAGCTCACATTTGAGATTTTCAAGCAAAATCAAGCTCCTTTTCCTAAAACATATTATTGAAATGAAATCTTACATTGTTAGAAAATGTCCCGGCTTTTAACGTGGTGATTTAGTTTACAGAAAACAATTATAAATGATTTTGTAACTCTTTTTTACACAATGATGATATTGCCTAGAATTTTTTTTGGGCCTGGAAGAATATTTCTCTCAATCTTCTCTTTTATAAATAACAAATTAAGAAATTGTTTGAATTAGGAAATAGCATGAAAATTGATCTTTTGCTATAGACTGCTTTATCGAAAAGATCAGCCTGAACTTAAATGCTAGTGAATTTGCTATGATGTAACCTTTGAATAAATATTATACACATTGTAGCGAAACCTATTTTACTTTAAAATACATTCCATTTCGTAATTACGATACTTTGATAAGTTTTAATACGTAAAATAATTATTTCCAGAATTTTTGCCGGTTATTACCACTTTCACGGCAGAAACTAGTTTCTGCCATGCCTGTTTAAAGCGGTTATAACCAGTGGATTTATTCGCCTTGGCAGAACCTCGCAAACCCTGATATTAATAATGATATTTTTCTACAAAAATTATAGGTTACAGAGAAACTCATAAAATAATAATTCATATAAGATTACACATGACTTCTAACGGGTTTCTTATTGTTCTAAACTATGGAGTATGCGACATTTCTAACTAAGAAGAGCAATTATTTAAAACCATCTTCTGTGTTCATAAAGCTAAAAGTGGGCAGTGTTGATCTCTTTTAATTATTATGAAAATGCTGGGGAAGTAAAACTAAATTAACAGAAACATTGTTGTAATTTTCCGTTGATGTTTAAAATTGCAATACCTGGATCGAAATATGCTAATTGGGATCCAAATTGAAGTTCGACCATGCTATTTTCTCCTCTATACTCAAATGTGTACATGAAAACGGGTGCCCCTGTAGCAGAATACATACGTAAAGTTACGTCATTGCACGCTACGTACATGGCATCTGTGGTCATCTAGTAGAAGAAATTAAAATATTGAATTGGACGATAGTCATTCTAGTGGATATATAATAGCCATAAGAATAATAATTTACAATGAGGGTGTGAAACATACATTGATAAAAGGCTGGATTACTTGGGTTACATTTGACGGATTAACCCGATTAAAATATTCGAAGATGATAGTTTCTGAGACGGATTCCACATTTCCACGAATATTGGTCGTCGTCAGAATGAACATCGGAATGAGGTGACTTTTCAGGAAATTTGGATTTTCTCTGAGAGCGTCTCTATAAGTGTTCAACAGAACTATACAAGGAATACAAAGATAAAAAAAAAAGAATCGTATATAATCGTATAAATACAATATTATGCATTATTATTCCTACCATAAATTATAATAGCTATTTTATACACTGATGTTAAATACAAATATTTTATAAAGCAAACAGAGAAGTTATAATTCAAGCTGAAACAAAGAACGCACGACTCGATTAGACATTTTTCGTAAAATATGGCCGAGAAATATTTTGCTGATCGTGAATAAAATAATGTCACGAAATAGAAAAGGTCAAGCTCAGTGTCATTGTGCTAATAAAAATATTGCACTACGCTTGTCATGACTTGATGCCATAACTTACAAAACATTTGAAGTTGGAAGAAATGCCACAAATAGCCAAATAAAAAAGAACGAAAATGTTCAAACAATTAACAACAAACACGCACGAAGATATTTGTAGTTATATATTAAAAGCGATCAGTACAGGTAATCCTATCTCCTATATTCAAGTAATAAAATATTAGAGAGTTTACTAAAATTGAAAATATCCAGTCTACATTACATATCAGTTGCTTTCAAAAAATGTAGTTTTGTGGCTACAAGTTTGTGACTACCAGAAACTATCCATAATTGTCGAAGACGAAGATCTGGACAGTACTTGAATTTAAATAACCACTTCATAAGTAAAGCCGCAAACAAGCGACGAGAAATCTCCAATATGAAAATAATGCTGAAATACAGGTACTAAAACTGAGCTCTGCTATAACGCTGCTTGAATATTCAGTAGCCAATGCGAGACTTTTTTGAAATTCTTAAAAACAGAACGTGGGATATGCAAGCCACAGTGAGAATACTCTGATCAAGTAGATACAAAAGAGCATGTTACTTATTTAATGTTAATATTACATAATAGTTACATGAAATTAATTGAATATGTACATGTTAAGATTCAGTCCAACATTCAGTAATCCCGGCCATTTCGTATTATATGACCTTTTCCTGAATTTTTTTTACTGAAAGAGAATTATTTTTTATCGAATCCTTCTCATATTATACACATTCCGACAATTAAATAATTAGACTGAGTTGATGGTATAAAATATAAACAAGGTAGTGGCGTATCGTGGCTTTAGACAGTGGGTAACTTTCCAAAAAATTTGCTGGTTAAATCCGGGTTCCAAAAATACTTGTTGGCTAAAAGCGGTTAAAATATATTGCGTTTAATCATTACACCAAAAAAAAAAGAATCCATATTTTCCTCGCTATATCCGGGAACTCGTTAAATGCGGGATAGTTATAAGTGTGAGCCTTACTGTATTTTACATGTTCCTCACCAAATTTTCTCTCTTGATCGACCGCTGCTTGATAGGTACCGAATAGTTTTTCAAAATTTTAACACATGACATTTTTAAAGTTAATGATAAGGTGATTATACAATAAACAGTGTTTGGTTGAAATAATTGATTATTCACCACCCCCCCTAGTAAAAATCACAATATGTATATATTATTATTATTATTATTGGGGAAGGAATGGTGAACAACTGAAGAATAAATTCATATAAAGTTGGAGGAGAAATGAAAATATAGTGGACTCGTGCTTTTACGAACATCCAATTTACGAATTTGACGTTTTACAAATCGTTGGGTCGGTTCCGAAAAATATCCTATTGAACTAACGTTAATTTCCACTACCCGATTTACGAACTAAAATTACACATTCATTCTGTTTTATTTCTGCAGTTTTGTCATCATTTCTGCGCCCTAGTTCTTTCTCATCATGCCCAACATGCAGCGACGCAATGTTGTCAGATTGAAGACAAAAGTTGACTATTTCGATGACATTTCACTTTTCAATCACAATAAAATCAGTCTTATTATTTAATTGTCGGACTGTATATATTCGCTGTAAATGTTACCTCACTATAAAAACCTTCAGCTAAATTTATTAAGACATATTCACGGATCTGGTATTCATTTATGATACTCACGAGGATACGTAAAAGCGCCTTCGTCTTTATTAACACCAGCAATAACTGGAATTCTTCGGAAATTACCAGCAACAAGTAACCGAGACGGTTCATCGGGTAGGAACTTCTGTTCTCCAACCTTCTCCACGATCGGTATTGCTCGTAACGGGTAATCTCCAAAAATCTACATTGACAAAATAAAATTTCAATTTTTATTTGAATAACGTACGATATAAATATAAAATAAATTTTTCATAGAGTATATAAGAAAAAAATCAAGCTTGCTGGCAATACCCATATTTTCTGTGGTAGGATGAAATTTGTTTTTATGTTACACTCTACAGAAAAACCGCAATTAACTGCAATAAAGAAGGCGGAGTTTATTTCGGATAAATGAAAGATCGAATTTTTAGAGTAAAGGTGCAAAAAAAAACTACTACAGTTATGCTAAACGCGTTTAATTATTTATTACTAAAATACAATATTGATAGCAAGAAATATCACAATGTATGTATGTACATTAGTTAAGATTATTGGTTTGGAAATCATCCAATATATTTGTATATATCTAACACATGCGAAGTACACTCTTTTGAAAAAAAA
This sequence comes from Dysdera silvatica, assembly GCA_006491805.2. Taxonomy (NCBI): domain Eukaryota; kingdom Metazoa; phylum Arthropoda; class Arachnida; order Araneae; family Dysderidae; genus Dysdera; species Dysdera silvatica. Next base: position 50,067,482 of record QLNU02015360.1, read on the forward strand.
CAAAAAGGACCCCTAAAAAATAATACGGTCATCCCGAAATTCGACATGCAAATGATTGAATTTTTAACGATCCCACTGTCACGCCAACATCGGAGTTGTAATTGGATACTCGCTATGATTTCTCTGAATTCGTTTTGGATTGTAAATCCGAAGAAGGGAAAAAAGAATGAATCGTTTTTTTATCAATTTACTATTTTTTACATTAAATAAAATTGTCAAATAAATATTTGGGGGCCCCTCCTTTCGCGGGGCCCTGGCACGGGCCACATGAGCCCTTGCCATAATCTGGCCCTGCATATGCACCCTAATAATTTATAATCAACAGTTAATTTCTTTCCAGCTCCTTACTGGCTACAAACACCATGTTTCCACTGGTAGTCAGGGCGTATATAATAATTAATTTGTACTTTTAGTTTAATGCAGTCGAATTTCGTTAAGATGAACACTAAAGGAGAACAAAGTTTGTTCGTATTAAAGGCAAGTCGTCTTATCCGGAAAGGATAGTATGCTATACAATCTGACGGGACTTCAGAAAACGGTTCGTATTAAAAATAATTCGTCTTAAGCGTGTTCGTCTTAACGAGGTTTGATTGTATGTCAATATCAAGTTCGCGTCAATTCCAAAAATAGAATATTTTTCTTTAATTTTTATGACAGTTTAACAGTTATTTGTATATGAATGCTGCACTTGCTGAGTATATCCTAAGTAAACTTCCATCTTAAGACGCAACGTATCTAGTTTATGAATATATAATGTGATTGTTTATGATTGACCCATCTATTAATGCGTGGGAACAAAAGTTACTAATATTATAAATTGCAGTTTCATTACACACACACACACAAACACACATATATGCCAATTTTTAAGACTTTAGTAAAAACGCTATAATTTTAATTTTGTAGGAATTTGATTGGTCCAGCGAAACAATCGTTTGTTTACACATTTTATCTACTCAATTTTCTTGGTAAACTATGTCATCATATTAATTAGATTTAAAAGCAGGTTAGATTGAAAGGAATAAACAATTTGTTTTGTAGTTTTACCTTCATTTCTCTTTGAGCATTTAAAATATCTAAGACGGGTTTGTTACGAATGCATTGAACGAGAGCTGATGTCGTATCCGCAGAGCAACTGATACGTTGTGCGATTTCCCTGGCATATCCTTGAGGATCATCTTCAATTGCCCAATCGCAAAGTGCTGATCCACTTTGCATAATGGCACGATTAAAAAGACCTGAAATTAAATTCTGAAAATTGTAATTCTTGAAAGTATTTTCTAATGCGTTAGCAGAACAGAAATTTCATTCAATCATTTGAGCTAGCTTGTGTTTTTGTAATCTAGTTATATCGATGATGTGTGCAAATGTGTTAAGTGCAAAAAAATGAACTTTCAAGAAAACGCAGTTTAAAAGTTTACATCTGTAGATCAAATTAATTAGTCAATATATTTGAGAGGAGTGTGGAATTGTTACAGTCCTTCGGTGGCGCAGTGTGGTAACGCGTTCTCCTAGTGCGCCGCTAATCCGGGTTCGACTCCCAGCAGTGCAAAGAACGCTTACTCAGAGATCTCATAAAGATCGCACTGCTCACTGTAGTCCGGGGTTTGGTTCCCTAGGCCTTAAGAGGTTCGGATTCCTCGGAAAACAGTAGGTCCCGGCGCAGCATGACCACTGTAGTCTTTGAGCCGTAAAACCACAAAGGAACTGTTACATGTGACGTATGTTATGACCTGTATAATGTATTGCACCCAAGTTGCCTACGGCCACTTGGGCATAAAGCTTTGAATTCATCCGTTAGACAGTGGTTAATTTTTGTTCGACGTTAGGCGCCATGGACTGTATTAAGTTGGTTAGTAACGGCCATTTGCTTTTATGTAGCTACAAGGTTTAGCTACAAGGTAATGCAGCTACAAGGTTTAAGTTATAACTCTTTTAAATTCGTTACGTTTTCGTTAGAAATAAAGTTTGCGTCCCAAAATCAGTTCTTGTTCCTGTCACCCTATTACATCCAAGTAAAATGTAGTCAGATCATTTAAGCAACAGAAACAAATTGTGTTGGCGCAAAGGCCATGGTTCTTACATGTTGGATGACCACCACATATTTACAGATGGTGCTTATATCATTACATTCAAATAAATTATTTTTACATGTGTGCACAATTGTCTGCTACCTAACAATAAAATTTTCTATGCATTTGTCACTATTTCTCCAAAATTTTGTTCACCACATTTGTACGCTACGTTATAGATACTACAAAATGATGTTTTTTGTAATTTCCGTTGTAGTTTAAAGAAATGCAGAGCCTTATCATGTTCATACGATAATAATCATACAATTATAAAATTTATCATGCCTTGACTAAGTGGTGAGACGATGTGCAAGGACACACTAGCTGCACCTGCACCTTGACCAAATAGAGTGATGGCGTTAGGGTCTCCCCCAAATTTGTCGATATTTTCTCTCACCCAACGAATAGCCAGCACTTGATCTTTCAGTCCTAAATTCCCGAGGGCAGAACTATCGCCAGTACTGAGGAAACCTGGGATTAAAATAAAAGTAACACAATTCTCAATAAAAGTTTGATAATACTGTATGTGGAAATTACAATAGCAAACCATTGTGCCGATGTCTTTTATATTAAGAAATTTTTAATTGAAGCTATTCACCTAGTACTCCTAAACGATAGTTGAAGGTTACAAGTATGATGCCTTTGTCCATCAGTTTTTCAGGTCCGTACATGTTCCCAGAACCAGATTCGAAATTTCCACCGTGGATAAATATCATCACAGGATATGTAACACGTAAATGGTCGCTAGAAGTCTGAAAAAAATGCATGTTTAGTTTCACATTGGCAATTAAACATAAACATATACGGAATATCTAGAATGTAACGATAATTTTATGAAAAAAAACCCCAACAAAACAAACAGGCACTTCACTTTTAATATAGATATCACATTGAAAAGTTTTTTAATGTGTTACGACATTTAAAATATATATAATTATTTAATATGATATTTTTAAATGCATTAAAAATGTAGTTGAGGGTACTGTCTCTATATAGATATTTAACGCATGATATTTAAAAGTATAGATATTTAAAAAAAAAAAAAGAAGAAAAAAAGAAAGAATGAACTGTTTAAGAATTTAAGGTGGATTTGGAAGGATTATTCAACACGATTGAGTTTTTCACATTCAAGTTTTATATCGGCTACGTTAGAGACTGTTGGATCCAATGAATCCGAAAACTGTGTTTAAGTAATGAAAAGGAAACGTAACCCACGCACTCACGCTGGAGTCGAATCAGCGACTCCTGGATTATTGGGTACAGCTATGCATGATTTTTTCTCGTATACTTATATGATATTATTTATTATAATGTAGTTTATTTAAATGAAAATTTTAATGGATTATTCAGTTCATTTATTCACAATAGCAATTCATTAATTTACAACTCACCTAAAAATTTGTTCCTTTTGTTGCATTTCCAACGAAATTGCATCTAAAATGGGCGGGGAATATCAAAATACATTATCCCCGATGAAAGACTGCTTCTGACACATTCGAAAGCTTGAGTGCTTTACTCTTATGTTATTTTTATTAACATTTAAACCTTTCAGAATTTTAAATACTTTCCAGGTACTCTTAATTTTATTTTGAAAAATGATATGCAATTTATTAAATTTAGAGAAATCATTAGATCTTCATTTATTCATTAGTTAAATTCAGAGTTAGAAAATTCTAATTTTATATTTTGTACATGATTTCATTACGTTGAATGTAAGCACATCAATTATTTTCCTCTTGATATGATTATTTTTTTACTGGTTTATACACTGTATAACAAAAACATCGACGCACCAAAAAGGAGTTGCCCGATTGTAATGACATTTCGTATGCAAAGACATTTTGACCAAACATGCAAATGATTAAAATTTGATGTCCAATGAATGAATAGCGGGAATTTCAGCGCATCGGAACTGAGTATTCGGCACGTGTATATAAGGAGCGATTCTCAATATGTGGTCAAAATTTTTGTTGCATTTTGACTGCGGATATCTTACGTTGACTGTAGCGATGCCTCTCCGAAAGATTCGTGCTCATTAAAAGCATATGTTAGAGTTTGAAAGAGATCGTGCTATCTGATTGAAAGAGGCTGGTTGGACGAATCGAAGAATCGCTGGGCATGTGGGTCGAAGCGATGAGGCGATTAGACGGTGCTGGCAAGAGTGGGTCAACAACGGCAGATGTCAGCGTCGGGACGGCAAAGGTCGACCTAGGGCCACAACAGAACGGGAAGACAGAGCGATTATCGGAGCATCGGATTCGTCATTATCAACTATCCAACGTGTGGCCCGCACACATGTGTCCAACATGACCCTCTGTAGACGACTGAGAGAGCGGAATTTACGCTCGCGCCGACCGTTACGCCGCATACCTCTCATACGTGTACACCGTCAAGTCCGATTACAGTGGTGCTGGGCTCGATCAACTTGGAACTGCGCTGACTGCGGACGTATAGTCTTTAGTGACGAGATCCGTTTCCAACTGTGTCCTGACGACAACCGCAGACGTGTCTGGAGACGTCCAGGGCAGCGTGGGGATCCTGCCCTTACTATCGCACGCCACACATGCCCACAACAGGGCGTTATGGTCAGGGGGTGCCATCTCCTTTGATAGCCGGACCCCTTTGGTGGTCATTTCTGGCACACTTACAGCACAGCGGTACGTAGACGACATTCTACGACCGGTTGTGTTACCGTTCCTTTTGCGACACCCTGGACTTACGTTTCAACAAGACAATGCCCGGCCGCACACGGCACGTGTTGCTATGAATTGTCTTCAAGCTTACCCAACACTTCCTTGGCAAGCTAGATCTCTTGATCTCTCTCACATTGGGAACATTTGGGATACTATGGGAAGGCGATTGCAACCATCCAGGAATGTTGACGATTTAGCCCGACAGTTGGAGACAATTTGGCAAGAAATTTCGCAGGACACCATCCGGGATCTTTATCAGTCTATGCCACGCCGGGTGACAGCTTGCATCCAGGCCAGAGGTGGACCAACGCCTTATTGACTTCCTCCCTTTGTAACGGTCAAACTCTGCAATAAATCATTCAATTGTTCTGAAATTTTAATCGTTTATTTTTCTATATGTGTTCTTCTTATCTACCAATTTTTATCGCAATCGAACAAATCCTTTTTGG
>QLNU02015360.1:50096369-50116658 GCA_006491805.2 Dysdera silvatica
AGTGTACCAAGACTCTACAGTTGATAGAAGTAACGTCCATAGATGGCTACAGCGCGTCAAAGAAGGTGATTTCGATATCAATGATAGATCCAGGGCTGGTAGACCGATCTCAGTCCAAACGCATGAAAATAAGCACGGGGTGGATCAAATGATCCAAGCTGATCGAAACATCACCACTTGTGACATCACGAAGGCACTGGATATGTCAAAGGGTAGTATTTTGAGCATAATTGAAACACTTGGTCATAGGAAAATATGTTCTAAATGGGTTCCTGAGCTCCCAACGAGAGAGATGAAAGCATCGCGTAAAGAAATTTGTCAAGACCTTCTTGAGGCATTCCCTTCCGATGGTGTTGAAGACCTCAAAGGTGTAATCACCTGCGATGATACGACCCTTTTTCTAAATGGCAATCAATGGAATGGACCCATAAAGGGCCCAGATCATTTTTAATCAAGTTAATGTCAGACCTCACACTTCACAAGTCACTCTCCACAAGATTGCATCATATGGGTGTCTTTAATGCCTCATCCTGCCTACAGTCCTGACCTGGCACCTTCAGACTTTCACTTATTTGGAAGATTAAAGGTTTTTTTACGTGGAGAAACATTTGATTCTGATGAATGACTGCTTTCTGTTGTTAGAAGGTGGTTTAAATCACAACCACCTATTTTACGAAAGTGCGTTTGTGAATTGAAAACAATGTTGACTGAGATGCGTATGCTGGGATGGAGGATACATTAAATGATGTCTGTTTATTCACTAATACTTGAACATTGTTATTGCCAATTTGTTTTGCAATATCTTTAAATTACTGTCTGTAGGAGCTTTTGTGCATTACTTATTGGCAAACCTTTGTATATGAGAGCGCTCATAAACATTGCCTTATAACCTCGCCTCGTAATATTTATTGAATATTGTTTTCATTTTCGCAGTCACATGAAAATACAGAGTGGTCTTGAATGCATGGTCGCAACTGAAGCGGCGGATTCTACACATACAATTCCGGTAAATTTAATTGATTTTAAAAAATCGCCAAAGAGAGCCCGACGTCTTTTGACATTAAATAAATTGAAAAATTCTTGAAATGGTGCATTGTAGCCATTTGTGAAACCTTGAATGTGGTGAGCGCAAACACTAAATTCACTGTAGTGCCCGAACGGCTAATTTTTGGAAAAAAATTCACTGAACAAAAAATGTTTATTTTGATGTTCTTCACCTGTTACACATACTTGGCAGTTCCCAACTCTTTTCTAGTGTGTTAAAAAAGGCAGTTTTAGGCTTATTTTCACTACATAGTAACACAGATCAGGAACAGGAAACTGAATTCCGGATTTTTTTGTCTCTACTATATTATTAGCTCAATCACTTAAATTATGTATCAAAAATTGTATTTAATTCATGTAATTGGCTACGTAGCAACGACATGATCGTGAACAGTAGTTACTCTCTACAGCCAAACCGGCCCCCTTGCGGACACGGGGATATGGGCAAATATGCCTTATTTGGTGTCCTCAACAACTCCTCTTACTTTGTTGGTAGCTCTCAGAACCACATGTATTTCTTCTTCCATTTAATTTGTTTACCACCTACCTCTAATCGTTCGATTACATAATCTCTGTGTGATGGAATTAAGAATCTTCTTTTTCGTTATTCCTCATTATAATCAAAATATTTATGATTTACTTATTAATTTTTAATGGAACGTCTCTATTTTCTTTAACTTCGGTAACCATCTCCATATTCTGAATTTGTCACCACAATCGCGGATTGAAGTAAAATTGAAAAAATTAAGGGGAGAAAATTCCTTACGCTCAGAACACTGGTTTCGAGATTTCGCACTCTGCTCACAAGAGAAACGCACGACCCCCCTTTCTACACATGGTCCTGATTATTCAATGTGTGAAGTCACACACATAATACATATATCATGCATTTATCCTATTTGATTTTAGATAATTCTCACATGTCTCATATCAACTATCAATGCAACTGTGCTTACTACCTGTCGTATCGAATACAACCAGTGGCGGAGTTAAAAATTTGCTACACTAGGCTCAGTATGTACAGTCACACTCTTCGTCTCTTCCAAAGAAAAGAATATTCTTGAAAAATAACTCACGCCTCTATCGTACTCTTAAATTTTTATAATGTATATGTTTCACATAGTTATTTAAACACATTTTAATTCTAATACTTTTATGTAACAACTAATAATATATAATAATTAATAGTTTATTTTTGCTTTGCACTCAGCACCGTCTCCTCACCCCCACCCCCCAAGAAATGCCGCCCCTAGTGTGTGTCTTATCCGCATACTTAAAAATTCGCCGCTGAATGGAACTATAAAAAGTACTGTTTTAATAACAATGAAAAATAAAAAGTAATACCTTAATAATAATAAAAAATAAGTATTGCCTTAATAACAATAAAAAATAATGCATGGTAATAAATTAATATGCAACTAAATAGTAATGGCATCAGTACTAAAAATAATACCCAATAATGTTAGCTCGTAAACAAAATCGTAATTAAACTATAGCTGCAACAGTGTTTTCTCCAGTCTATAATATACTCAATAACAAAAATCGACGCACCAAGAAAGAGTTGTCCGATTGTAATGAAATTTCGTATGCAAAGACATTTTGACCGAACATGCAAATGATTAAAATTTGGTGTCCAATGAATGAATAGCGGGAACTCCAGCGCATCGGAACTGCGCATTCAGCAGGTGTATATAAGGAGCGATTCTCAATATGTGGTCAAAATTTCTGTTGCATTTTGACTGCGGATATCTTACGTCGACTGTAACAATGCCTCGCCGAAAGATTCGTGCTCATTACGAGCATATGTCAGAGTTTGAAAGAGGTTGTGCTATCGGATTGAAAGAGGCTGGTTGGACGAATCGAAGAATCGCTGGACATGTGGGTCGAAGCGATGCGGCGATTGGACGGTGCTGGCAAGAGTGGGTCAACAACGGCAGATGTCAGCGTCGGGACGGCAGCGGTCGACCTAGGGCCACAACAGAGCGGGAAGACAGAGCGATTGTCAGAGCAGCTGTCACAGCACCGGATTCGTCGTTATCAACTATCCAATGTGTTGCCAGTACACATGTGTCCAACATGACCCTCTGCAGACGACTGAGAGAGCGGAATTTATGCTCGCGTCAACCGATACGCCGCTTACCTCTCATGCCTTTACACCGTCAAGTCCGATTACAGTGGTGCCGGGCTCGATCAACTTGGAACTGCGCTGACTGGGGACGTATAGTCTTTAGAGATGAGTCCCATTTACAACTGTGTCCTGACAACAACTGCAGATGTGTCTGGAGACGTCTAGGTCAGCGTGGGGATCCTGCCCTTACTATCGCACGCCACACGCATATCCACAATAGGGCGTTATGGTCTGGAGTGCCATCTCCTTCAATAGCCGGACCCCTTTGATGGTCATTTCTGGCACATTTACAGCACAGCCGTACTTTTTAACAACTTTTTATTTTTGGTGGTTAATGAACAATAATAATAGTACATACAGATAAACATGGTAAAGCAGATAAACAATAACCTTTGATGTCACAATAATGAATAGTTTATAACCACCCAGGCAGTAATGGTTAAAACGAGAGCCTGACAGAGCCCATACTGCCCAGGAGTAAGATTTAAATTGCAATCAAACGCTACACAAAACACCAGAGAACGATAAGTTACAAACAGTGGTTGAGAACTGATCCAAAGATGCAAAGACGCTTCAGAGGGTTAATTATAAATTTTGAATACAAGCAGATGTGAGAAGTCAGACAGAGGAATTCAATTGATTATTAGTGTTTAATGTGTAATTAGGAATTTCCGCACATTATTCTCAAATTTTAAACGTGAAATGAGAGATTTAGTTGATTGTGGAAGGGAGTTCCATATTTTTGGACCAGCATATCCCATTTTTTTGGAAGCAAGGCCAATTCTTGTACGATAGGATCTATAGTTAGCTCTAGATGAGGCTGGATAAAGATGTTGTGCTAATTGAATATCAAAATAGAAGGTACCAGTGTTACATCTTAAGTTATTGAACATAACGAGAGCAAGTTTATAACTCAATAATTTGTTTATTGGTAAAATATTATACTTGCACAATATTTCGGAGTTAGAGAGCGGTGACGTAAGTTTTAGTTTTATTAGATTAAGAAATTTATTTTGTAGTGATTGAAGTCTTCGTATATTGATTTTTGTAGTGAATCCCCATATTAAATGACAGTAGAAAACGTGAGAAAAGAAAAAAGAATAATACATGTCTATAAGCTTATTATTTTGTAGAAAATAGCTGATCCTACACATGATACCGATATTTCTGCTGGCCATAGAGCAAGTATTGTTTATGTGATCATCCCATTTTAAGTTGGACTGCAACGTAACACCTAAAAATTTAGTTTCACTAGACAGCTGCACAGAGTCATTTCCGGTTATATTGGGTGAGCATTGGGAGCTGTTATGTATGTTTTTGGAATTAGTAAATAATAGGCATTTAGCTTTATTAGTATTGAGTGTTAGGTGGTTATCGATAAAATACGGGGTGAAATTTTTGTTTATATATCATTTTGAACTGTAGAAAAAAGTTCGTAAGTTCCTTTTTACGGAAGAAGAGGCTAGTATCATCGGCAAAGAATATGATTTGCGATTGTGTTGGAGTGAAAAACAAATCATTTGTATAAAAAATAAAAAGTAGGGATCCTAATGTGGAGCCCTGGGGGACTCCACATAATGGTTGCATGGCATCGGAGTAGTATTCATTGATTTTAACATATTGAATTCCGTGGATTAGATAGTTTCTGAATAGATTATTTTGTTTACCTCTAATACCTGCATCGTGTGCTTTTGAATTAGTTTTTCATGATTTACAGTATCAAACGCTTTGGACAAGTCGAAAAAAACTCTCAAAATAAACTCTTTTTGATCTAATAATGAATATATGAAGTCAGTAGCTGTCAACAGGGCGTGTTCAGTTGATTTAGTTTTTTTGAATCCGAATTGATTGTCATGAATAATTTTGTTAGCATTTAAAAAATCGTCTAGTCTGTTATAAAGCAATTTCTCAAATTTTTTGTAAAGACTGAGAGAATTGAGATAGGTCGATAATTAGAAACATCACATTTAGAACCTTTTTAAAAATTGGGATGATTCGAGATGTTTTGAATTCTATAGGGATGTCCCCGAAACAGAATATCAGATTTAAGGTATGAATGAGAGCTATGACTATTTCATTGGCTACATATCTGACTTGGGCGGGATCAATGTCATCGGGTCCTGGTCCTTTATTGATATCAAGATTCATAAAAACCTTAAACGTTTCCATATATGTTATTTCGTGACGATATAATGAATTAGTGATACTGTAGTCATGGTGATTGTAAGTGAACGACATTCTACGACCGGTTGTGTTACCGTTCCTTTTGCGACACCCTGGACTTACGTTTCAACAAGACAATGCCCGACCGCACACAGTACGTGTTACTATGAATTCAAGCTTGCCCAGCCCTTCCTTGGCCAGCTAGGTCTCTTGATCTCTCTCCCATAGAACACATTTGGGACGCTTTGGGAAGGCGATTGCAACCATCCCGGAATGTTGACGATTGAGTCTGACAGTTGGAGACAATTTGACAAGAAATTCCGCAGGACGCCATCCGGGATCTTTATCAGTCTATGGCAAGCCGGGTGACAGCTTGCATCCAGGCCAGAGGTGGACCAACGCTTTATTGACTTCCTCCCTTTGTAACGGTCAAACTCTGCAATAAATCATTCAATTGTTCTGAAATTTTAATCCTTTCTTTTTCTATGTATGTTCTTCACATCCACCAATTTTTATCGCAATCGGACAACTCCTTCTTGGTGCGTCGATTTTTTTTTGTTATAGAGTGTATATATAATAATTTTAAGTGCGTTGGTTAAATGAAGCTCCTAAATTGATAATTTCACATACAGTGCTTACTTAATGGTTTCACAAATAATATCTTCTACAACAATTAATTCACAAAATACTTAAGATCAAGCTTAATAATTTAAATTTTAAATTAAAAGCACTTTGAAATTTTTTATTAAGTAAGGGTCAAGTTTGTCCATACTTTCACGTATTTCGTTTTTGTCCCCCCAAGACCAACTTCTTAGGGCATTTTAATTCGCAAAAAGGAAAAGAATTTGAATTATATATTTTTTTTTTCGCTTTAGACAAAAAAGTAGACGAAAAGCTTCGAAAGCTTTGGGCCCCGTTGATGTTAATCATTCATTTGCCATAATTTAAATATAAAGAGCGACTTTTGAATCTATTGAAATGAATTATATCTAACGAAAAGTTTATAGCCACAATACATGAAAAAAAAAAATACATAAAAGCGATTTTTACGCTCTGATTGCAAACTTCTTTATTGCGTGTTGTGCATGCATTAAAATTCAACTAATCGTTGAGGCTTCCATGACACGCAAATTTGTGGGCACTCCTTGTTCTTTTTGCGTGAAATTCATCTGAACGTTTTTTGACTAATAATACTATTAAAAACAGTAATCAAAGGGCAATAAGAAATCACGATAAGCATATATATATGCTGCGAATAAATGTTAAAAAAGTTGCGAATTGGAAGAACACATCATTATATACACCAAGTTAATAGCGTGTCACTAGTTTTAGCTCATACAAAGCAAAAACACATGGACAATGCGTGGTGTTGAAAACGTTGGAGGAGGTATTACGGCTCACATAAATCGGAATTTGCAGAGCATCCGAAGTTACCAGTGATGCTTGTGGATGTTGTTGAACGAATCTCTCTACTTCATCCAAAACATTCTCGATTGGGTTCAAACTTGAAACTTTTGGCCCAAAAGTTTTGGAGGGGGGGATTATTTGTCAGTAATAAAAACTCATTAAAATGCTCCTACTGCCGATACTGCTTGTTGTGACTCTTGACTGGTAAGGTGATGTATGAGTGGTGGATGGTTTTGTTGAAAGACATCATTATTTTGAATGGGTGAAGAATGTAGCTGAACAGCAAATGGCTTTTCCTGATAATAGGGGTTTCATCAAGTGTAAGTGACCAAAACTAGCCCTTGTCAATGCACTCCCAAAACATTACACCCCTTCCTCTACTTGCTTGTCGTACTCTAAATTGGAAGGTCAAATTCATGACTTCGTGTAGTCTACACCGCAGATACACATATTTTTGTGGACATGGTGAAGAAAATATGTTATTTAATTTTATATAACTTTCTTGTACACGTAGGACTTTCATGTGAGGCCATATCAAAAGTTTTGCAGCTGTTGGAATAGAACAACTAGCCTTCTTCAAACTAATTATTTTTCCCACGATGAAACTTACACACACACGCGCGCGCTTTATATATAAATTTTCAAAGATAAGAACTTTCAAAGGGGGAGATAGACTGGAAAAAGAGATGATGTGTTCATTATTATGGCGTATGATTAAAATACTGTCAAATATCCACAACGCCCCCCTCCAGACCCACTGGCAGATCCAGATTTTTTTTTTGCGTAAGTGTGTGTGGAGGAGGAGGGCAACAGGGCGCATATCTTGAAAACCAATTTATTAACGGTTAATAACTATTAGTTGATGGGTTTGGGTAAATAATAATAATAAGTATAATAATAAGTATAAATTCGTTATCTTCGAAGAGGAAATCGCCCTCTGCACCCCTTCCATATTTCGGTCTTCTTTCACTGCATAGTTTGAAAATCGTGGTTATAGATCGTGCAGTATCAGTATACTAAAGTATCAGAAAGAATATACAAAACGAAAAGAAGAGAAGGAAGTTCTTAGCGTATACACTGTACACACACACACACACACACACACACACACACACACATATATATATATATATATATATATATATATATATATATATATATATATATTATATTTAGTTATAGAATGCCCATTTTTATGAAATCATTTTTACAACTTTGAATTCTTAAATTTTCAAGTGTATGTGATATGTAGTCATGTATGAAATATATTTTTAGCATGGTTATTATTAATATTTAATCGATTATCTATATACAATTGTAGGTATACAAACTTTTACAAACAGTTATTAATCATTCATATATTATTAATATTAATTTGTACAAACAGTTGTTAATTTGTGATGTGTTGCCGAACATGTATCAATAGAAACGGCACTTTTATTTGTATAAATGTGTAAATACGTCTGAAACTAAAAAGGAAATATGCTAAAGGAAGTATCAACAAGACTTCACAAACCGCAAATGCAATATAAAATACAGAAACCATAAATATACAATCAAATCATACTACACAGCATAGATAATGGACTTCTTGAATTGCAATATAAGCATCGTGACGATAAATTTCTCAACTTCTGTGCAAAAGGTACCCGAAGTAATAAGCACAACAGCAAGAAGAATGGACGTTCCATCTAAATTACACACATACTGATTGTGAGAGAGATGCATACATTATCAAAGTTACATGGCGTGACTAACAAGACGAGATGTTTGGTTGCATGCTGAGCTGATTTTTACCGATTAATCCCCAATGAAAGCGTGCTCAACGTTAAAACCATAATAAAAGGTTATCGAAACTCTAAGGCGAAATTTTCGTCTCAATTAACACGCAAGCAGAAAAAAAAAGTACTGCCCATACAATTGCATCCCGCATTCAGATTATATAATATTAAAAATGTGCGACATAGGGAATCAACCATGATTTTAAAAAGCACAAACAACAAAATGCTGAGACAAAATCATCAAAGGAATATATTAATTATGTTCAGAGAAAATATTTAGATCGGTAATTACCAACCAAAAGAAAAACCGAGGAAAAATTAATCAAAAATATTTCAACCATTATTGTAAGTAACAAGAAAATCTAAATGGACGACGACATATAAACCAAAATCATATCTCATAAAGCAAACAGAATAAAACCATATGTCATAAAACAAACAAACCCAAAAGATTAAAGCCAAACAAAAAATTTGCGTAAAGTATACGACATCCTAACGTTAAAAGACTACAACAATTTTGAAAATACAAAGACTATTAAACATTAATACAGCTCAATATAAAACTAGCTAGAAAAAAGTAAAGCACATGCGAAGATCTAGTAGCAAACATCTTTTAATGAAAGTAAAATAAGAAAAAAATCTTACGAATTCTCCAGTACTGCGTATGTACGTGTGCACAGACGATCCAAAACGTATCGAAAATCGATTTACGCTAAAAATACGGGCACAGGAATAAATGGCTCTTGTTCGGTCATAATAGTTTATAGGAACAGTGATACTGCTTCAATAATAAGACGTTAGTTGCAAGCATAGAAATCTGAAAGAAGTGAGGTTCTCCTTTCGGTAAAATAAAATTACATAAATGTGCGCATACTAAAGTATACTTAAATTATTACAATACAAAACCATATGGAATAATATGAGTTTGCCATTTTTATGTTTCAGCTTATTAGAGCTATTGGTTGCAAATGTCTAAACGTTGTATGGTCGTTCGATTTTCAAGGAATTTGCGACCGCGATATGTCAACGATGGGAGTTTTTTGCACCTCTCGGAAACCCGATTAGTCAAATGCAGGGAGGATGACGTAGTAAAAAAAAAAAGTCCAAATATATAACCATGTTAGATATACTTTGACAATCATTTGCATTTGTATTTTAATTTTTTATTTTTAAAATTAAATACTGAAAACACATGTTTATAGATAGAGACAAAGAGATTGGTTAATTTTTTATGGTAAAAAGCCGTATACACATAACCAGGCCTGTAGCCAGGGTGAAGGGGAAAGGCGAAGGGCATGTAGAGCGCAGTGCACTAGGGGATTGTTCTATATATACATAAATACATCGATGGGGCAACTGGGGCACAAGCATGGGGCAACTGGCGCCACGCCCCTATTGGCTACGGCTTGGTTACAGGCCTGCATATAGCATTATTGATACCACTTCGTTGCTTATAATAAATTTGATTAAGCTATTAAGCTTTAATTTTGGAAACGAGAAGAATTTGTTAATTTTCCCTTTGAAAATAAAATGTGGAAGCAGTGAGTTTTAAGGGTTTTTTTATGATGCAATCTTGAATAATGTATAACGTTAAGACAAACGCGCAATGTTCTTTATTGGACCAGGGCTGTTGCCAGGCTGGGGCTAGTAGGAGCTCATCCCTCATGAAAGTGTAATCAGCCACAATGGAAGGTATTTTTTTTTATCAAAATTAATTATTGTAGAATTTTTTATTTTAAGTGTTTTGGTTTATATAAAATTGTATATGACAATGAGAATTGTTTCTTGAAGTTAAAGATATATTCAAAATAAATTTCGATTGTAGACGTCGTGTACATCATGTTCTTAACAGACGTTTGAGTCTTCATCTACTCTATACTTGATCTACTCTATACTTTCTACTTTGTTGTTTCTTAATATGAGAATTCTCTTGAATTTGAGAAATCCCTTGCTTTTTCTACCGGAAAGAGAGCCCCGTTACTAGCATCGCTACTGCTCTCTTTCCATTTCCCAAGCAAATCGTTTTTATAGTCTCCTGCGGTATAAAATAATAAGGAATAAAGTATTACTATTCCACTATTCTATTCTATTCTGTAATAAGGAAAAGGGAAATTATATATTTTAGTATATCTCTATAAGTTTTCAATGTAAAATTTACGTCGCGAAATTTATTCATTAATGTTAAACATATTAATCTGCTTTGACATTTAGTATTATTCGATATATTAACAAAATACATCAAAACATTAAGAATTTTAACCCCCTGCAACAAGCATTGAGATAACGCCCTGTATCGAACCTATTAGGATATATTTGATTTAATGTCTCTAACTTAATTTAATTTTATAGAAATGGTGAAATTCCCTCAGTGTCGAATGAATACTGGCATGTGCCTACGATTTTTGTAAAGCCAGAGTATTTGGGGCTTTATCCATATTAAACCCGGCCTGAAAATTTTTGGCGCCAAGAGAGTTATCTTAAATGTTAATGGATGGCTTCAATGATCCAATCCACCACCTTCGGATCTTTCGATCCTCAGATTCGATTAAGCTTGTTTGGTCATGAACGTACGGGGTGATATCAGTTGTCTATTACAGTGCCCCTTTGTCAAAACGACTGACAATTACCCGCCTTTAGATAGTAATTTGAAAACTGTCGAATACCCAAATGGTTTCTCAAGACCAAAAATGATGGACATTTGCGAAAAAAAAATGTCAATGGGCTACAAGACGATTAAACTAGATACCTTATTAAATAGGTCACCATTGGCGTAAGCATGGGGTGTTGATGGGGATTGTACCCCCCCACCATTGCAATGAAATTTTGTATATTTAACATAGGAATATATGAGTTGTAGCTCTGTAACCCCTCCCATTAAGCCTATAACCCTCCCTTATGAACTTTCTGCCTACGCTTATGTAAGTCACCATAATCTAGGGTAGTCCACTGAGAGCAGATTGTATGTTCTCTTCGAGCCTTTAGCCTTTTTTAAATAAAATGTATATTTTAAACTTCGACCTTTTCGATCCGTAGTGCTGTCATGATATAGCGTATATAGCCGTTAGAAATACATGTTGCAACGGACAGTTCAGACGTCATAAAAGAACATAATCATTTTTCTAAAAAAAATCTTTCCTTTTGAAGGATTAAAAAAAAAACTAGAGTTACCAAAAGTTTGCTTTGTTGTTGCAAGCTGTTGCCATTTTTAAGCAGGCTATTTCAACATATGTAGTATATCGTACAAGTGTTTTGTACTTTGACCTTCCTTTAATGGCATGTTTCGTCAATTGTAAACGGAAGTCGTGGGTATGTAAAAATAATTAAATTTACGTTCTTTTTATTACTATTCCATTGTAATAACTGGATTCTGTAAAGGAATATAAATTTCCATAAGTTTATTTAAAAGGCTCAAGAGAAATCTGCGGTTACGGGGTGAGTAAGCGGTTTAGAAGAAAGACCTTTCCATTCAAAAGCTGGAACAATGGCTAAGCTAGTCATACCAAACTAAGGCTATAAGGCTTACAATTAACGTTAACGGATAACCGCAGGTAATAGATAAAACCGAACGTACATATCATTTCAAAATCTATATCCTTTTGCTTCGTAATTTACAAACTATTTTGTATAAAAATATTTCTATGCGCAGGAGCGTGCTTACGGCTTTAGCGGCCCTGGGCGAAACAGATTTTAGCGGCCCTCAAAAATGTTTTAACGTAACATAACGATAAAAAAGTTGAATGGGGTTTAGCATTACAAAATAAAGTTCTTCACTGGTCCAAACGCCAAAGGTAACTAGAAGATAATGAAGTCAAATTAAGAATAAATATTTCTAAACACAGCTAGGGATGTATCAATTACTTGGCATTTCTTAAGTTCGATGTTGTGGATAAATGAAAGGGTTTTATTTACTTCTACTGCCGCATTATAAACACAAAGAAAAACCAGTACGATGTAATTATAAATTTCTGATTCTCAGAACTTTGTGATGAGTTCTTTTTGCTGGAAACCGGGGGCCTTTGTAGTGGCTATAGGATCACAACAATAAACAAGATAACATGTATAGTTTACTGATGCTAACGCATTTGACTAATAACGTGTATATTTATTTTGACCACCATTTAGAAGTTTCATCAACGTCATGGGAAATATAACGTCACACACAAAAGGTCAATTGATGAAATACTCTGGGAAGGTATATAAAGGCCGCTAAAAACTTATTTCTTGATGCTTGTACTGCATTTTTTTAGCGGCCCTGGGCGGCCGCCCAGCTCGCACCCCACTGAGCACGACCTTATCTATGTGAAATAAAAGTTTTCGAAATTGAACGAAGTTTAATTATATTTGAACATGGCGTACAGTTTGTACAGTAAACAAATAGGCAATATATCAGCATAACATTGGTAGCAAAATCTGTAGTAACAAGTTCATAAAACTAACTAAATTTAATAAGCTTTAACAAATAAACTTAAATTATTTATGTAACAAGAAATATTGCGTCTGTTAAAAGCTCCCTTCGAACACTGGCGTTCGTAGAAAATTCATAAAGGGAGGTTACAGAGATACAATTCCATACATTCGTTTGTTTGTTTGGATTTTTTATGGCGCAAGAGCATCTGGGCTACTACGCCAAAGACAAAATTTCATTGCAATAGGGATTACAACCCCCACCAACACCCCCTGCTTACTCACTGTGTCTTCGAATAATACAGATTTATTTATTTCATGTAGTTTAGCATAAGAAACTTGCTTTCTAAAGATTGTTTAAAAAATTTCTCCCCATCTTTAGTGTTCCTGAGCGTTTAGAATGTCTTGAAAGATATTTTTGGTTTTAGATTATTTTTGTTGGATGATGTCCATCAATCGATATAGTTAATCGATATTCCGAAATATCATAAACCACGGTTTGAATTGCGTAATATCATATTTTTCCTAGTCCGCTAGACTCACAATTAATGAATATTTTTATCCAGAATTTTGAGACTTTAGTTTTTAAGTGCTTGATATATTTTCTAATTTTTACTGTAAATATTTCCTTTCCATGAAACACAAGCCCAATATCCTTATCTCCATATATATATATCATCATCATCATATTCAACCATTATCTATCCACTGCTGGATGAAGGTCTCTCCAAATGCTTTCCACACAAGTCTATCCTGGGCCATTCGTTTCCACGTCACCCCAACCTGTTTTCTTATTTCATCCACCCATCTAGTTTGAGGACGTTTTCTAGGTCTTCGGTGGTCTCTTGGAATCCAGTTCAGAATTTCTGTTGTCCATCGTTGATCAGTTCTTCTTGCAATATGCCCAGCCCATCGCCATTTCAGCCCTTTTACTTTAACAATGATGTCCTCTACTCTAGTTTGCTCTCTCACCCAAGTGTTTCTTTTTCGATCTCTCCTAGTTATTCCAAGCATGCACCTCTCCATGCTCCTTTGCGTTGTCTGTAACTTTCGTATTGCTCCAACTGTTAGACTCCATGTCTCTGATCCATAAGAGAGGACTGGCAATACACACTGGTTGAAGACCTTTCTTTTTAGACACAAAGGCAATTTCCCCTTCAGGATAAAACTGTTTCTTCCAAATGCACTCCAGCCAAGTTTAATACGTCTGTTGAGTTCTTTCATAATGTTGCCATCCATTGAAATCAGCTGGCCAAGGTAAATATATGAATCAGCAATTTCTAGCTCAATGTTGTCAACTTGTATTTTTGTTTCCTCTACAAAATTATTGAACATGATCTTAGTTTTTTGTAGGTTCATCTTGAGTCCAACTTCTTTACTTCTAGTTGAGAGCTCCTGTACCATGTCTTGGAGTTCTGATGGGTTCGTTGAAAAAATAACAATGTCATCAGCAAACCGCAAATGATTTAAATATTCACCATTTATTTTTATTCCCTTGTTATTCCAATTTATCAGCTGAAAAATCATCTGTAAAGCTGAAGTAAAAAGTTTTGGAGAAATGGTATCTCCCTGCCTCACCCCTTTGCCAAGTTTGATAGTTTTGGTATCTTTATGTAACCGAAATTTTGCACTTGCATTTTTATACACACGTTTCACCATGTCAATGTACACATCCTCAATGTCTGTTGATCTTAAAGAGTTGATGACTGCTGATGTTTTAATAGAGTCAAAGGCCTTCTCATAGTCAATAAATGCAACACACAATGGAAGTTCATATTCATGTGTTCTTTCAATTAATTCTCTTAATACTTGAATATGGTCCACTGTACTGAATCCACTTCGAAATCCAGCTTGTTCTCTTGGTTGAGCTGCATCTAATTTTTTCTGCAGGCGATGTGTTAGTGACTGATCACAGGCGGTCAGTGTGGCATGAAAGCAGGGGGTGCTAAGAATCACTGGAATGGCCCAGGCTGCCGTTTGTTATTGACCTTGGCTACGTTTAATGGACGATCCCTTGCTTCTGAAGCAAAACTTCAGGAATTGGAAGAAGAACTTGACAAGATCAAATGGGACATTGTAGGACTCAGTGAAGTTAGAAGAAAAGGTGAAGAGTTGGTGGAACTTAAAAGTGGACATTTGTTTTATTATAGAGGAACGGAAACTGGAAGAACAAGTGGTGTTGGCTTCTTAATCAACAAAAGAATTAAAGACTACCTTCTTGAAGTCGAAAGCACGTCAGATCGAGCAGCGAGGCTCGTTGTTCAACTAACCCAGCGATACCAACTTCAAATAGTACAGGTATATGCACCAACATCAAGCCATACCGACGAAGAGGTTGAAGAATTTTATGAAGAAATCAAAGAGTTACACACCAAAGGGAAACAACATATCAAGCTCATCATGGGGGATTTCAATGCAAGAATTGGACAACAGGAACAAGGAGAGACATCGGTTGGTAAATACGGATATGGGGAAAGGAATGAACGTGGCGATCAACTCATCGAATTTGCAGAAGCTGAAAATCTTAGCATCATGAATTCATTTTTTAAGAAGAAACCGCAAAGAAAATGGACATGGAAACACCCAAATGGGGGAACTAGTGAAATTGACTATATCCTGGCAAACAAGAAATCAATTATTGAAGATTGCAGTGTACTGAACAGATTTAATACTGGAAGTGATCATCGAATGGTGAGATGTAAAGTGCACTTAAATACTAAATTAGAACGACAGAAGCTCATTAGGAAACAAGTAAGTAAGAGGGTGGATTTAAAGAAATTAAAAGAAAATACCGAGGCATTCAAGTTGGAATTAAAAAATCGCTTTTCTGCACTGGAAGGACTTATTGATGAAAGTGATATCTCAGAAGCAAATGAAAACATTGTTAAGACAATAGTTGAAACTGCTGGGGAAATTGGTGGTGTAACCTGTAAAAAGCACAATAGCAAATTATCTGAGAAGACGAAACAGCTCATGAAAAGGCGAAGAGATATGAAGGTGGACAATCAAAATACCAGTTCCAGGATTGAGTACATAGAACTTTGTAAAACTCTGCGCAAAAGCATGAAAGAAGACATAAGAAAATTCAACTGTGAGCTAGTAAGGAAAGCCATTGAAAATAACAAGAGCCTTAGGGTTGTTAAAGGAAGTTTATCTGTTGGGAAGAAACACATCATTGCATTAAAAGGAGAGGATGGCACCGTAACAAGAAATAGGGAAGAAATACTTAGAAGAGTTGAAGAATTCTACAAAAATCTATACGAAAGTAACAGTGGATTAAACGAAGACATTGAAATAGTCGAAGGAACAGCTCCTAAAATCTTAAAAGAAGAAGTTTCATTTGCAATAAAAAGTATGAAGAAAGGAAGAGCCCCTGGTGATGATGGTATTACATTAGATATCCTAAAAGAAGCTGGAGAATATGTAGAAGACATACTTGCAAAATTCTTTACCAAATGTCTTAACAGCGGTAACATACCAAACCAATGGGATTCTGCAACAGTAATTCTTTTGCATAAAAAAGGTGATAAAGAGGATTTGAAAAATTACCGACCAATTAGCTTGTTACCTGCTATTTATAAAATCTTCACAAAAGTGCTAACACATCGCCTGCAGAAAAAATTAGATGCAGCTCAACCAAGAGAACAAGCTGGATTTCGAAGTGGATTCAGTACAGTGGACCATATTCAAGTATTAAGAGAATTAATTGAAAGAACACATGAATATGAACTTCCATTGTGTGTTGCATTTATTGACTATGAGAAGGCCTTTGACTCTATTAAAACATCAGCAGTCATCAACTCTTTAAGATCAACAGACATTGAGGATGTGTACATTGACATGGTGAAACGTGTGTATAAAAATGCAAGTGCAAAATTTCGGTTACATAAAGATACCAAAACTATCAAAATTGGTAAAGGTGTGAGGCAGGGAGATACCATTTCTCCAAAACTTTTTACTTCAGCTTTACAGATGATTTTTCAGCAGATAAATTGGAATAACAGGGGAATAAAAATAAATGGTGAATATTTAGACTACTGCGTTTGGTTGATGACATTGCTATTTTTCAACGAACCCATTAGAACTCCAAGACATGATACAGGAGCTCTTTACTAAAAGTAAAGAAGTTGGACTCAAGATGAACTTACACAAAATTAAAATCATGTTCAATAATTTCATAGAGGAAACAAAAATACAAGTTGACAACATTGAGCTAGAAATTGCTGATTCATATATTTAGCTTGGCCAACTGATTTTAATGGAAGGCAACTTTATGAAAGGCTAAGAACTGAACAGCATTAAACTTGTCTGGAGTGTATTTGGAAAAAATAGTTTTATCCTGAAGGGGAAATTGCCTTTGTGTCTAAAAAGAAAGTTCTTCAACCAGTGTGTATTGCTGGTCCTCTGTTATGGATCAGAGACATGGAGTCTAACAGTTGGAGCAATACGAAAGTTACAGACAACGCAAAGGAGCATGGAGAGGTGCATGCTTTGAATAACTAGGAGAGATCGAAAAAGAAACACTTGGATGAGAGAGCAAACAGGAGTGGAGGACATCGTTGTTAAAGTAAAAGGGCTTAAATGGCGATGGGCTGGGCATATTGCAAGAAGAACTGATCAACGTTGGACAACAGAAATTCTGAACTGGATTCCAAGAGACCATCGAAGACCTAGAAAACGTCCTCAAACAAGATGGGTGGATGAAATAAAAAAACAGGTTAGGGTGGCGTGGAAGCGAATTGTTCAGGATAGACTTGTGTGGAAAGCATTTGGAGAAACCTTAATCCAACAGTGGATAGATAATGGTTGAATATGATGATATATATATATATTCCAATATGTACTCTGGTACAAGGCGAATCCAGAGGGGTGTCCTCCGAAAATAATAAAATTACCCTTATTAGAGGTATCTCTAGAATGTCTGGCATTGATTTACATGCGGTGTTTGGTGTCCTCCTTCGTCCCAAAAAAATATTTTCGTAGGCCCTGTAATGATAGCGTTTAAAATACTTGTTGATGAAAACTGTTCATCAATTATTACTTATAATATAATCTGTTGTAACCCAACGCATCCTGTTTCGACAAGATGGTAAGACGTCACGTTTTTGACCGACTGTGAAGAGAGAAGCATTGTTCATTTAAAACATTTACAATAATCCGTTTTCATACCTTCCTACTTTAAACTAATAAATGTAAACAAATTAAGTTAACGAACAGCTTCATTTTAAGTAATTAAATGCCACCGATTTTAAATTATTGAATATCATGAATTTTAAGTCATTGGATATCACTAAATTCAAGTCACTGAATATCACTAAATTTAAGTCATTGATTGTCACTAATTTGAAGTCATTTAATGTCATTATTTTTTAATCATTTAATGTCATTAACTTCAAATAGAATGAATTGAACGGAACACTGAGCATTGTTATTTATATGTTTAATTGTTTTCCACTAAACTCTTATATCGCCTATTATATATTATATTATATTATTGGCGACTTTCTAAAATTGCTTAATAAAAATGGACTTTCTCCACTAAAAAAGTCGCCAAATGCCGCTTCGTAGGCAATTCTTGCTACCTTGTGCGAAGTGGATGGAAGCAATTAAATGACTGTAGCGCCGTAACGGCGCATTTTAGGAAAATATTGTTAAGACAAAAAATTTTCATTTTTAAGCCCTTTACTGATTGCACATGCTTACGAATTCCCTAATGTGTACAGTGTGATAAAAAAAAAAATTTCATGTTTTATCTCACTACAGGGCAATACAGATCACGATTAGGAAATGAAATTTCGCATTTTTTTGTCTCTGCTATATTATTAGGCCAAAGACTTAAAATCTGTATCAAAAATTGTATTCAATTCGTGTAATTGCGTACGCAACAACGAAGATGGACGTAAAACATAAATTCTCTATACAGACAAGCTGGTTTCTTTGCGAACCGTGTGAGTTCCACCAATACTGTTTATTTAACGTCTTTTCCAACCCTGAAATTTTCCAAACGTTATTCTGAAACACCCTGTATATTAATGCTATTATGATACTTCATATAAATAACAATAGTGTCAACTTTTGGATCTGTGTCGCATCAGGTAGTTTATGTACGAATAGCCGGATATACAAAAAGGTAAATTGACCGCACATATACATGGCCTCGATGGTTCTGTCACTTTCCATTTCCAGAGTGTGTAAATATCACAATATTAATATTCACAAGGTCGCGCCACGCCAGCATTCGTGCATGCACATCGTAATTAATAAAAATTTTAATTCCCTCTACCATGTAGAAACTCAAACCGCTAGAATGCGGTTGTGGCGTCCCACGTTTCGCCAGGTAGATGGTTGCTGATTCACTTCGACTTTTCGTTAACAATAGACGTCCTTGATTCTTTGAAAAATGACAATTATCGCATATACCAATAACTTTCTTCAGTTGCGCCATACACTCGTTAGGATTCAAAAGTCTATTATATCGTCTTATTTTTAGTTCCTCGAAAACAAATTCTATTGCTTCACTGTTGCATTCAATCTTTCACCGCAATTTTCTTTTAATAAATAATAAGAAAAATAGGCCTCTTACGGTTTTGTCTTTGCTGGCATGAAGATTGCAATCAAAATAATACGCAATTGTTTTACCATATCCGTCCATATTCCGGTTTTTTTTCAAAGTTTTTTTTTTCAACGACACAGATTTTTAGATTTTGCGAACATTATCTGAACATTTAAATCCAAACTTAGATAGATAGATAGATAGATAGATAGATAGATAGATAGATAGATAGATAGATAGATAGATAGATATTTATTTACGGATGATGGACGGACGACGGATGGATGGTGGATGGATGATTCGTATTATCTACTCAACAAACTTATTTTATTTCTTCCCGCAATTTTCCACCAATTCTCCTCGTACCAAGCTCTTTACTTATAACATATTAATTTGGTTTATCATTTTTCATTCGCTATTATACCCAAAAGGTGGTCACATGCTCGTATCCAAGGGGGGGGGGGGATCTTAGGGACCGGTCACCTCGAAACTAAATTTGTAACGGGGAAACCGCAAAAATATGTATATGTATTTAATTGTCAAACTTGTATAAATGTGGATAAAAAAACCCTCTCAAACCTTGAATAATTATGAAAATTCTGACCACAAATCTAGTTTTCTAGACCACTGTATTCTGAAATTTCAGAATACTTTGAAGAAAAAATATAGAACACATTTCGTTTAAAAGGGGACATTACAAAAAATGCAAATTTGGTAGCAAAATTACAAGCAAAATTTTACAATGATGTCTGAAGGCAAAATTTATGTTTCTCATTTAATTTTGAATGGCGAATTTATATTTCTTCTTT
>QLNU02015360.1:50116758-50140846 GCA_006491805.2 Dysdera silvatica
AAAAAAAAAAAATTAAACTTGGGGCTCGCTGAATTCTATTCTAAATACATCGATAAGAACATCTTCCCAACCGTCTGATAGAGATGAGTTTGGGCTCAATTTTTGAAGCCCGAGCCCGCCCAGCCCCAAACACTTTCTGGAAATTTGAACCGGGGCCCGTCTCATCTCTACCGTTTGACTGCATGTTCTGAAAACGTTACTATTCGGAAGTACTTACATCTGCGTATAAACGTACGCAGAAAATTTATAAGGGGGTTAGAAGCTTAGAGTGCTACCACTCCATATATTCATATGTATATATACAAAATTTCATCGCAATGGGGTGGGGTTACAACCTCCATCAACCTCCTCTGCATACGGCAGTGCGTCTACGACAACTCTTTTCTTCAAGAATGAAGTTAGTAAACTCAAAAGTTGGGACCAGAATAACTGACGTCCACCTTGGAAACACTCTTAGGGTTGCAACATCAAAAATAAGACCTGATACTGACAGGATTGTTAAAAATAAGCAGTGCCAAAAATCACACTAAAAGGTTTGATTTCGCTTTATATATTAACAACTAAAAGTATTGTAAATGTTTTTTGCTTCCATACGTATTTTACATTGTAATATATATATATATATTAAATCCACAGGCGGATCACAAAATATTTTCAGGTGACGCAAAACCAATAAAGAGATCGTAGAAAAACATAAACGAAGGCTGATCCAGCGGGGCAGAGCTGCCTGGATTACGCTTAACTGTTCAGTCTTAATATTACTAGTACATTGGTGCGTCCCGCAGGCCAACAAGCAGGGCCTGCTCACCGCAAAGGAGTCCAAAGCCCGGGCTTTGGGACTAGACTCTAGCAGGAGTGGGAACTGCACGGTGAACAATCCTTCTGCGCATGTGTGTGAACCACGCACATGCTCATAATATAATCTATTCTCAAAGCTCGGGCTTTGGACGCCTTTACGGTGATCAGGCCCTCGGACTGAAAAATGTTGACGACCCCTGGTGTATGCTTTGGCCAACAGATACCAACAGAAAAAATTTTATTAACGAGCTTTCAGTAAATTGGTTAAACTTGGCTGTGGACAATGGGATTAGGTATTTGACTTGTTTTTAACGGAGGGGATAAGAAGGGCACTGGCATGCATGTTTTCAGAAAAAATATCAGGCGTGCTGCAGTTTGGAAACGATACTGATTAAGGTTCTGAAATCGTATGCACGTATTAATAACATTTACAAAATTATATCCAAAATTTATTCTCGCGTTTCGATTATAATATTGGTTCTTATTATGAAATAGGTGTTTCGAGTTTCTTTCTAATTTTCGACTACGCGCATCTAAGATATAAGTAATGTGAGTGACAACTTCATATTCAGGTAATAGTTACACTCTATAACAAAAAAAATCGACGCACCAAGAAGGAGTTGTCCGATTGCGATAAAAATTGGTGGATGTGAAGAACATACATAGAAAAAGAAACGATTAAAATTTCAGAACAATTGAATGATTTATTGCAGAGTTTGACCGTTACAAAGGGAAGTTAATAAGGCGTTGGTCCACCTCTGGCCTGGATGCAAGCTGTCACCCGGCGTGGCATAGACTGATAAAGATCCCGGATGGTGTCCTGCGGAATTTCTTGCCAAATTGTCTCCAACTGTCGGGCTAAATCGTCAACATTCCGGGATGGTTGCAATCGCCTTCCCATAGCGTCCCAAATGTGCTCTATGGGAGAGAGATCAGGAGACCTAGCTTGCCAAGGAAGTGTTGGGCAAGCTTGAAGACAATTCATAGCAACACGTACCGTGTGCGGCCGGGCATTGTCTTGTTGAAACGTAAGTCCAGGGTGTCGCAAAAGGAACGGTAACACAACCGGTCGTAGAATGTCGTCTACGTACCACTGTGTTGTAAGTGTGCCAGAAATGACCACCAAAGGGGTCCGGCTATCAAAGGAGATGGCATCCCAGACCATAACGCCCTGTTGTGGGCATGTGTGGCGTGCGATAGTAAGGGCAGGATCCCCACGCTGCCCTGGACGTCTCCAGACACGTCTGCGGTTGTCGTCAGGACACTGTTGGAAACTGGACTTGTCACTAAGAACCATACGTCCCCAGTAAGCGCAGTTCCAAGTTGATCGAGTCCAGCACCACTGTAATCGGACTTGACTTTGTGAAGGCGTGAGAGGTAAGCGACGTAACGGTCGGCGCGAGCGTAAATTCCGCTCTCCCAGTCGTCCGCAGAGGGTCATATGTTATAGTTATCTGGAAAGGGATACATGTGTGCGGGACACACGTTGGATAGTTGATAATGACGAATGCGGTGCTGTGACAGCTGCTCTGACAATCGCTCTGTCTTTCCGTTCTGTTGTGGCCTTTGGTCAACCGCTGCCGTCCCGAAGCTGACGTCTGCCGTTGGTGGCGAACTCTTACCAGCACCGTCTAATCGCCTCATCGCTTCAACTCACATGTTCAGCGATTCTTCGATTCGTTCAACCAGCGTCTTTCAATCCGATAGCACGACCTCTTTCAAACTCTGACATATGCTCGTAATAAACACGAATCTTTCAGTGAGGCATTATTACAGTCGACGTAAGATATCCGCAGTCAAAATGCAACAGAAATTTTGACCACATATTGGGAATCGCTCCTTATATACACCTGCTGAATGCACAGTTCTGGTGCGCTGGAATTCCCGCTATTCATTCATTGGACACCATATTTTAATTATTTGCATGTTCAGTCGAAATGCCTTTGCATACGAAATTTCATTACAATCGGACAAGTCCTTCTTGGTGCGTCGATTTTTTTGTTATAGAGTGTATGTTATTTTAAAGGTAAGATAAAAATTATACGCATTTATTTTACCTTAATGTCTTTTATAGCACATAAATGTCTTCGAAAATGTGAGCATATGCAGCTAAATAAAAAGTGTCTGTTATTCCATTATTTGTTTTAATTAAAATTCATAAAAGTATTTAAAATTATAATTTTATATTTTACTCTTATGGAAAAATATAATCAAAGGCTACAACGCTTCACGATCTATCCAAAAGCCATTTCTGCCAAACTTCATTGAAGATGATTTTGCGCTCGCTTCTTAATGATTCTATAAGCATTATTTATTGCGTATAAATTAATATAAATAAGCAATTTTTGTTTAAGTTCTTACGGTGCAAAATGGCTCGTGTCGATTTATTGTATAAAATGATAATTTTCTAATATACTGTATTCATAGCAACCGAAAGTAATTTAACCCAATGTGGCATAACGGGAGAAAAGTGCAATTTCTGCTTTCTGTACAGTCAGGATTAGATGCTGAAGAACACTTCATCTGGAGAGAGGAAATACTTTTTTGAAAAGAAAGAATAAATGCACCCAAAACAGAAAGAGTTCTGTCGTTATGAAATACCGCACATGCAATATATATGTAACAATAAAGGAATTAAATGAAGGAAGGTCTTTCTATAAAAGAGCAATAGCGCCATATCGATTACGTGTTAGTACGTAGTAAATGTCCCTCTGATGGAAATATAAGATATTGCTGTATGCAATTTATTAAGTCTAATGTTGCTTTGTGGTAGATTTTGCCAGATGTACAATTGTTGGCCTACTTCACTCATATTCTGTAATCTCTACAACTACCTTCTGAATATGTTCCAAAGATGCTAGATCGGTGAAAGATATGGGAACTTAATTGACCATGGGGGTTTATGAACTTAATGAAAGCATTTTTGAGGGTGTGTGTGATATAGCATCATCGTGCTGATAAATAGCTCCTGGAAGACTTGATACTACAGGCAATGTAATTGGCTGTAGACTGTTGTCAATATATAGGCATGCTGTCGAAGTACCTTGTGTCAAAACTAGGGAAGATTAGCTGCCATAGGAGACGACAACTTACACTCTGATTACAGACATGATGGCAATTTTCCGATTAACTACTGAAGCCGGATTGAAGCGATAATTACTCCTCCTTCGTACATGGATGCAGTGATAATCTTCGCCAAGAGAAAATCTAGATTTGTCGCTGAATACAATACGTCTCCAACTGGACACTGTCTAAAATATATGGAATCAAAAGCACTTCATATGGTGCTGCTCATGATGAGGGGAAAGGAGGATCGGTGGTAGACGCTTTAAGGTACATCGAGAATGAAGTCGTGACTCTGCTAGTCGTCGCTACATATTGTCTTTTGATACTACATGATGCGTTGAGAAAGGTACATATATGTCTTTGGATAAAGGACAGAGACACGATGTCCCGTACACCATTGATGCCACTATGGTTGCTCTCGTGATTACACGATATTTGTTTTCCTGCTATATATCTTCTATTCTATCTATCTTCTTGCTAAATATCTTCGTGGTGGTCATGTGCGTCTTCCTGGACCCTACTACTACCATCAGCGTTTTACTGACTTATCGCTCCGACCAAGATGGTGACTGATCAATACCTCGCTTTATCTTAAGCTTATGAAACTTTCCTCAGACTTCCCAGTAATCCCGGCATAAAAGTGAAGCGTAGGGGCTCTTCATGCCTGATTATTTAACGAAGTGAAGCGGCAAAAGCATCAGGTTTGTCCGTCCATGCAAACGGTGCAAGCTGTATTGTCTTTGGGGTGCTCCCTACTCGTGTGCTCCGAAAACGCCATTGCCGATGAAATTTTAATTAGTGTGGTGGCATTTGTAAGCTGAGTTCGGCGGCTCTCGCTCCATTATTTAGGAGTGCGTCCTTGTTTTTTTTCAGCAGAACTTATATTACATACTTTTTTCCCGTATGCCTATCATCTCCGTTACGTCGCTAACCGTGGCGAGACCCGCAGTACACCAAACAATAAACAAATGTTTGAAGTTCGCTCTTATACTTTATTCTAAAGGCTAACATAAATGTTTCAAAAACGTTCATGCACTATTGCATCTTGCAGTGCATTTTCTGACGACATACATATTCATCGCGTCACAATAACTCGTCTGTACCTTGTTTTCCGGTGCATTGACCGCTTAATACTGGCTTATAATATTATCGCTAGGTTACATTCATGTAGATCAGTATGTGGGGCAGAAGAATAGAAATTGGGACCATTTTCATAAGTGACTATAGTTAATAGTGTAGTCAATGCATCAATGCTCATAATAAAAATAAAAAAAAAATATTTTTTTTTTCAAAACATTGATAGGCAATGCGTATTGGAAAATGTAACTTTACTAAAGTATTTACAACCGAATTAAGTCTAATTGAAAGAACAAAATCTTAAAAATATATTGTTCATATGTTGTTGGTTTTTTTTAACATGTTATAAAAGTTGCTTATTGTTTTCAAGTGTGCTTATATATTTTAAGAAGCTATATCTTTTGCTAAATACATTTCCAGCCCCATAACATCTTAAAATTCAATCGTACTGCATTTTAAATTTACTACGACTAGTTTTGAGTTTTGTCTGTGTTTTCATGACGCAAGGACACAAACCTCACTGCGACCTACAGTTTTCCGAGGTATCCGAACTTCTTCTGTCAAGGGGACCAAAACAGACTATGGTTGGAC
This sequence comes from Dysdera silvatica, assembly GCA_006491805.2. Classification (NCBI taxonomy): domain Eukaryota; kingdom Metazoa; phylum Arthropoda; class Arachnida; order Araneae; family Dysderidae; genus Dysdera; species Dysdera silvatica. The sequence goes on from QLNU02015360.1 coordinate 50,122,291, forward strand.
GGCATGCAGTCTATGACACCATTGGGATAGAGCATGGGTTACTAGCACAACAGACGATTGCGTTACCACCAGGTCACGGTTGGACAGTGGATTTACATTTCCTAGGAGTCCGAATCTCTTAAGGCATAGGAACCCCTCTCCCCACTCGGACTACAGTGAGTAATTAGTCAAAAAGCGGGTTCTTTGGCACCGTTGGGGGTCAAAGCCAGGTTAACGGCATGTTAACCACTGAATCACCACCACAGGGCTAAGAAGTGCTGTTCTGTTGAAGTGAAAGTTGTAAGTTAGCGAATGTATGAAACCACCATGGCATGTTCACCACTGCGCAAACACCACAGGGACAAGAAGTGTCGTTGAAGTGAAAGTTGTAAGTTAACGAATGTACGAAACCACTATAGCATACGACCTTCCACTTGCCGGGCGGAGGCTCTACCCACTGAGCTACGAAGGACAATATATAATCTCTTTACGAACGTATATATATTGTTGCCAGTTATTTCGCAGAATGGTGTAGTACATGGACTACTATTTAAACCAAATTGCAAAGAGACTGGTATTAAATTGATCGAAATGCAATGTCGTGGGTTCAGGTCCCACCGAAGGCAGAAATATTTATTTTCTTTCGAACGTTTCACCATCTAATCACGCCATACCATCGGCGTTGGTATCACTACGCCAATAAACGTTGATTGATTGACATTGTTGTTTGATTTAATCTGCGTAGTGTTCGATTTATATAAAATGGATACATATTAATTCATATTATAAAATTAACAATCATTAGTAGAGTATTGCAGTGTAACCATGTTGAAATATAAAATGTTGGAAACATTTGGTATAAAATTCCTTACAAAAATAATTGCAACTAAAAATAGTTGTGGCGATACCCCCAGAAACCTGTTCGCGAGCCCTTGATGGCCGCGATTCCCAGGTTGGGAACCACTGTTCTATAGAATGAGTTTTCTTGAAAGAAGCAGGGGAATCGAAAAAAAAACTATCGTCTCAGGATGGATTCAAACAAGAGAGCTCTTGGTTAGAACACAAGTGTCTTAGTTTTTGAACCACTGAAACAGCCCTGGCGATGCCTTTATCTTCGTACTTATATTTAGATTACAACTGAATTCATAATCGTGTGCACTGTATAATCATTTCTCCAGTGTCTGTCACGTACTGTTGCAATTTTTTATATCAAAATACAAATAGTTTGCTAAAGGTTTCGTCAGATTAATATAAAACACTTTTTTTTTCAGATTTTAAACAATCGTTGATTTAAAATAAAAACCTTGACATTGCTTGCGTTCAAAAAAAATCTAACATTTGGTTCAAGTTTCTGATTGGTTGAATTGGGGAAAATAAATTGCCTTTATTGGGTGGGAATAGAAGATAAATATTAACTGCAGTGTCAAATTATTCTCGGAGAGATCGTGTATTTAAATGTTAAAACTTTTAAAATGTAATACTTCCAAACATATCACATCGCCACAAAACGGGTCAAAAAGTCGATGATATTAAGTTGAATTGTGGACTACAATATTTATCAACCTATCAGATTTGAACTTGTTTGCTTTATTATTTTCTTATTTACGGATATTCGAAATTTACAACACGGAAATTTTAGTGGCAGGCCTATCACACATAGGCGAATGACGTGAACTGTTACAAAGAGAGCTGTGTATTATTATTATGTTAAGGTATTATTACCCTCCGCAGGGATAACACAATTGCCAAATATGGTCAACACAAGAAAGCCTCCGGGGCGAGAATTTTGTGAGTTACAAAACTCAAAAAAAAATCTCGTTGTTTCCTGTCCTCATTCGTCTAGCGGTCCAAGACACTCCGGGCTAAACGGAGGGACCCTGGTTCGAATCCAGGATGGGGAAAGCGTCTCTTTTTCTCCAAAATTACACAAGCTCTAGTTTGAGCTAATTAATACGTGGGTGGCAAAAATTATTGTATAATATTATTATTATGTGTAAACTGTTTGTTTTTTGGGCAAAACAGTTCAGTTGACTTTAAGCTACAAGTTTCAAATGAGCCAATATTTCCAAAATTTACAATTATTTCTTTGCCCTTTGATAATTCCATTTTATTGAGTGCTGTATGAAGACTATTTAAAAAGTTTCATATATAGCAATGTATTTTTTACACCGATTTCAGAAAATATAGTATAGGGTCTTTATCTAATAGTATATAACAGTCTTCAAGGGTATAATAATATATTAATTTTTGAAGTATAATTAGTTACATTTAGCAAATAATAGAAAATTTTTTTATACTCCTTGGTATTCATATGTATTTCCACGAGTACGCATAATAGAGTTCAGTGAGCAGGTCTCAACAAATTAGGGCGCCTAGTCTTCACTGACGACTAGATTTTTGCAGATGACGAGTAGAAAATCATCTTTTCCAAGTAGGTTCCAAGATTTCCTCTTTTAGAAGGGCGAGAGTCTTTCTAGCTTGGCGAATCTAGTTCGCACCGGTCTGTCGAGCACTGTTAATGAGTATGAAAATAACGTGTTTTAATTTTTCTGTAATTTTTCTAAGATCGATAATGTTAAGAAACATCATGCGAGGAAGAAAATGATCACCTGTTTATGTGAATATTTTACCTATCGCTGGATAGGAAAATCTGCCTTGATGGCACGATGGTTCAACATGCCCATAGCTACCAACTGCCGTGTGTAAACTGCAGCATTTCCTATTCAAAAGCATAGGAATGTTCCGGTTTATACAAGAAAATTGGCAGCTATGCATTTCACTTCCAACCGGCATCAAATCCATATAAGATATGTATATTTATAACTGGACTATAATTTAGAGAGATCGCGTGATACTCTTCTCAATTTCAAAGAACTTTTCAATTGTGTTTTATTAGTTATTTCGTTTTACATTTTAAGCTGTTTAAATAGTCTATTAACAAAGGGAACAAGTTAATTCGTCTTCCGAACCACAATATGTCTAAAATAGGCTAAATTTGGTCTTGAGGTTCCAGTAGTTTGGAAACTTTGACGTTTTTATTTTAATCAGTACACAATCGAAACGTCAAAGTGTCTCTCAGCCATCTTGGGGCGCACAACATATATTAGAATTTAAAATTGTCATGATTATAATATCGCTAATTCCTTTTTCTTGGATGGGGTCACTGAACTTGAGACAATTCGACTAATTAATAATCTTAGTGCTAATAAAGGACCAGGCCCAGATAACTTTCATCCAGTTCCCATTAAATATTGTGCTCATGAGATTTCAGGGCCTTTAACCCACATCTTTAATCTAATCTTTTCCACTGGTGAGATTCCGCCGGAATTTAAGACGGCAAGGGTTGTTCCGATTCATAAAAAGGGTTCATATACTGACGTTGCTAATTATAGACCGATATCAATATTATCGGTGTTTACAAAAATACTTGAAAAACTCATTTATAATAGATTATTAAAATACTTTGAACATAACCACATCATACAGGAAAATCAATTCGGTTTTACTAAAAATAAATCTACTGAACAAGTATTGTTAACGGCAACAGACTTCATATATTCGGCTTTGGACGGTGGTGACTCATCAATTGGAATTTTTTTTGATTTGTCACGGGCATTTGATACCATTAACTATGATAGACTTTTATATAAATTACAATTGGCAGGTATATGCGGAAAGCAAAATCTTCTTTTCAGAAATTACCATTTTGGAAGATCTCAATATGTGCAAATAAATGAAAATAAATCTTTCGTTATAAAATAATGTTTGTACAAACATTATTGTATAATAAATTCCCCCACGAAAAACTCACAAAAATCTCGCCCCGGAGGCTTTTCTGTGTTGACCAATGTTTGGCAATTGTGTTACTGCTGTGAAGGGTAATAATATCTTACATCAATCTTTCGCTCAATCAGCTCTATGTGGGGTTCCTCAGGGGTCGACATTGGGACCTTTGCTTTTTATTTTTTATATTAATGATCTTTTTTTTCTGCCAACTCGATCTAGAGTTCTATGCTTTGCCGACGACACAAGCATCTTTTATAGGGAAAGGAATCTTGATGTGCTGTTTTCACTTGTAAATAATGATATTGATATGTGTATATATATGTATATATATACATAAAATACTTCAGAGATAATTATCTTTCCTTAATGCTAAAAAAAGCATCTATTTTCAAATAAACATAACAAAAACAACTACTTATGTAATACCATAAAAATAGATAACGATATAGTTCCGTTATCGCAGGAGACGAAATTCCTTGGAGTTACTATTCAAGCCAATTTAAAATGGGATACACACATTAACCTATTGTGCTTAAAAATTGGTAGATTTTTGGGAATATTGCGCAACATTAGTATTTATATACCTATAAAATTTTTGATCAATCTATATTATTCTTTTATTTTTTCTCATCTTTTTTATTGTTTATCGGTCTGGGGATACACTTCACAGGCTAACCAAAGTAGAATTTAGTCATTACAAAATAAATTCTTCAATATTATTAACCATAAATTACCACAACCAATGTCGATCCGTGAGGTTCCGCAAAGATTCAATTTATTAACTTTTAATCAACTTTTAAATTATAAAATTTTGTTATGAATGTTTAAAAAAATTAAAAATACTAATCTATTCCAGTTGATTTACAGCAACCTACACATAACTATCCAACAACAAGTAGACATAACTACAGACCTCAATTTTCTCGTCTGGAGCTGGGTTGCCACAGAGTGGGTTCTTCAGGTCCTAAATTGTGGAATCAGCTGCCTTCTAATATAAAAGAGATAAATTCCTATTCTAAGTTTAAGTCTTTAATCCGGATCCTCCTTACTAATTCTATTTAATCAATCTCATACTTAATTTAATTTTCGCTGATGTTTGCGCAGTGATATCCCATGGGGCTGCTTTGGCTATCTGGTATCTCCTGGGTGGTGCAGGCTTTGTCAGACTACGTCTTTACCTGCGCTACCCAGGCAGACATGAACAAAATTTTATTTCGTGGTATATAAATTAATGTAAACTAATAAATAATAAATTAATGTAAACTAATAAATAATAAATTAATGTAAACTAATAAATAATAAATTAATGTAAACTAATAAATAATAAATTAATGTAAACTAATAAATAATAAATTAATGTAAACTAATAAATAATAAATTAATGTAAACTAATAAATAATAAATTAATGTAAACTAATAATAATAAATTAATGTAAATAGAATATAAATTAATGTAAACATTTATTTTTTAATTTTGTATTTATATATTATTTCTAATGTATTTTTTATGCTATTTTTAATGCATTTATATTTTTACGTTATGTAAATATGTTTTCGTTACTATAATTAACTTAAACTAACATTAATTTGTAATCCCAATGTATATTTTTTGTTGTTCATGTTGCTGCCTAAATAAAGTTGCAAAAAAAAGAATAAAATAGTATGGAAAGATGTTATGATGAAAAAGTATCCAATATACTCCTCCTCCATATAGAACATCCTTGTAAACAGAGTTTTGTCCCCGCATCATTAACTACAAATCTAATCCTTTGAGTGATAACCATGCTGGTAGCATTACCGTATTTTACATGACTATCACCTTGATATATATTTCTCTCAGAAAACGTGCATGATCGTGTCCTATAAAGTATGTATGTGGGTGTGATGAAATAAATTTAATAGTTAATAAATTGGACCTTTTATACAAATAGTTGGCAATACCAAAAATATTGCATAATTTTAAAAATAATGTCAAGGTTAATTTAAGACAAGAGAACAGGCTAATACGTAATTTCACTAATTTTTTTTACCTTGTAATATAGCTATCTTTCATTCTGTGAATGGATTTTATACTTTAATAACTTTTGATGAATAATTTAATTGGAAAATTTAACGCATTAAGATATTTCAGTAGTTCAAATTTTTTAAAAAAATATGAATACTTTCTTAATATCCTTTCCTCATATTTCAAATTTACGTTTTTAATATAACTTGCTTGTATACGGTCTGAAAACACTCTCTTGGTACTGTTAAGAAATAACAATTTGAAGCAGATATAAATTCAAATTTTAAAAAATTGTTTTTAGTACAAAATATCATCGTACTGTGTCAGTGGTTCATAACCGCTGTACAGTTACACATTAATGCATAGATCTGTAACATCTGTGCATAGCACTTTATTGTAAGATATTATTACCCTTCTCAGGGATAACACAATTGCCAAATAATGGTCAACACACAAAGCCTCCGTGGCGAGTTTTTGTGAGTTTTCGTGGGGGGGATTTATTTTTACTCAATAATTTTCGACACCCACATAGAAACAAGCTCAAACTAGATCTGTTTTTGTTTAGGAGAAAAAGAGACGCCGTCCTCATCCTGGATTCGAACCAGGGTCCCTCCGTTTATCCCAGAGTGTCTTGACCTACTAAACGAACGAGGACAAGAACAACGCATTTTTCTCCGTATATAAGGATGTAAGATATTATTACCCTTCACAGGGATAACACAGTTGCCAAATAATGGTCAACAGACAAAGCCATCGGGACGAGTTTTTATTTAAAAAATTAAATTAAAAAAAGGGAAAATTATTAAGTAAAAATAAATTCCCCCACGAAAACTCACAAAAAACTCGCCCCGGTGGCTTTGTGTGTTGACCATTATTTGGTAATTGTGTTATCCCTGTGAAGGGTAATAATATCTTATATATGGAGAAAAATGCGTTTGTTCTTGTCCTCGTTCGTCTAGTAGGCCAAGACACCGCGGGCTCAACGCAGGGACCCTGGGTCGAATCCAGGATGAGGACGGCGTCTTTTTTTTTTCTCCTAAACAAAAAAAAGCTCTAGTTTGAGCTTATTTCTACGTGGGTGTCGAAAATTATTAAGTAAAAATAGCACTTCATTGCACGGTGGGAATTTTTTCACACATCCATTCATTCAGAATTTATTCAATCGATCAGTTCTATGGAATTTTTAGGAATATCAGAATTTTCTATTTAATTTCTGCAAAAGTTTCTTGTCGATTCAACATTTCTATGCAATAATATTGCACTTTACTTATTTAGGAGGTTATTTTCAAAGCGCAGAGCTTGTTTTCAATGTTCAAATGATGCAACCCAACTGCAACTCAAACGATACGTGAATTAAAATTTTCGTAGATTGCAAGACGCCACCTAACTTTATTCAAAGGAAACTAGCAGATGGAATTTTTTTGGTTTTCAGAGGTTTAGAGTACTTAAGTCAGAATGCAACTTTATCCCATCCACAATGCTATATTATGCTTTAAACTACCACAGATGCTACGTTCAATGTATGTAACTAAGAATTCATTTATTCAAATTCAGCCAATAGCCACAGATTCTCTTCTCAGACTTATAATAAAATTATTTTTAGTTTCAATCATTTATCGTGGAAAGATTTTATCTTCCAAAATAAAAATTATTCTAGTTTATTTAAAATATAATAAATAGAAATTAATTCGAAGTTTTCCTAATATTTTTAAGAAAAATTCAGCCTTCTGAGAACCAAAAGAAAGAAAATATTTGATCTATAATTAGAAAAAATAATACTTTCCATTATGTTTTTTCCTACGCATATCCATTAATCTTTACACTATAAGGTGACCAACAACCATTAATTGACGAAGAATTGTCATTCATCGAGAAGTGAAGACATCATGGTGGGCGACTGACATCATTCCATAGCCCAGACCTGTAGCCAGGATGAAGGGGCAACTGGGGCAAGGCAAAGGGCATATGGGGCACAGGGCATCCGGGGTTTTTTTCTATATGTATAAACAGCTCTATGGGGCAACTCAGGCACAAGCCTGGGGTAATGTTGGCTACACCCCTGCTGTCCCTGGCTTGGCTACAGACCTGCCGTAGCCAACAGTACGCAGTAACCTGAAGTTATCACCATCCGTGTTACTGATCGCTCCTATTGCGGTTTCAACTTCGATGAACTGATAGTTTCAACGTTCTACAACATTTAGCAATGTGTGACAGAATATGACTTAAAATAATTGAGATCGCGATTGCAGAACTGTAAAAAGTGGGAGTTATAATTCAACGATTTGCGTAACTATCGAATTATGTCCCCTCCCCTTACTTATAAAGAGCCAGTCAATCGCCACCGCTTTATACTACTCGTGATTAGATCTTGTAGGAACGATGGTAACTTTTATAAGCAAATGTATAATATCATATGAAGTTAGAGTACTCGTGCGACAAATAAAAAATAGCGTATGCATCATACCAATATATCACATGCATTTACAAATAATGTAGTTTATTACCATTTGCGAATATATGTTTATACGGACTTGTGTTTTAATAAATCCTATAAAAGAAGTTATTTTAATAGTATCTACACTTCGATATTTTAACATTTAAAGTAACTTTCTAAAATGTACATCAACTAGAAGACATTTATATGAATTTAACAGGAAAAAATACGCGAATAGTTAGGAAATTTTTCAAATTTAGATTAAAACACTAACATGTAAATTTTATTCCATAATCATATTTTACGTAGAAAATTTCCTTAAATTTATTTTTCGAACAATACATTTTCTTTTGAATTTATCCACTTACACAGAAAAAAAATATTTCGTTTAATCAGTGAACGCAGTAGAAGTTATTTTAAACGGTTTAAAACAGTGGTTCCCAACCTTCTTCAAACTGCCACCTACTTTTATAGTAGTCAAGTAATCTGCGACCCCCTTTTATAGTAACCAAAAGATCTGCGACCTCCTCTTTCCGCCGCTACCACATTTGCCAATAAAAGCATTTTAACAGTGAAATATATTAAATATTATATAATATATATATTATATATCATCATCATCATCATCATCATCATCATCATATTCAACCATTATCTATCCACTGCTGGATGAAGGTCTCTCCAAATGCTTTCCACACAAGTCTATCCTGGGCCATTCGTTTCCACGTCACCCCAACCTGTTTTCTTATTTCATCCACCCATCTAGTTTGTGGACGTTTTCTAGGTCTTCGATGTTCTCTTGGAATCCAGTTCTGAATTTTCGTTGCCCATAGTTGATCAGTTCTTCTTGCAATATGCCCAGCCCATCGCCATTTCAGCCCTTTTACTTTAACAATGATGTCCTCCACTCTAGTTTGCTCTCTCACCCAAGTGTTCCTTTTCCGATCTCTCCTAGTTATTCCAAGCATGCACCTCTCCATGCTCCTTTGTGTTGTCTGTAACTTTCGTATTGCTCCAACAGTTAGACTCCATGTCTCTGATCCATAAGAGAGGACTGGCAATACACACTGGTTGAAGACCTTTCTTTTTAGACACAAAGGCAATTTCCCCTTCAGGATAAAACTGTTTCTTCCAAATGCACTCCAGCCAAGTTTAATACGTCTGTTGAGTTCTTTCATAATGTTACCATCCATTGAAATCAGCTGGCCAAGGTAAATATATGAATCAGCAATTTCTAGCTCAATGTTGTCAACTTGCATTTTTGTTTCCTCTACAAAATTATTGAACATGATCTTAGTTTTGAGTATATATACATGCAGTTCATATACATATCCAGTTTAATGACCATTGGGCCATTAAAACCGGATTTGTAGCCTGCTGACGACATGCCAGCATCCGGAACGCCGTTGGGATAACTATCGGTAACCCAGCGACGTGAAAAAGGCTATCTCAGACTCTGATGATATGAACCATAATGAAAATATGAATGGAGCATCGGTTGTCTCGCTCTTAAATCAGAACCGCGTTCGGACTTTAAGCAGAGGGGCCAGTTCGAAAAATATGCAACAGTCTCTCCTTGGAGGTGTCGGCGGTTGTAGCGGCGCCTCCAACTGTACGGCTACTAGAACCAACACAGCCCAAAGTGCTTTGCAGCCTAGTATAGGTGCAACCACTAGGGCTGAAAGACCACGCCAGCGCATGTCATGGACAATAGATATGAACACCTACATCATGCGCACCTACTATACGATTACAAAGCTGGAAACAGACATGACAAATTACAGACCCACACTTCACGCCAAATTCGCACAACAGTACCCACACCTGGACATCAGTATAGAAAGGATAACAACCCAACGCAGGAACATAATAACCAGAAATCTCTTAGCAGAGCCCATACTACAAAGGTTAAGAGATGAAGTCGCCAATGACCTGGCAAACACTTCAACCAGTGTGGCCAACCCTGAAGCACCAGCTATTGGCGCAAGAGAACCGCTCCAACCAAGCATAGAAGAAGAAGAGAGGAGGGACGTGGAGAAAATGGAAGAAGGTTTCCAATGTGCCCTGGCGGAATATGAAGGCTCGGATGCCGCAACAAGGCCAAGAATACCACGCCAACCGGCATCTTGGAAACTCTGCAAAGCAACCAAGATCCTCAATGAACATACTCTACCACTACACCTACAGAACCACAACTCCCTACAGGAAATACACACCGCCATATACTGTGCAGCAGTAGCGGCATCACGCGCCAATGGGTACGAAGTAAGGAACGAAGGCCGAAGTAACAGAGGAAACAAAGCCCAACCACCATGGCAAGTGAGACTGGAGAAAAGAATAGAAGAGCTCCGCAGCAGCATAGGGCGAATAACCCAGTACATGCAGGGAAATAGGGGTAAGAAATTAGTGAGGAAAGTGAAGATGGCCCTTAAGAGAAATAGGATTCATACAAGACACGAAGAGCCCAATAAACACATCAGCGAATATCTGGATACCCTCAAACAAAAACTGGGTGTATACGCCAGAAGACTCCGAAGATACAAAGACTATACCAACAAAAAACAACAGAACATGCAATTCCAAGCAAACCAGAAGGCCTTCTACAGGAAGCTTCGAGAGACCCCAGCGAACAAAGACAAGTACGAAGCCCCAAAGCCAGCAGAAATAGAGACCTTCTGGAAGACACTATGGTCCAATGAAGTACAGCACAAAAGCGCCCCCTGGATTCAGCAAGAAATGGAGGCTACGAGAGGAATAGAGGAGATGGAGTACACGGGCATCACGATAGAGGAACTCCAGCAGGTAATCCAACGTACGCACAACTGGAAAGCACCCGGTATTGACGGCATACACAACTTCTGGTACAAGAAATTTACCAGCGCCCATGGCCCATTAGCCAAGGAACTTACGGCGATAATTGAAGACCCCAGCAAAATGCCTGAATTCCTCTGCAAGGGAATAACTTACCTCCTACCGAAGGACCAGGATACCAGTAACCCAGCGAAATACCGACCCATTACGTGCCTTAATACGTTTGTTATATATATTGTGATGAAGAAAGAGGTTGGGGTGGACGTCACCCCAACCTCTTTTCTTATTTCATCCACCCATCTAGTTTGAGGACGTTTTCTAGGTCTTCGGTGGTCTCTTGGAATCCAGTTCAGAATTTCTGTTGTCCATCGTTGATCAGTTCTTCTTGCAATATGCCCAGCCCATCGCCATTTCAGTCCTTTTACTTTAACAATGATGTCCTCTACTCTAGTTTGCTCTCTCACCCAAGTGTTTCTTTTTCGATCTCTCCTAGTTATTCCAAGCATGCACCTCTCCATGCTCCTTTGCGTTGTCTGTAACTTTCGTATTGCTCCAACTGTTAGACTCCATGTCTCTGATCCATAAGAGAGGACTGGCAATACACACTGGTTGAAGACCTTTCTTTTTAGACACAAAGGCAATTTCCCCTTCAGGATAAAACTGTTTCTTCCAAATGCACTCCAGCCAAGTTTAATACGTCTGTTGAGTTCTTTCATAATGTTGCCATCCATTGAAATCAGCTGGCCAAGGTAAATATATGAATCAGCAATTTCTAGCTCAGTGTTGTCAACTTGTATTTTTGTTTCCTCTACAAAATTATTGAACATGATCTTAGTTTTTTGTAGGTTCATCTTGAGTCCAACTTCTTCACTTCTAGTTGAGAGCTCTTGTACCATGTCTTGGAGTTCCAATGGGTCCGTTGAAAAAATAACAATGTCATCAGCAAACCGCAGATGATTTAAATATTCACCATTTATTTTTATTCCCTTGTTATTCCAATTTATCAGCTGAAAAATCATCTGTAAAGCAGAAGTAAAAAGTTTTGGAGAAATGGTATCTCCCTGCCTCACCCCTTTGCCAAGTTTGATAGTTTTGGTATCTTTATGTAACCGAAATTTTGCACTTGCATTTTTATACACACGTTTCACCATGTCAATGTACACATCCTCAATGTCTGTTGATCTTAAAGAGTTGATGACTGCTGATGTTTTTATAGAGTCAAAGGCCTTCTCATAGTCAATAAATGCAACACACAATGGAAGTTCATATTCATGTGTTCTTTCAATTAATTCTCTTAATACTTGAATATGGTCCACTGTACTGAATCCACTTCGAAATCCAGCTTGTTCTCTTGGTTGAGCTGCATCTAATTTTTTCTGCAGGCGATGTGTTAGCACTTTTGTGAAGATTTTATAAATAGCAGGTAACAAGCTAATTGGTCGGTAATTTTTCAAATCCTCTTTATCACCTTTTTTATGCAAAAGAATTACTGTTGCAGAATCCCATTGGTTTGGTATGTTACCGCTGTTAAGACATTTGGTAAAGAATTTTGCAAGTATGTCTTCTACATATTCTCCAGCTTCTTTTAGGATATCTAATGTAATACCATCATCACCAGGGGCTCTTCCTTTCTTCATATTTTTTATTGCAAATGAAACTTCTTCTTTTAAGATTTTAGGAGCTGTTCCTTCGACTATTTCAATGTCTTCGTTTAATTCACTGTTACTTTCGTATAGATTTTTGTAGAATTCTTCAACTCTTCTAAGTATTTCTTCCCTATTTCTTGTTACGGTGCCATCCTCTCCTTTTAATGCAATGATGTGTTTCTTCCCAACAGATAAACTTCCTTTAACAACCCTAAGGCTCTTGTTATTTTCAATGGCTTTCCTTACTAGCTCACAGTTGAATTTTCTTATGTCTTCTTTCATGCTTTTGCGCAGAGTTTTACAAAGTTCTATGTACTCAATCCTGGAACTGGTATTTCGATTGTCCACCTTCATATCTCTTCGCCTTTTCATGAGCTGTTTCGTCTTCTCAGATAATTTGCTATTGTGCTTTTTACAGGTTACACCACCAATTTCCCCAGCAGTTTCAACTATTGTCTTAACAATGTTTTCATTTGCTTCTGAGATATCACTTTCATCAATAAGTCCTTCCAGTGCAGAAAAGCGATTTTTTAATTCCAACTTGAATGCCTCGGTATTTACTTTCAGTTTCATTAGATCCACCCTCTTACTTACTTGTTTCCTAATGAGCTTCTGTCGTTCTAATTTAGTATTTAAGTGCACTTTACATCTCACCATTCGATGATCACTTCCAGTATTAAATCTGTTCAGTACACTGCAATCTTCAATAATTGATTTCTTGTTTGCCAGGATATAGTCAATTTCACTAGTTCCCCCATTTGGGTGTTTCCATGTCCATTTTCTTTGCGGTTTCTTCTTAAAAAATGAATTCATGATGCTAAGGTTTTCAGCTTCTGCAAATTCGATGAGTTGATCGCCACGTTCATTCCTTTCCCCATATCCGTATTTACCAACCGATGTCTCTCCTTGTTCCTGTTGTCCAATTCTTGCATTGAAATCCCCCATGATGAGCTTGATATGTTGTTTCCCTTTGGTGTGTAACTCTTTGATTTCTTCATAAAATTCTTCAACCTCTTCGTCGGTATGGCTTGATGTTGGTGCATATACCTGTACTATTTGAAGTTGGTATCGCTGGGTTAGTTGAACAACAAGCCTCGCTGCTCGATCTGATGTACTTTCAACTTCCAGAAGACAGTCTTTAATTCTTTTGTTGATTAAGAAGCCAACACCACTTGTTCTTCCAGTTTCCGTTCCTCTATAGTAAAACAAATGTCCGCTTTTCAGTTCCACCAACTCTTCACCTTTTCTTCTAATTTCACTGAGTCCTACAATGTCCCATTTGATCTTGTCTAGTTCCTCTTCCAATTCCTGAAGTTTTGCTTCAGAAGCAAGGGATCGTCCATTAAACGTAGCCAAGGTCAATAACAAACGGCAGCCTGGGCCATTCCAGTGATTCTTAGCACCCCCTGCTTTCATGCCACACTGACCGCTGCCTTGATCAGGAGCACTCCAGCACCTGGAGACTAGGGGCCATGGTTTCTGGTGTGTCAACATAATGGAGGAATTAGCCATAATTTCACCACGCTGGCTAAACGGGTTGGTGAATTAGCCCTCCCCTTCCGCCTTTCTATCCGTGTAGCAAATATTAATTTGCCACATAAATAGAAAGCTCAGCCTGCACCACTTGAAGGCGGGGTAGGACACTAGGTTACCGGTCTTCTTCCGCCCACATCGGGACACGTTCAGCGTAGTGGTCTCCCTTCCAAAGCCAATTATAACCATTCGGTATAGCTTATATATATTATACATATATATATGGCGGTATAAAAGCATGAAAGCAGGGGGTGCTAAGAATCACTGGAATGGCCCAGGCTGCCGTTTGTTATTGACCTTGGCAACGTATAATGGACGATCCCTTGCTTCTGAAGCAAAACTTCAAGAATTGGAAGAAGAACTTGACAAGATCAAATGGGACATTGTAGGACTCAGTGAAGTTAGAAGAAAAGGTGAAGAGTTGGTGGAACTTAAAAGTGGACATTTGTTTTATTATAGAGGAACGGAAACTGGAAGAACAAGTGGTGTTGGCTTCTTAATCAACAAAAGAATTAAAGACTACCTTCTTGAAGTCGAAAGCACGTCAGATCGAGCAGCGAGGCTCGTTGTTCAACTAACCCAGCGATACCAACTTCAGATAGTACAGGCATATGCACCAACATCAAGCCATACCGACGAGGAGGTTGAGGAATTCTATGAAGAAATCAAACAGCTACATACCAAGGGGAAACAACACATCAAGCTCATCATGGGAGATTTTAATGCAAGAATTGGACAACAGGAACAAGGAGAGACATCGGTTGGTAAATACGGATACGGGGAAAGGAATGAACGTGGCGATCAACTCATAGAATTTGCCGAAGCTGAAAATCTTAGCATCATGAATTCATTTTTTAAGAAGAAACTACAAAGAAAATGGACATGGAAACACCCCAATGGAGGAACCAGCGAAATTGACTATATACTGGCAAACAAGAAATCAATTATTGAAGATTGCAGCGTACTGAACAGATTTAATACTGGAAGTGATCATCGAATGGTGAGATGTAAAATGCACTTAAATACTAAACTAGAAAGGCAGAAGCTCATTAGGAAACAAGTATGTAAGAGGGTGGATTTAAAGAAATTAAAAGAAAATACCGAGGCATTCAAGTTGGAATTAAAAAATCGCTTTTCTGCACTGGAAGGACTTATTGAAGAAGTTGACATCTCAGAAGCAAATGAAAACATTGTTAAGACAATAATTGAAACTGCTGGGGAAATTGGTGGTGTAATATGTAAAAAGCAGAATAGCAAATTATCTGAGAAGACGAAACAACTCATGAAAAGGCGAAGACTTATGAAGGTGGACAATCAAAATACCAGTCGCAAGATCGAGTATGTAGAACTTTGCAAAACTTTGCGCAAAAACATGAAAGAAGATATAAGAAAATTCAATTGTGAGTTAGTAAGGAAGGCCATTGAAAGCAACAAGAGCCTTAGGGTTGTTAAAGGGAGTTTGTCTATTGGGAAGAAACACATCATTGCATTAAAAGGAGAGGATGGCACCGTAACAAGAAATAGGGAAGAAATACTTAGAAGAGTTGAAGAATTCTACAAAAAACTATATGAAAGTAACAGTGGATTAAACGAAGACGCCGAAATAGTCGAAGGAACAGCTCCTAAAATCTTAAAAGAAGAAGTAGCATTTGCAATAAAAAGTATGAAGAAAGGAAGATCCCCTGGCGATGATGGCATTACATTAGATATCTTAAAAGAAGCTGGAGAACATGTAGAAGACATACTCGCAAAATTCTTTACCAAATGCCTCAACAGTGGTAACATACCAAACCAATGGGATTCTGCAACAGTAATTCTTTTGCATAAAAAAGGTGATAAAGAGGATTTGAAAAATTACCGACCAATTAGCTTGTTACCTGCTATTTATAAAATCTTCACAAAAGTTCTAACACATCGCCTGCAGAAAAAATTAGATGCAGCTCAACCAAGAGAACAAGCTGGATTTCGAAGTGGATTCAGTACAGTGGACCATATTCAAGTATTAAGAGAATTAATTGAAAGAACACATGAATATGAACTTCCATTGTGTGTGGCATTTATTGACTATGAGAAGGCCTTTGACTCTATTAAAACATCAGCAGTCATCAACTCTTTAAGATCAACAGACATTGAGGATGTGTACATTGACATGGTGAAACGTGTGTATAAAAATGCAAGTGCAAAATTTCGGTTACATAAAGATACCAAAACTATTAAAATTGGTAAAGGTGTGAGGCAGGGAGATACCATTTCTCCAAAACTTTTTACTTCAGCTTTACAGATGATTTTTCAGCAGATAAATTGGAATAACAAGGGAATAAAAATAAATGGTGAATACTTAAATCATTTGCGGTTTGCTGATGACATTGTTATTTTTTCAACGAACCCATTAGAACTCCAAGATATGGTACAGGAGCTCTCAACTAGAAGTGAAGAAGTTGGACTCAAGATGAACCTACAAAAAACTAAGATCATGTTCAATAATTTTGTAGAGGAAACAAAAATACAAGTTGACAACACTGAGCTAGAAATTGCTGATTCATATATTTACCTTGGCCAGCTGATTTCAATGGATGGCAACATTATGAAAGAACTCAACAGACATATTAAACTTGGCTGAAGTGCATTTGGAAGAAACAGTTTTATCCTGAAGGGGAAATTGCCTTTGTGTCTAAGAAGGAAGGTCTTCAACCAGTGTGTATTGCCAGTCCTTTCTTATGGATCAAAGACATGGAGTCTAACAGTTGGAGCAATACGAAAGTTACAGACAACGCAAAGGAGCATGGAGAGGTGCATGCTTGGAATAACTAGGAATGATCGAAAAAGGAACACTTGGGTGAGAGATCAAACTAGAGTAGAGGACATCATTGTTAAAGTAAAAGGTCTGAAATGGCGATGGGCTGGGCATATCGCAAGAACTGATCAACGATGGACAACAGAAATTCTGAACTGGATTCCAAGAGACCACCGAAGACCTAGAAAACGTCCTCAAACTAGATGGGTGGATGAAATAAGAAAACAGGTTGGGGTGACGTGGAAGCGAATTGCTCAGGATAGACTTGTGTGGAAAGCATTTGGAGAGACCTTCATCCAGCAGTGGATAGATAATGGTTGAATATGATATATATATATAAACAGGGAGAGAGAATTTACAATTTATGCAATATATTTTTAAACTAAAAACTGGAGTACAAAAAATCTCAACAATCCTATAAACAAAATGTCTTTTTCTCATATGCAACCAAAAAATATACAAAAAATAAAACTCTGTAGTTGCTATATTCATTTTCAAATATTGCAAAGCAGCTGTTGATAACTCTGCCTTATCAAATCTCCTCTATTCCCTGAAATTCCCTCTTTTTTTATGCTGATATGGAAACATAGCAATACAATGAATTTTCATTTTGCTATTAGCTCTGTCACCCTCGCAATTAGCAATAGCATCATTTTAAAGTGGGGAGGGGGCAAGACAACTCTCTTTACGGAACCCTGGATCCATCCCCGAATTTGCGGGGTTTTTACATTGGGTTACAATAACCCCTGAATCTCTAAATATATAATCCATAATCGAGACAACCTAGCATTCCCAATACTTAAATTGAAAAACAAGTGAACTGCAAACCGAAACTAAACTCGCTCCTTCCCTCTTATCTCAAATTGAAGATCTATTTTTAAACTCTGGCCATATGCACTAGTTCAACATCGGAGCAGACGATGCGATTTGACATGATTTCTGATGTCTGCACTACCAGGATTTCTTAATTAGCCCCTTACTTCTCACTTCCCTCTTTAAAATAGAAGAAATAATTAAATCTTTTTTTTAAACCAAAAACCTTATTTTACGTGAATATTTAATCAAAAGTAGGCCAAGTTATGGCTATGCGTGTTAATGAGATTTGACTATATATGTACATTAACCTGTTAACTGGGTATGACGACATTTTTCGTCATGCCCGGAAGACTACCAAAATGCGAATGACGACATTTTTCGTCATTAAAATTAACCGTATTATGTTGAACGCATTACGTTTTATGTAGTTCTTATATATTTAATCCTAGCGTGATGGTGTGATGACATTACTTATCACTGTGAAAAAAAGTCCCCAGTGTGAAACGAGTTTCACAAAATTTTATTCCCCGATTAACAGGTTAAAAAAAGGTGTTACGGTATCCAATAATTGCTGAAGTGTAAAATTGTCTTCACTTGACATTCCACCTTCACAGATATCGGATAATTTGCATTTTCTTGAAGACTAAGGAGATTCATTGTTTGAATGACATGGCAAATTAGTACCGATTTCCTCACTAGTTTTCTGTTCACTATTTTCTAATATGTCACATGCTACTTCCTTTGAGTTTAAC
>QLNU02015360.1:50140946-50177343 GCA_006491805.2 Dysdera silvatica
TATAAAGAAATCAAAATAAATAAAATTAACAATAAAAAATTATAACCATTTCAAATACATTAATCCTCATCTATTTTAATTTATATTAAAAAAATCAGTGATGCGTAATTGTTTTGCTTTTTTTTATGCCAAATGCTCCTTTCTAAGGAAATAATAATGCGTTTGTAATCCTTTTGTGCAACTCGTCGTCATTTTTTTTTTTCAGAGCGAAGTTTTGGATCTCCCGAAAATTTGTCGAAACGTCAAAATATGTTTTAATGTCAGAATTTTGTGTCAGTTCCACACTCTCTTCCGCGTCCATTTCCTCATCACTTTCTTTCCCTTCCATCATATTTTCTAACAATTCTTAAATGATATCAAATATAGCAAAAACTTCTAAATCTTCGATTCATGCAAACAAACTTACTGGCTTTAATCTTTGTCATTCATGAGGATGCCATCCAACTCTTTCCCATCATAATCTCTGTCTACATTTTCGGGATCATCAAGTGAGGAAAATCCTGCAATTAAAAATACTTTAATTACAGAATTGTAAGCTTTACGAAGAACAATGTGGATAAAAAAAACGGAAATTGAGTCGAATTGTCTAATCACCGATGTGCGTGTAAAAAAACTGAATAAAGTAACCTTGTTTTCAGCTTTGCAAAGATCATCAAAGATGATCCACTGCCATGTTTATCCAATTTACTCTATCCAATACAGAAAGCGATTTCGTATAAGTATTTACTGATGTGACATCTAACATTTTATGTGCCAATTTCCGCATTTGGCGCAAGTGAGTTTTACTTTACATTGTTCAAAATTTTGGTTGCAGACATATCTGAATAAAAAAAAATTGTGATGACGGCCGTTGTTGAGAATTCATTGTTCGGAGGTTAGCATTAATGTTAATCCTATGGAACCCATTTGGTTATATTGATATGTGGTCGGTCTTCGGAGGTTACCGTTAAAAGAGATTTCACTGTATTTTATATATTCACATATAAAAGGACAATGGATTGGGCCTTTTAACATAATAAAATCCTTGTCCCATTCAAATATCATTTCTCTTCAATTGCCTAATCACTCATATCAAGCAAGAAACTTAGCTAATTATACCCCAGATTTTTCTCGAACCAATTTTGGAATGGCAACGATTGGCTGCTTTGGCCATAGAGTAATGAACTCTCTTCCTTCTACTCTCCAGTCTTTAAATTCACTTCCTTTATTTAAAAGATATCTTACCGATCACCTGTTAAATTAACATCCATTCTCTTTATAATTTCTCTTTATTATTTATTATTATTTTCTCTTCCTTCTTATTTATAAGTATATATTTTAAATATAATTAAAATACTCACCATGAGCAGCATGCACATTTTCTGACACGTAAGTCTTTACACATTGCTGCCCAGACGAGTCAAGTTAATTTTGAAATATTGGCTGTATACCTCATTTATCCTTGTATTTGATTCGTCTGAATAAAGAATTTGATTTGATTTGACTTGATCACAAGAACTGCTCAATGATGGACAATCGAAATTATCAACTGGATTCTAAAAGGCGTAGGAAACGTCCTTAGACTAGATGGGTAGATGAACTAGGAAAACAGATAGTGAATGAAAACAAATTTGTCAAGACAGACGTCTGTGGAAAGCACTTGTAAAGATCTTCATCCAGCAGTTGATAGATAATGGCGAATATGATGATATATATAACACATATAAGTGGAGTCCAAAGCGCAAACTACCGTTATTAAGAAATTATTTTAAAATTCACATAGTGTTGTATATGGGATATAGTCATAATGGAGTATGTGTAGGTTAAACATTCGGTAAAATAATACAATTTACTTCGATAAAAGCGCTGCTTTAAAATTCGGCTCCCAAACTATTCAGTCTGAAATGATTTTTCTCAGGTTATTGAAAGTAAAAGGAAATATTGAAAACGTTAATATTTATTTTTAACACAGCCCAAGTTAGTAGAGTACAACCCATGACGGAGTTGAATAAATTTGCATCAATGATGCAGAACTGGTTACGGAAATGCAATTTCAACACGTTGATAGCATGTATTGTTTTCACTATTTATAGAAGGTTTCCATCGAGTACTAAAAGTGGTTCATGGTGTGTAAACTTAGCGTTTCATGTATAGGTTACTATGTAAATGGATAGAATAAGTTAACAGGAATTAATGTAATTCAAGCTAAAGGTTCCTGAATAGAAAAGTAATGTTTTAGAGATATTTTCGAGTAGAATTGTACAACCAAAATAAACGTTTTTGTTTGACAAGTTGAAGGTTTTACGTTGCTTGAGTGCGGAAGTTGGCACAACACAGCGGAAATCTCCATCTAAAATTCCACAATAGTGCTCGTCCTTGAGAATTTTCCAGCGAGGATGTGATGCAACTAAAGTTTTATTTTTATGCAAAAGTCAAATAATATTCGTGTACTCGAAATGACGCAGCTTCGCAAGCTATTAGATCTCTGTCAACACACGAAACTGGTAAGTAAGTGAAGAATGATTTTGCAAGTTGAGCTCTGTTCGTCGATGCTGTTGCGCATGGTCTGGAAACAGAGTTGACGACAGCAAATTTGGCGTTGACAGACGAGATAGTTATGAATTCTATTTAATAAAGAATAAATCATTAATATCTGGTTCAAGTTTACACAAACATAAAGAGTGCTTTTGTTTCTGACCCTTAAAAATCACATAATTTTACCTCCTCATTTTGATCGTCGCCTCTGCTTTTTAAATCTCATTGTATCATGCCAAACGTCTTTACTGACACTGAGAATTCAATAAAACCGTTTTGAAGGCGTATGTTCCGTTCATGAGATTTGTGTTTATAGGTAAATACATTTTCACTTCCTTATTTGACCGGGGATTTTAGTTTGTTTTAGCACTTTGGGCAATTTTCGAATAGGGTCACTAGCACTCTTTATGCCTTCATGTAATTTCAACGATACAACGAACGAAAGTTTCGCATCATGGGGTTATTATCTTACATGGACTAGTAATGATAGCTTTACACTTATATAAAACACACAGGGCTGCTTTTCAAGTTTTATCTTTAGTTCTTACTTTTTCTTTTCATTGTTGAAAAATTGAAACAAAGCATTTAGCGTCTCCCCGTCCGTCAGTTGGTAATATATTCACCGCTATGTGTTTCTCTGCTTAAATTTGTGAATATAATTTATCATAAGAGTATAATAGTAAAATGGATAATGGTTTATAATAGTTTAGAAGGAAAAAATCATCACAGCAACAAAAAGTATTATATGAAAATATCCAATCTGGTGCATATTCAAAAACCTTATGGTTTACTTAATATAACAGCATGCTTAGTTTTTGATCTACTTTCTGTTTCTATGTAATTTTATTTCCAAAATTAATTAATTTCTCTCCTCGGTTCATCTTACATTCTAAAGTAATTTTGCATGATTACCTAACATACTTCTGAACTTGGTTATAACGAATATCAAGGAACTGGATGATTTTTTTCGCTATAGCCGTTATCCACTATGATCATTATTCGATATAACCATATACAGGACGTTCAAAACACCGCACTAACTGTATATTTTCGTATTCCTTACGCCATACCGAGCAAATTTGCAAATGGTTACCATGATCGGAAATCAGTATTTAATAAGATACTTCAGATAATATGTTGACAAATCGTCACACTCGAGCTGCTCTGAAAAGGTCCCTTCATTTTCCATTGGGCAACATGTTATCTGAAATAACTTATTAAATATAGATTTTCGACTATAGAAACCATTTGCAAATTTACCCGGTATGGCGTAAGGATTAACAAAATTCACTATTAATGCGTTGTTTTTCGAACACCCTGTATATTGTACATTAAAACAAACTAACCTAAATCATTTGTTCGTTTTAGAAATAAATTCGTTATACCGACGTTCATTATAGACGAGTTCTACTGCATTTATAACATTATAATAGGATCGTATATTTCGAACTAACAATATTTAAACTGAATTACTGGAAAATATGTTGTTTGAAAATATATATTTACTGATGGAGTTACTTTTTTTTTCTTCATTTAAACAGCATATAAGTCTCGATTTACTTTGAAGACAACACAATTCTATATCTGCCATACACAATACTATAATCAGGATATGAGAATAAATCGTAGTTTTATTCCAGTTTAATATCAGACAGATGAAACCTACGAGAAAGGAATCGGAACAAGATAGTAATATATATCGATGGTGATTAGCGATCATAAATGAAAGTAATATTTTTTATTTTAGTTTTAAACTCTTAGAATATTTGCTGTCTTCATAGGAAGACTTTCTAAAAAATGTTTTTGTTCACCAGATATCTAAAAATTTGAACATCATGAGGAATAAAATGGCTGAAATTTTTTCGAAAATTTATCGGAACAAGTTTTACTAATCTGTCTAACAACGAAAATCTATAAGAACAACAGTGTAAGCAAGAAAAGGATTAGCCTTGTGGTCTATTCTTTAATTAACTTGTTTTGTTTTCTGGTCATCTGGCTAATTTTCGGAAACAGTGTATTTTGCTTCTTTTTTTCACATATGATAACCGATTTACCTTATAAGCCGCTTTCATGGCTGAACCCAGATCAAAAAAAGCGACAGTATAATTATAAATGGCAGTGAAACAAGGTTTTATAAAAAAGACGTTATAGAGGCTTGTCCTTCAGTGTTTTAAAAATGACGTTGAGCAAGAAATTAAAGGGGAAAAAAATACAAAGGGGCAATGTAGGAGTTAAAGCTATTAGTCACTAAATCTAAGAGAGATAACTTTTTCATTAGAGCCATTTTCAGGCACTAAGCTTAAGGTGTATATTAAAATATGGATCCTTCTTTTCTTGCAGATAAGTCACGGGAGTGTGAAGTTTTAAATTATTAGTTAAACTGGTTGTGTTTGTGCTACCGAGTCTTCAAGAAAGATGTTACTTCCAGTTCTAAATCATTGAGTACATGGTCTTTCCCTTGTAACAATATAGATCACTCCAAATTTTTGTGAAGTGATCACCCTGACCATAGATAAAGAGTCTGACAAATTCTAAAGAAGTTTTTTCTAACTATATCGTTACACCCTTACTTATTATATGTTTCAAGATGAGGGGGTAGGGAGAATTCCCTAATTAAAAAAGAAAGTTTTCGAAAGAATTCATACATACGCGCATTTACGTATTTATTTACTCCACACACACAATCACCACTTTTTAATAAGGAATTTTCACTTTTATATAACTTTTCACTTTATAATAAATGGAAAGAGTGCATTTATCACGCTGTGTTTCATAGGAGAAATGAAATGAAGGATTTATATCTCCGGTCTAATTTGCAATGTTTCTGATAAAAAGTTTCTTCTACCACTTTGATGGTGTTACCGCTTTGACAGAACATCGTATATAATTACGCAGTATGCTTGTTTGTTTGGCTTTTTTATGGCGCAAGAGCATCTGGGCTATACTGCGCCAATGCATTATGTGCGTGATATTAATGTCAGTTGTTGATGAATAAAAGTGCGGTAATCTACAATACGAAAATGAAAATTCATGTGGATATATTATCTCCTTGCTTCACTTCTTGACCAATTCAAACACCATAGTAATCTTATTCAGCCGAAATTTAGCATTTCCTTTTTAACAGACACACCTAACCATACTGTGCATATATTCTGGACGCTTGTCGATTTCAAAAGATTAATAACAGCTGATGTTTAGATTAAATCACTGTCAAAATCGGTGGTTAAGGGAGGAGTATAGAGAGAGAAAGGAGGGGTGGAATTTCGGTCACCTCTATACAAGCACAGTTTGCACTTGATAATGTATTAGTTTATCAAGCATAAGCCTTGGTTAATGAAGAAAAATTTATTAAGCACGGTTTGCACCATTACTAGATGATGAATTAATCACAAAGAAAATAAATGATTTATCGTCCCCTGGTGGGACACGAACCCGCAATCTCCTGGTTTCCGGTCAAGTGTTTTACCATTAAGCTATAGGCGTCAGACATTCTTTTCATTGCTAGAGTATATAAAGTGTTACTATGGACAAATTTCCAATTGGTGAGGCAGTGCGTGAACTGCTTTTTAGATCAAAGCGACTTTGGTCTAAAATGCAGTCCATGGACACTGCCCCATGCAAACATAGTAACGCTTATATACTCTCGCAAGGAAAGAATGTCAAACGCTTGTAGCTTAATGGTAAAGCACTTGACTGGAAACCAAGAGATCGTGGGTTCGCATCCCACCAGGGGTCGATAAATCATTCATTTCTTTGAGAATTCATCGTCTAATACTACCACATCATCGGCTAAGATTAGAAGCTTTCTTCTTTAATGAACTGTTAATGCTTCGATAGCGCGTTGCACTTTATCAAAAAAAAATTTACGTTTTGCAATTTATTAAAGCTCCTCTAAAAAATCTTGCATCCACCACTAAATAGAATTTAAGGCCTTTTCTGTCAATTTATGCTATATCAATTGAAATTCACATTCACTTATTTATTTGTTTTTTTGGAAATTGATGAAATTTTCAAACCACAATAAAGAATTCGAATGGTAATAGATAATATGTAACATACTTATAAAGTATTTGAGCCAACTCAACCGCACTTCAAACAGAGGCTTTTTGCACTCCTTCGTTTTGTGTAATTCATCTTACTATTTTTCATAATTCATCTTATTGTTTTTGAATAGTTCATCCTATTATTTTTGCATAATTCATCTTGTTATTTGAATCAAATTATTATTTCCTCATTTTTTATTAGCCGATTATCAGAAATATATGATACATTAAAATGATTAGCTATCTTAGTTGGTTATGAAAAATCACATGGGGCATACGTTCCAATAATACATGTAGTCATCTAATAAGTTTACTTAATAAAAAATAATTACCCAATAAACAATTAAACTGACTTATTATGAACTTACATCAAAATAACACGTAGCCAATTAAGAATCACACACCTTTTATACAGGGTGGTTAGTGAAGTCCTTATACACGCAGATAACTGTCGAACGGAGAGAGCTATATGTATGAACGTGATGTATAGGTATAGTAAAGTGACTATGCGTTACAAGATGAGACTGCGTGCAGCGCCCCTAGCGGAAAAATTCAGAATTTAAAGCTGCTATCTCCAAACTATTCAAGATAAGGGCAAAAAGTCAATTACAAAGTTGTTAAGCACCAGCTAGTTAGTACGAAACGATTTTTTTTTCATCACCTTAATAGGGCAAAAATCATGATTTAGGAAATTTAAAGGGTACAGGATGCCCACTGCATGACAGCTTTCCCTTCGTACAGCTCTGCGTGGAGGAGAAGCTTCAAGTAGGGGCGATACTTTCATTGCACACACAATCTCGTCACAAAGCGCATGATATGCAAATGTGTACGCTACGTCATACGTTATCGGTAAGCATAAAATAGTGACCAGGCAAGGAGTGTAAGACAGTGTGAGAAGTGAAACGGTGCGTTAAACGTCTGTAGTTATATATTATATGGCGAATTATTCCAACAACGAGTATTGCGAGATGGTGCTGTTATATGGGGAATGTGGTCGTAATGCAAGACAAAGTGCATGACAATATGTCGTACGTTTTATTTTGGGACCCCATCCGACTGCAATGACCATCACTAATGTGGTTCGACGGCTGAAAGAAACGGGCAGCGTTACACCTCGTCCCCGTTCAGGTCGCCACGCATGTGTAAGTCAGAGTGTGCAACCAGAGGACGTTTTAGCTTATGTTCTGATCCACCCACGGTGCAGTTCAAGAGAAGTTGGTATGATGTGTGGCCTAACAGGCTGCCGTGTGCGGCAAATCTTGCAGCAAGTGGGAGCTCACCCCTACCGTGGAATACTGCTGCAGTCACTAGTTCCAGGGGATGCTGAGCGACGTTTTAATTGGTGAAACTTCGTTACGAACACCTTAGATATGCAGCCGAATTTTTTAGTGTACGTCCTTTGGACGGAAGAGTCAAAATTCACCCGCAACGGGGTGTTAAATAGACACAACGGACATTATTGGGCTCTCGAAAATCCTTTATGGAGACGACCAGTCCGACATCAGGTGAGATGTTCGGTTAATGGATGGTGCGGTATTTTGAACAACAGACTCATTAGACCTATGTACTACGAGGGCACATTAACGGGACGTCGATATTTGCAGCTGCTACATGGCGTACTATCGGATATTTTGCATGATGTTCCATTGAGTGAGCGGAGAACCATGTGGTTCCAACATGACGGCGCTCCTCCTCACCATCCAACAGAAGTACAATTATTATTATCCCAAACCTTCCGCCAACAGGTCATTGGCTAGGGTGGTAGTGTGAGCTGACCTGCACGGTCACCGGACCTTACCCCATTAGACGTCTTCCTTTGGGGCACATCAACAGACACGTCTATCACATCCAACGGACGAATGTGGACGATGTCTGTAGTCGCATTACCGATGTCTGTAGTCGCATTACCGATGCCTGTACAAGCGTCATACCTGCAATGCTGCTGAATGTGCGAGAAGAAACGCTCTACCGGATACAAACGTGTATTGTGGCCGACGGTGGCCACACGTAATGAGCACACATAATGACATACAGTAATACGCTATTCACATTTGCCGAACCAAATACCCACATATTAGCGTTTGACGTGTTCTATTCCCGCAATTCATGTACCATTTCGTACTGCATCAGTGATGCTGGACAACTTTGGAATTAACTTTTTTTTTTCCGTTTCTTGAATAGTTTTCGAGATAGCAGATCTACGTTCTGAATTTTTCCGCTAGGTATGTAATGTCAACTGATGATGTTAGAATGGCAAATGTAAAAATGGCATGAAAATAAAATTTGTATTTGTACGCTGCACGCAGTCTCACCTTGTAGCGCATAGTCACTTCACTACGTATACAGTACGTACATATACATCATATTCATGCATCTATCTCTCGCAGTGTGACAGTTATCAGCGTGTATAATGACTTTACTAAACCACCCTTAAAGTTGTGTGCGCAATGAAAGAATCGCCCCTACCTGAAGCTTCCCCTCTATACATAGCTATACGAAGGAAAAGCTGTCACGCAGGGGCGTCCTGTATCCCTTAAACTTCCTAAATCACGATTTTTGCCCTATTAAGGTGGTGAAAAAAAAAAAAATCGTTTCGTACTAACTAGCTGGTGCTTAACAACTTTGCAATTGACTTTTTCCCGTATCTTGAACAGTTTTCGAGATAGCAACTCTGAGTTCTGAATTTTTCAGCAAGGGGCGTTGCACGCAGCCTCATCTTGTAGCCCATAGTTATTTTACTATGCATATATATCACGTTCATACATACTGTATAGCTCTCTCCGTTCGGCAGTTATCTGCGTGTATAAGGACTTTACTAACCACCCTGTATATCCCCTTCCATTTTTTTTTTCTATTTTTTTGTTACCATTACCCTGTATAGAATATTTTCTTGATTTATTTTTAAATGTTTCTTTACTTTTCAATTTTTTGAATTCCTCTGGTAGTTCATTCCAAAGTTTTGAACCCTTATAATCTGTATTACTCCTTCCTATTTCGATTCTTATTTTTGGTAATAACAGACCATTGTATTTACGACATGTATTTCTATCTTTTTCATTTAATTTTATTCTTATTAGTTCAGTATGACTGCCTTCCCTTATCCTTTCATATATTTTGACCAAGGCACACCATTTATGCAACTGTTCTATTGGCAATATGTTGTATTTCAACAATAATTTTTTCAAGTCTAATCTTTTAGCTCTATTAATTATTTTCATCCTTTTTTTTCAGTACGTTTTTCAATATTTCTTTATTCACCGTACCCGTGTTCCCCTATACACAACTACAATATATCAGATAACTGTATATCATGGCCGTAGCCAGGATTTGGGGGGTTCAAAAATTTTTACAGCATGTATCGATACAATCACAGCATGCAAGGCCGTAGCCAAGTCCCATTAAAAATTTAGTTTGGGGGGACCGGTCCCTAAGATCCCCCTCTGGATGCGGGAATGCTGTAGATTAATGAGTAATACAGATGTACTGATGCATACAATGCATGTTTTTTGTTTTCATTGTATTTATTCTTCTTAGAATTCCTAAGCTTTTACTTATTTTGTTTGCTGTTTTATCTATATGGTCATTCCAGTTCGATTTATTAGTTAATTGAATTCCTAAGAATTCAATTTTATCAACAATTTCAATTTTTTTATTATTAATGATGATCGAAATATTTTTTACATTTTTATTTATTTTTACTTGAAAACATCAATATATTGGTTATTTTAACATTTACTTTCATTTTGGTTAACAGTAAACCATTTTTCATATTTCTTATTTCTTCCTATGACCACTTCCATCAATTTCATTTGATCACTACCCGTTAAAATCAATCATGTGTCATCTGCGAACAAAATAATGCACCCAATATCAGACATATTAAATATATCGTTAACATATAAGGAATATAGCAATGATCCCACATTGGATCCCTGGGGCAAACCATAATTATAAATTAGTAGTTTAGATTTTCCTTCCTTAACACCAACTATTTGGTTTTCCTCCTTTAAATGACTACTCAATAAATTATTAATTTTTCCCCCTTAATCCGTAAGTTTTTAATTTTTCAATTAGTATCTTTCCATTTATGACATCGAATACCTTACTCAAATTAACTGCAAATTAAATCCCATAATTTTTTACTTGTCCCAGTTATTTGTGTTGACGTATTCTATATCTAAATATTCTCTTCCGCTCTTTCTGCCCCAAAATAAGGCCATCCTCGTGAGCAAATAAATAAGGGTTAAAACTGAAAGTGTGCCAGCATCCATCTGCCGCTTTACTTTCGTTTAACCGGGTTTCTCTGTCTTTTAGGTTTGAAAGGCAAACAAAGAATTCTAGTTCATCTTGTGTCAAGGCTGGTCGAGTCTGGTGCTATCGTCCTAAACATAGCACATTTACGGAGTAGTCTTTCGCAGGCTTAAAAGAACTCTCGCTCTGTTAATTACTTTTGTAAACTGAGTTAAAAATTTTGAATGCGAAATGAAATACGATTTTTTTGGGTAATTCTTATCATGGTTGATGACGTTGTATTGGATGATCAAATACTCGCAAAGAAACGAATTATTTTTTAGGGCCTGTTGGGAACCGAAGCCACATTTTCTTAATTTCCGATCAAGTGCCACAACCATTGAACTACAGACGTGGATCACTCTCCCCTCTATGAGACTATATAAGGCTTTATCTAAGGCACTTGACCGGCAATCAAGGGGATGTTGGTTCGGCTCCCACTAGGCGCTGAAAATTAATTCTTTTCTTTGAGAGTATTTGATCATGAAATATAATGTTCATTTCGGACAGGGCAGTACACTTATTTAAAAATCCGTTAACTGCATGGATATACATATTTTGGTTTAAATTTTTACTTACAGCTGGATAGCAGTGTAGCTTTAAAACTATATTGGGGCTACCCTTTGTTTTAATAGACATATTATACTTTATAAATAAATTTCTTTTTCTACCATAAAATTTTATTAATAAACTTAAGCCTCATTATAAACCATGAGTCTAGTATATTTATTTTTACACTCTAAGTCCATATCTAAAAGATATTGCACTTATGCATCACTTTTACTATTTGTAATAAGCAATTTTTTCTATTTAAATCGAGTGTTGCAAAATTAAAAACTTAAAAGTTACCCTCTTTCTATCTCTCTCTCTCATCTCATTTAGAAAGTTAGTTAAGAAACAAATACTCTTACAAATTAATTCATATGATTATCGTACAGTTTTGCGTCTCATGATTTCATATTAGAGCCATGGGGGTCGGCAGCATAGGGTAAGGGTGGGCACTCCCCTCCCATGGAATTTTTAAAAAAAAATCACTTTTAAGGTACACACACGCACACACACACACACACACACATATATATATATATATATATATATATATATATATATATGGCCTGCAAAAGGGTTGCTGGTATCTAACTGGAAGGAGACCCACACGCTGAACGTATGTGACGATGTGTGGAACCGGCCAGGCCAGTAACCTAGTGTCCTACCCCGCCTTCAAGTGGTGCAGGCTGAGCTTTCTATTTATGTGGCAAATTAATATTTGCTGCACGGATGGAAAGGCGGAAGGGGAGGGCTAATTCACCAACCCGTCTAGCCAGCGTGGTGAAATGATGGCTAATTCCTCCAATATGCTAATACACCAAAAACCATGGCCCCTAGTCTCCAGGTGCTGGAGTGCTCCTGATCAAGGCAGCGGTCAGCGTGGCATGAAAGCAGGGGGTGCTAAGAATCACTGGAATGGCCCAGGCTGCCGTTTGTTATTGACCTTGGCAACGTATAATGGACGATCCCTTGCTTCTGAAGCAAAACTTCAGGAATTGGAAGAAGAACTTGACAAGATCAAATGGGACATTGTAGGACTCAGTGAAGTTAGAAGAAAAGGTGAAGAGTTGGTGGAACTTAAAAGTGGACATTTGTTTTATTATAGAGGAACGGAAACTGGAAGAACAAGTGGTGTTGGCTTCTTAATCAACAAAAGAATTAAAGACTACCTTCTTGAAGTCGAAAGCACGTCAGATCGAGCAGCGAGGCTCGTTGTTCAACTATCATCATCATCATATTCAACCATTATCTATCCACTGCTGGATGAAGGTCTCTCCAAATGCTTTCCACACAAGTCTATCCTGGGCCATTCGTTTCCACGTCACCCCAACCTCTTTTCTTATTTCATCCACCCATCTAGTTTGAGGACGTTTTCTAGGTCTTCGGTGGTCTCTTGGAATCCAGTTCAGAATTTCTGTTGTCCATCGTTGATCAGTTCTTCTTGCAATATGCCCAGCCCATCGCCATTTCAGCCCTTTTACTTTAACAATGATGTCCTCTACTCTAGTTTGCTCTCTCACCCAAGTGTTCCTTTTTCGATCTCTCCTAGTTATTCCAAGCATGCACCTCTCCATGCTCCTTTGCGTTGTCTGTAACTTTCGTATTGCTCCAACTGTTAGACTCCATGTCTCTGATCCATAAGAGAGGACTGGCAATACACACTGGTTGAAGACTTTTCTTTTTAGACATAAAGGCAATTTCCCCTTCAGGATAAAACTGTTTCTTCCAAATGCACTCCAGCCAAGTTTAATACGTCTGTTGAGTTCTTTCATAATGTTGCCATCCATTGAAATCAGCTGGCCAAGGTAAATATATGAATCAGCAATTTCTAGCTCAATGTTGTCAACTTGTATTTTTGTTTCCTCTACGAAATTATTGAACATGATCTTAGTTTTTTGTAGGTTCATCTTGAGTCCAACTTCTTTACTTCTAGTTGAGAGCTCCTGTACCATGTCTTGGAGTTCTGATGGGTTCGTTGAAAAAATAACAATGTCATCAGCAAACCGCAAATGATTTAAATATTCACCATTTATTTTTATTCCCTTGTCATTCCAATTTATCTGCTGAAAAATCATCTGTAAAGCTGAAGTAAAAAGTTTTGGAGAAATGGTATCTCCC
The DNA here is from genome assembly GCA_006491805.2 of Dysdera silvatica. Lineage (NCBI taxonomy): Eukaryota > Metazoa > Arthropoda > Arachnida > Araneae > Dysderidae > Dysdera > Dysdera silvatica. The sequence goes on from QLNU02015360.1 coordinate 50,154,461, forward strand.
TGCCTCACACCTTTACCAATTTTGATAGCTTCGGTATCTTTATGTAACCGAAATTTTGCACTTGCATTTTTATACACACGTTTCACCATGTCAATGTACACATCCTCGATGTCTGCTGATCTTAAAGAGTTGATGACTGCTGATGTTTTAATAGAGTCAAAGGCCTTCTCATAGTCAATAAATGCCACACACAATGGAAGTTCATATTCATGTGTTCTTTCAATTAATTCTCTTAATACTTGAATATGGTCCACTGTACTGAATCCACTTCGAAATCCAGCTTGTTCTCTTGGTTGAGCTGCATCTAATTTTTTCTGCAGGCGATGTGTTAGCACTTTTGTGAAGATTTTATAAATAGCAGGTAACAAGCTAATTGGTCGGTAATTTTTTAAATCCTCTTTATCACCTTTTTTATGCAAAAGAATTACTGTTGCAGAATCCCATTGGTTTGGTATGTTACCACTGTTGAGGCATTTGGTAAAGAATTTTGCGAGTATGTCTTCTACATGTTCTCCAGCTTCTTTTAAGATATCTAATGTAATGCCATCATCGCCAGGGGATCTTCCTTTCTTCATACTTTTTATTGCAAATGCTACTTCTTCTTTTAAGATTTTAGGAGCTGTTCCTTCGACTATCTCAGAGTCTTCGTTTAATCCACTGTTTCCCTCATACAGCTTTCTGTAGAATTCTTCAACTCTTCTAAGTATTTCTTCCCTATTTCTTGTTACAGTGCCATCCTCTCCTTTTAATGCAATGATGTGTTTCTTCCCAATAGACAAACTCCCTTTAACAACCCTAAGGCTCTTGTTGCTTTCAATGGCCTTCCTTACTAACTCACAATTGAATTTTCTTATATCTTCTTTCATGTTTTTGCGCAAAGTTTTGCAAAGTTCTACATACTCGATTCTGCAACCGGTATTTTGATTGTCCATTGTTTGTTTGTTAGGTTACCGGCAACTTCGTCTCCCGTATATATATATATATATATATATATATATATATATATAATACATACATACAAAACTTCAGGAATTGGAAGAGGAACTAGACAAGATCAAATGGGACTCAGTGAAGTTAGAAGAAAAGGTGAAGAGTTGGTGGAACTTAAAAGTGGACATTTGTTTTACTATAGAGGAACGGAAACTGGAAGTACAAGTGGTGTTGGCTTCTTAATCAACAAAAGAATTAAAGACTGTCTTCTGGAAGTTGAAAGTACATCAGATCGAGCATCGAGGCTAGTTATTCAACTAACCCAGCGATACCAACTTCAAATAGTATAGGTATATGCATCTTTTCCTTTACACCAATTCCTTTTAGTGCTGAAACATCAATGCGGCAAAATTTTTGGAAATCACCCAAAACGCCTGATAGCTTCAGAAAAGAGCGACATCGGAAATTTTGCCTTTCGGCCTTTATACCCCGAAATTCTGCCAACGAAAAATTTGTGTTGGCTTTGAAGAACATAGCCATTATCAAAGAATATATTTTTGGAAAATTATCCGTTTCTGCAGGAATATAGCCAACGTTTATTGCTAGCACCTAGTAACTGTTTTGTCTGCTAGTTTTACGTTCCAAATAAACGAAAAATTACTTCATTAATGGCAATTTAATTTAAAAACAAAATGCAGACGAATTAGCCTTGAAAAGAACTGTTTTCGTATGTATTTGGATCAATTATCTCAAATAAAAACCGAAGAAAACAAGCACAGCATAAATCAAGCACGGAAATCAACGTGCTCCTACCATTTCTAAAGAAAGTGGAAGGTAGGAATGACGTCACAGCTGGCTTTGCCGGATTGAGATCGTTTTCGCGCCGATTTTTGGACGGCAAACTTTAAAATTTTTTTAAAAGTTAAATACTGCACGAAAATTAGAAATATTTTAAATTTATTCATTTTTCGACTTACTGAATAGCATTAAAAAAAAATGCCGAACAACCCTATTGTGGCGCTTAAAGCGCTGCTTCCTTTGCTACGCTACTGCCGGTGTGCAGTGACCGGTGAACTACAGTTCACAAAACAATGATCTCTATACGTGCCGTTAGAGTTTGTGTATAGTTCAAAATGAACCGTTCTTCGATGAGCTACCCATCTTTAGTAGAAAGTGAGGCTGAAAAGTAGGCATTCAACCACGCTCCTTGTGTACATAACTCGGAAAGGAGCATTTGGACACTTTTACATAAAAGAAGCTTTTAATTATGGTACCAGTCAAAAAATTATATCTTATCTCCACAAGGATAAATCCATACAATATTTCAAAGATAGGGGGAGGGGGGAACTGGAAAAGAAATACACACTTGTTTGAACAGTGCTTATTTTATGGATATATATATATATATATACACACACACGAGCTTATTTTATGGTTAACGATGCCTAGACAGATTTCCCTGCTGGATCAGCGAGTCCCAGTCTTGATATTTAGTGTTAAAATCTTTAAATTCGTAAGGAATTTTCAAAATGGTAAGCGTGTGAGCGAATCCTCATTTCTTGCCGTTTCAACAATAAAAAAAGGAAAAGATGTCGGCTCCTGCAGAAAATACGTATTGTTTCTAGTTTTTCTCTTTATAGACTAGTCAGCACATCCTGCAATCTCGGATCCGATTATTTCACGAAATAAGCTGACTACTTTTTTGCCTAGTTTACTTAAGTCTCTTTCTAGAAATTCAAATATTTTTAATACTCTATCTTGTAAATTAAACACAAACAGCTTTGAATGAAAACCGCCACTTCTAAGAACAAGCTAAGGAAAGAGATTACAGTTTTAACACCTGGCAACATTGGTTGTATTGACATTTGTGAAACGTGTAGTAGTGTGTATGATGTTAAAAGGATAGTGTGCAAAGTGTGTTTGTATGTTTAATGTTGTGCAGTGTTAATATAATGAGCGTAAATATTTTATTAAATCTGGAATTAAATCTTACGGCAATTTATTTTAGAGTAACTATATGCAAATGATTTAATCAAGTCACTGGCTTCGTTTAATCAAATAGGATCTAGTTATTGTAAATGATTTGGTTTGAGACTTTTCGTTTAATTTAGGTAAAGAATGGAAATAAAATTTAAAAGTTTACTCTATATCCATCAATCTATGTAGTTCGTAAATGTGGAACGTTGGCTACACATCACTGCAGTTTGTCTCCAAATGTCCGTAGCATATTGAAGCCTGCCATTACTTTCTTGGAACGAAAAAAACAGGTAAGTATGATCTGAACTACAGATAGGGGGTCTTTTATCACCAACTCATCCTTAGAAAGAATGATAAACTTATTCGCTGTTGAAAAAGGGTTTATTTTTGTATTTTTTGCTCTCTCCACAGATTTCTGAGTCCCATTTTTACGTTTTTTAACTTAAGAAATTCTCGCCTTTACATTTTATACTTTTTTTTTCAGAAAACAAACACAATCTCTCCCTCACATTTGTCACACTTGTAAGTCTCTACTTGTTGTTTCTATTTTTCCCCTACCGCATTTATTATACTTCTAACCATCAACGTAGAGTTCTCAAAATTATCGGGGTGGGCTCCGCCCATAACTCTACGCCTATTCTTCTAACCCTAGAACATCTGTACATTTAACTTTTTGTAATAAAGTTTACGTGGAGCTTTAAACCCCCCCCTCCACCCCCTGGTACTCTAGGGATAAACTATTTCTGCCCTTCTCACATTTATGGTCTCCATTGTGTTTATATTCGTTTATCAGTTTGTGACAATTCAGGGTGACACTGCACAATCCGTCCCCTAGCGCTTATCTCTTCTTCAAATGAGTTGGAAAGTTGCTAAATGTTGTAGATGGGCTTGTGACATCATACGTACGCTTGTCTTCAGAGCAACTGACTAGCCACCATGCTGTTTAAGGTGTCTTTTAGACCATGTTAATTTTCCTGAATCAGTGAAGGAGATGTGTCTGTGGGAGGATCCCTCCCTGCTTCGGACTGCACCCTTGCTGCCAATTTTGATCGCATTCGTGTTATGCCCGAATCTTTAAAACATTGAATGCTAGGAAAAAAGCATCAAAACAGCCTGATATTTATAACTACCTGGATAGGCCAGAAAATTTGTTTCCAGCATTTTTAAGCAATATAAAAAAAATATTCCCATCACACACGTCCAACCAATAAAGGTTAGTACCTCCTTTTTTTAATGACATAAACAGCATGGTGTCAGGTCAGTGTCACAGTTGTCATGCTTTTTGAAAGCACTTCCAAAGTTCCTTTTATTCATTTCTGACCCCCACTATGTAAAGGTCCATCATGGTTCATTTTGCACGAGGATCACGGCTATATACTTTTAATCCGGTGTTCTTGGAACACCCTGTATATAGAAAATGACATTTCAACCATAAGCATAGCTGACATTGTTGCTAAATTACCCGAACTCACATTAGTTGAAAAAGGACTTGTTCTGAAGAACAAGTTTTCTGAAGCTGATGATGATGTGGAGAAAAAATAATAGGCCTAGGTAACTGTAGATATGGGCTATAATTTGTTTTAAGAAAAATATGGACAGAGAAGGTTAGTAACATGACAAAAACATGTAAATTTGTATTTGTTTCCTCATTAAAATTAGTTTATAATGGAATATTCTTCCTGTTCTTTTCATAAATATACTATTTATAAATTATTTGAAGTGGCCATAACTGGGGAACACAGATGGACATAAATGGGAAAAAGTGGCCATAAGTGCTGAAAATGTCCGAAAGTTATTAAATAAATTATACAAAATAAAGTATGAATTTAAAAATAATTTTGACTGTACATTATTATTGTGCACACTTTGAAGTACATTGGATATTATTTTCAGAATATTGTGATTTTTCTTTAGTATTGAAAAAATTTGCCAATCTATAAAAAGCTTAAGGTGGCCATAACTGGGGACATGAAGTGTACTATCTATATGTGTACCTACATTTTGTGTCAAAAAATGTAAACAACCCCAAGAAGAAAACCCAATTGCTATAGTACCAGAAAAGCACTAAAACTGTATAACAACAGTTAGCATGGGTGTAACTACATTTTAGCCATTCAAAGGGCCTCACCTCATTTAGAAATCATAGGTCGTTTAAGTCTAACTCTCCATTAATCTCTAAGTAGGGAGTCATGATCACTCATAACTATTAGTTCCGCCATGACTTACCCAAGATTACGTAAGGAAGACCTTTGGTTAGAGGGAGGGTGTGTTTTAGAAAAAACAGGCATGTTTTGAGATATTAATGTTAAAAACCCCAACACACACATGTAATTATGTACTAATCAGTATGCTTTTTGTTGCTGAACTTTTGAAGGTCCCAGAAGTTGAAATTCTGCAGGTTGCCATATATGCCTTACAGTGTCAGTAGTGGTAGCACATTTGTCTGTAGTGCAAATAACCTGGGTTTAAATCTAGGTGGTAATGAATGCTTACTGTTTTCTTTACTGGTTCACAATTCAAGATCTGGTTCTTTCTGTGAACCATTCAGATTCCTCGAAAAACCTTAGGTTTTGGTACAACCTGCCCTTAGTCATTGTTGCACCTTGAAAGATAAGCAAATAGTTTCTGTACTATAATTGATTAGATTTTGCTTTTCAGCATATTATGCAATTTGACAATTGCATAATATATGATCCAGGGGTTTTCAAACTGTGTGTGTCACAGGTTTTGATCAAGAGCACCACAATGTTGACTAACCTTTTAAATGAAATGTTGTATGAAAATAGTTACAACATGTGTTCTGAATATTTTTATATATTATTTGGGAGCCATTGATAATGTATGAAAGGCAAAGGAAGTTGTGAGTAAAAAAAATTTGAAAACCTCTGATCTATGAATAGAACATACTCTTAAGTAGGATGAAATACTCTTGTTTGAATAAAGATAATTTGAGGAAGTTTTCAATTATTTTTAAACTGTTTTTTCTCTTCTTGATTTCTATAAAATAAGAGAATCTAAGCAATTACTTAAAAAAAAAAAAAAGCGTAGGTTTGAAGTTTGTGTGAGAGTAAACTGATGGAAAATTTTTGTCAGGCAAACAAAAGAAAACCCATGATTAACGTAGTTGAAAAAAAATCTGTCAAAGAATCTATTTAGAAGTCTATATAGACAGTAGCCTGTTGTTGTTTTTCACAGGAAAATATCAGATTTTTTTAATAGTGAAAAATTTTATTGCAGAATAGTTACATTTGCCATCAACCAGTGGTGCTTCAGTTGTGTCAGTAGTTCATACAAAAGCATAGCACAGTTTACAATGTAACTAGGATTACAAATGTTAATGTGGTGGCACAACACTGTGCACAGCATCAGAGAGGGTTTCAGTTGTAATTGCTGTCACATGATGGCGAATAGCTTTTTTCAACATGGCCAATGACATCGGCCGACCTCTGTACACCTGTGAATTCAAAGAAAAATGTACTCAGTACAGCCTAAGAATGCCCTTTCTTTTTTTTTCACTAAAATTCTCTGCTTGTCTTTGTGCATGTGTGAATACAATCACTAGAGGGGTAACAGTATTCATTGATTGAGATAACAGGTGTTACTCATAAACCTGTTTTTCAAGTATTTGATTGGGTACACTTCAGATTGCTAATGAATACCTGTACTTTTATGGGGAAAAGCAGAGGCTTGATGCTGTATATAAATCACAACTACAAGTTCATGCTCATTTTCTAATTCTAAAATGGTTGAAAAAATACCCTGTATGGCTTTATTTTACTGAAGCTGCAACAGTGTCAGGCAAAGGCCTGATTCTATTGCCACTCAAAAGCAGCAAAAGTGTCAGCATAAAATCTTACTAAAGTAGTCAGTTTTTTTTGTTTTTTTTCAATTTCTAAGAAGTCTGCATTTATAAGTTCATTTGTTCTTCAAGAATATCATTTTCATCAGTTGCGGAGACTTTCAGTTCCAGTCTGTTGCCAAACGATTGCTTGTGTGTTCTTCTGTATAATCCTCGCTGGTTCTTTGAACCCTTTAAAATTCAGAAAAACTAAAGGCAGTTTCTTCCACATGTCTTTCATGTTAGTCTCTGTAATTTTGTTTCAGGTGGAAGTTGCAATTTTTATTGCATCTAAAATATTAAATTACTTTTTTAAAAAAAAAATCTTTAAGCATTGGACCTTGCTTTAGTTAACATTTGAAATATCTAGTAAAGTTAAAGCATTTTAAATATCCCGTAAATGCCCTGGTCAAATGGGAGTTGTATTTGATGGTAACTTTATTTTAATATTAGGAGGGGGTGATGTTGAATAGAGGGAGGACGCCCAAGTTTGAAATAACTATCATAGTCTGGATAGATCTTTTGACACATCATTTAAAAAAAAATTATAAAGTTGAGATTTCGTAAAGTGGCAATTCTTAAAGTGAGAACCACCTTTATGCTAAATTTAAAAGGACTTAAAACAATGACCTGATTTAAGTCCTTTTAAATTCTATTTTAAAAAAAAGCGTGTGGGTCACATCATTTACCATCAGTACTACAAAGTTAATTTTAATTATTTTAATCTTTTTAAATATATTCTAAAAATATATTCCTAATTTTCACATTTATATGTATATAAATTTACAATATTACTGCTAACTTGTGAATTTATTTTTTCAAAATATTTTAATGCAAATTTTTATTTTTTAAATTTAGCTTGTTGTATTTTCTTAGCTTTCACATATACTAACTTAATTAAATTCTTAAAACATTTTAAATGACATGTTCTAACAAGTTCAAATTTACAAAGCAACTAGTTAATTAAATAAAAAAACAATCAGATTTTTTCGATTAAAAAAAAAAAAATCAATTTTTACTTACCCTGCTAATAATACGGCTTAATTAAAAATACTTTATCTCGTAACGATAACATGCCTCACCTTGGTAGAACATTCAACTTTGATAATGTTAAATACTGCAAGTTTATCTTCAGTATTCAATACATCTGACATTTATGCATCTCATGGCAAAGTCAGATTGGTCAATGTTCCCAGTCTCGCACCGTTTGGGGAGCAGTGGCAAGTGGATTTGTTTAAATAGTAACAGGCAACAGCTTCGGGACTTCTACAGCTTCACCTGTCAATGTGACAAATGTAACTATTCTGGTAATAAAATTTTTCATTATTAAAAAAATCCAGTGTTTTTCTGTGAAAACTGCATCATGCTACTGTCTGTACTTTTCGTATTATTGAATTTTTACTTTTTCTATTCCTTTTTGATCACCTGGTATTTAATGTTCAAGGAACATAGGTCTATACTGTTAAGTGTTAAAGAAACATGAATAAAATTCAAGTAATTTTGATCTATTTTTTCCTTTCTGTAGTTTGATTCTTTTAACAGATACTAAAATTGTATATAAAAAATATTTATTAGAGCAAGATTTAGAAAAAAACAAACTTATCAATTTCTTCCTTACAGTAGTGCATACGGACTAAGCAAGATATATAGTACATTTTTAAAATGTGCCCTTTTTCTGCATTTTCTGAATTATCTATATTTTTATTTTAAAGGTAGAAATTCATATTTTTTGAGCAATGTGTATATAAATATTGTTTTTTATTATTATTGGAAAAGACGGGTATTTCACTATTTAGTCATTAGCTTTTGAGCTTTCCAATATTTATAATACCTTAAAAAGTAATTAGTGCATTGCATATGTCAAGATGACCTGTTGTCATAGGTTGACTGCTGTTACACAAATTGCAGTTATGAGGTGTAAGTCAGTCTAAATCCGAATAAGTATGCTTGTGGACAATCATGTCCAATTACATGTGAAATTTTGCCGTGGCAGCAGTTCTGGGAGTATCTGGAATTAATGACCTTTAGTGAAGTGGAACTTCTCAAGGTTTATTTAAAGTATTATTTGTAATCTCCAGTCCATTGCTTTTATTAAAATGAAAATGTATTAGATCATTGGCTCTGACGGCATAAAAATATTGGGGGAGGGGGGGACAATATGCCAGTAGAAGGCATTTTATTTGAAGGGGGATATGGAACCCTAACACCAACATTGGGGAGATGGGTCCTCCCTGTCCCCTCCAACTAACTGCTTCTGTGCATTAGACATCTTAATGAAATGTCATGACCTTATGGGGTCTTCGCAAGATAGATGTATCCTTCTCTCGATCAACTGATCAGTCATTTTGTTACCTTCCAGGCCACCGTGTGCAGGGATCCATTATTTTGTCCTCCATAAACTTCAGAATGGATCTGCAGTCATATATACATTTGCTGTAATGTTTTTTATTGTTGGAAATGGATTCAAGTGCTGTCTTAGAATCAGGGAGAATAACAGCATTATTAAAGGAGTTTTTATGAGGAAAAAGGAGTGATAAAGGGTGACAAAAATAGCCTCAATCTCACCATCAAAGTGGGAAGTAGGGTTTGAACGGGAATAGTCTCATTTAATACTAGCATACTAAAGTCTAAATTAAAAATCACATGACCCATTTGTGGACACTTGGATAAATCACTCATGTATGAAGATTACAAAACAGTTATTTTTAATTTCTCTTGTTTTATACTGTCATTTCTTTGTTAATGTAAGTTTATATAAATTAATTTCTTATAAATAAATATATATTTATCTTAAATGCTTTAGGTTCATATCCTACTAAAGAACTTCAGATTATACAGTGATTAAAGTTGAAGGGATGAATTTGCCTGAAGATTTTTTGCTAAAATTCTGTATTATTGAGCTTTGGGCCAAATTTCGGCATGCTTCCTAAAACTTCTAAAATCATTGCTTTATGCTCATTGGCTAATTTCATCAATGCTGCAGATAGAATTGTAATGTCTTTTGCTATTATTCCTATGACTGACCATTATCATTGGAGTCTATACTGGCAGGGATGGATTTTGAGTTCTTTTGCATTTGGATACATTACTAGTCAAGTTAGTATTTGTTAAACATGTTTCATTTGTCTTGATTATTACTATAAAACTGTTCTTTGTTTAAAAGTAATAATTTTGTAAATTCAAACCAGATAATGAATTATTCAATCTGTTTATTACATGTGGCAGCATTAAAACTGTGCATATACACCATGTGACAGTGTAAATGCAACACCAAGAAGTAATGAACAAAAAGTGATGAAAATCGGTAGACATAAAGCGACAGCAACAAATGATCAGTGATGTTTATTGCAACATGATACACCTATACACTGAGTGACACCGTCTGATCAGTAGGTTGTAGGACCACAGCAGGCGGCGATACAGGCAGCAACATGTCTAGGTACAGGCTCAGTAAGTATGTGGATTGTGTCTTTAGGGATGGCTGCCCATTCCCTGTCAACCATTTGCCAGAGTTCATCTTCTGAATGTAGTGGTGGTAGTGCATGCAAGCCATGTCCAGTCACTTCCCAGACGTGTTCGATTGGTGAGATATCAGGCAGACTGGTGGCCAGGGAAGCACCTGGGTACCTTGCAAGATACGTTGGCGGATGCGTGCCGTGGGTGGTCAGGCGTTATCCTGCTAGTAAATGGCATTGGGCACCTCCTGAAGGAAGGAAGGGTAGTGTCACCGGCTGCATCATGTTATCCATGGATCGTTGGGCCATCATAGTGCCATATACGGGTAGTCATACAGACCTGAGGTGACCTGCTATCGTGGGCCATTGCATCCTAATCCATGATGTCATATTGTCACATGGTGCACCATTCCATAAATGTGGCCAGATTGGGCCTGTCACCACATCGGTGTCAGACTCGTGCACAACAACTGTTATTGCTCAAACAGAAGCTTCACTCATCTGAGAACACAACCTTGTGCCATCCACATGGCTCTATTCTAACACCATTGCAAATGAAGGTATCTGTGTTGTTGGGCCAATGGTAGCCTTTTTAATGAGCATCATGAGTGCAAGCCATCAGCGGATAATGGTCCTGGTCGATATATTTGAGCATCAAAGGTGTCCTGCATATGCTGAAAAAGTGCAAAGGAAGTGGCCTTTAGAGCCACCAACGCTTGCCGGCGGATGCGTCAATCAACGTATGCTGATGTTTCTCTGGCCGCATCAACAACCTTCAAACTCTTTCATATTCCTTTGTTTCAATCATCTTTGCCACAACCGGTGCACTCTGGATACGTGTAGGTGCTGGTCTGCTGTGACTTGACATACGGACCAACCTGCATTTCTTAGTCAGATCACTATTCTCCTCATGAAATCGTTCGTCTGCTGAAACTGTCTCAGTTGGCGGTGGCCTGGCATGCTGCTACTACATATTTTCTCTGAGACGAAAAAAAAATGAATTGCAAAATGATTTCCCTGGCAAACAGAGCGGCCACAACTATTGCCGATTCTGCAGGTTCCTTCCCTTATATCGCACTCAACGTGCACGGGACAGCTGCGCATTTTCATCATTTACATATCTCGGTGAGCTACGTCTACCCTGCAATTTGCATTTTTTTCTGCCCACTCCTTCTTGGTGTTGCATTTTCGCTGTCACATAATGTATTTTGATGCTTATGTTTTTAGTTACATATTAAATATTGCTATATTTATTAACAACTATAGCAAACATATATTTTTTTTTTTTAAAGAAACAGTCAATCAAAACCCCATCAGAAGTTCCTATTCCTTTGTTTCCATCAGTATTAGCTTTTTTTCTTCCCCTGGTCATAGGTTGCTGCATGTGGTTAGGGGTCACCCAGATATGTTGCTGTTCCTTTTAGATTCGCATCCCTAGATGCTGAATTACCCACACGTTTGCTGTGAATGGAGAACCATCCATAGCAGTGGGGGATCTTGATAGTTGAAGGGCAACATGCTGTTCCAAACATGCTACTTCTGCTCCTGTTAAACAGGAGGTCGAAGTGTGGCTTCTGCTTTGATCAGTCGGCTTGTCAATAGTGGTGATATCATGGGACATTAAAGGACACTGCACACAAATTCTTTGGTTCACTTTGTCTACTCTTAAATTATTTGATTATTACAATAGATTTTGAATTGAATTTGGTAGGGGTTAACTTCAAAAGTATAGGTCTGGGTAGCTCTAGCATTGTTTCAATCTTTCCTCATTGGTCTTCATTATGGGTAAGAACATTAATCAAAGAGAATCACAATAGAAGTCCTTGTTTATAATCACTCACACACCATATTGAATACCGGAGCACCTATCTACATACATTCTACAAGCTTCTTGGTTTAATAGATCTACTAATTTGTTCACCATCTAAATGACATTATCTGATTAAATGTTAAAAAATGTATGTAAAGTGAAAAAATGTATGAAGTCTTTGTTTTAAATGATCAAAGGTAAGTATGGAATTATGTATATTAAAACGTTGTGTTTCGCTTTAGTTTTTACAGACATGACTGTATTGTGGTACAGCATGAGTAAGGTCTGGAAAAGTCAGAGAATTTTAAGATGTTTTTCTGGCCATCCCGATATACATTAAAACCTGCCTAAAGTGACCACCTTTGGGACTGGACTGCAATGGTCATCATAGACAGGTAGTCACTATACACGACAGATTTTGGTATAGGCATAACTAAGTCCCTACCTGTTCCTTCTTATAAAAAGTGGTCACTTTCAGGTGGTCAGTTTACCAAAGTAGTTACTTTACCAGGTTCCACTTTATATACATACAGGGTATCTGGTTCAAATGTCCCTATTTTTGAACAGTTCCTACATTTTACAAAAAATTGGAAAGGATGAAAAAAATATATGGAGAGCAGTAATTATGAAGTTTTCATAAAATAAGTACACTTCCCCATGTGCTCCATTCATTGCTCAGATGACATTCAATTGTAGTTGAATTCCAACTATGTCTGCTGCAGCATTTCTCAAGTAACAGTAGCAATATCCGTTATTCTGACAGGAAGGTTTTGTAGATCAGAGATTCTCTTGCTGTAAATGCAGTGTCTAACATATCCTCCCAACAATACTTAGTGGAGTGATATCCGGTGATCTAGTGCTGGGCAATTAATCTGTCATGTCCGATCCATCGATTCGTGAAAGCTGTGTGCCACTTCCTAATGCTCTTAGCAATGTGTTGGTTTCTTTGGTACACAGTTCGAAACATCTTTTGCACTGCTACAAGTCATTTTTTTTTCAACATACCAGAAAACAATTTGTGCCTTCTCCTATGGTGATGTCATTTTTCAATTTGTTTGCTCCGAATAAAGGAAGCTCAGTAATACATATATAAAATTTGTTGTCGAAATTTCAAGTGTTCTGCAGCCAAGATTTTCAAACATTATCAACCTATGTGATTTTACTGATTTTTACTCGCTGTTTGAAATTAGTGGCATTTGTTCTGGGCACCCTGTATACATATAAAGCATTCGTTGCAATAACCTTCAATATTTTGAAGATTTGTTAAAGGATGCCACAGGCAGGTATTATGAAACATTTTTGAATTTCGATGAATTCGTTGATATTAAAGCCAGATCTTAAAATGAATGAGGTACAGATAGTGACGTAGTGGAAAATGTTAAATTGTCTCTGGATATTATGGATCACATGGAGCAAAACTATGTAACAAATCAAGTTGGCTTCATTATCACTACCAAATACAGAAGCAAATGTGTTAATGTAGGATTAGCTTTAAGAACCTGGTCAACAAACTTTTCAATTTGCAAAAGTACTATTTTTTGTTTTTAAATCGAAATAAAGTGGAAGCATACAAATATAGACATTATTTTCTATCTTACTGTTTTGTTTATTTTACAGTTTATTGTTCATATTTAGAATTAGACATATAGGGAGGAGGGGAGTACATACCAAAATCTTAAGTGTTTAACCTTTAGCTTACATGTGGGATAGGGTATATCCCAGCAGATTTACCTTCAAAACGAACAGGGCTTGGATAAGCCCTGTCCTAGAGATTTTTTCTCCCTTTCGTGTTCTTCTTAGGTCAATGGTCAGTTTAACCTTGTTTGGTGCAGAATGAGCCTTGCACCATAAAAAAAAAAAACAACCAGCCAACCACCCAATGGTCAGTTTAGTAGTACAAATGGCTTGATTGCAGGTGGTAACAAAAAGGCTTATGAGATAAAGGCCTATTGCACAAATAGGACCCTTTCCTATGCTTTCTCTTCCTCACTGCTTTGTACGAAAGGTAACAATCTGCTACTGGATTATCAGTAGGTTTCTTGTCTTTAACGTAGAATAGTTGTCTACTAAAGTTATTTGGCATTGTTTATTTGTACTTGTGCACCTTTACACCCCCTCCTGTTCCTATGTAGTGACACTTTCAGGTGAAACTTGGATTAATTTCTATGGGGGGGAGAGGCGGAACAGAAGAAACGATGCTTTCCTGTACTGAAACGACAAATTTTTGTTTTATAGCCTCATAAGCTAAAGGTTAAGGCCTCTGAAGTCTTTAACCCAGCTGGTTAGAGATACATCTTTAATAGACAGTGGCTTTCAAGTAACCCCCCATATAGCCAAAGTCACACATCCTATTGTCAGTTTAAGTTCTACCTAATGAGCAAAAAATAAAATTGAAATTTTCATTTTAAACTTGTAATTTTTTTTTGGTTATTTTTCTATGTATTTCTTATTGTACAGCACCATGTTTTCCCTATTAGCAGATTTTATAACTAAAATTTTTGTTTTCTTAATCCTTCTCCCCATTCTTTATTAGTATATGTAAAAAATTTGTTGTCATCCCACATATTAGTTGAAGCTACAAAGTAGGGTAACTTTATTTCTGATTACTCAGTATTTAAGCAATGGTGTAAATCAGAAACGAGCTCACTTTGTAACTATCAAGCCTATTGATATTATTTTTAGATTAAAATCATAGAAATGATGTTATCATTGTGATACTGTTTGTACAGTTTTAATATATTATTCATACTTGGTTATAGTGTTTTTCGTTTTCCCACTAATTTAGGTCATTGGAGCATGTGCCGCATCAAAATTTGGTGGTAAAACTATGATGACATTTGCAGTTTTTCTCTGGTCTTTATCAACCATCATAACTCCAGCCATAGCTTCATCTTTAACATTATTAATAATTTGTAGAATTGTTCTAGGCTTAGGGGAAGGTTTGGGTGAGTACATTCACAAGATGCCAAATATATTTGCACTGAATAAAAGCATTCTTATTTTATGTTTGTTATTTATAGGAAATTTCAACTGAAATATCTGGTTTTGTGAATGCTAAAAATATTAATCTATTATTATTGAAATAAAATTGATATGTGAAAGGACTTTTTTTTTAATGAATTATAAAAAATATGTGCACCCACCTTGCTTAAATCGGAATCAATCCATCAATCCTGCCCTATGGTAGTTGTGTTGTAATGCATTCTCTCATCTCGTCTCGCATGCTGTTAAACCTGTAAGCCAAATTGCAAACATTGAGTAGTGATGTACAGCTTGTGGACAGTAGAATGAAAATTAATTGGAGAAATTCCCTCCAAATGTTATGTGTACTAAATATCAACATTTTTTCTCTCAACTTTAAGCTAAGCTCTTCGATCATATCTCATCGATTTGATGCAAAAAAAATTTTGTAGATTTTTATGATCTATTAGTCCTTTCTTTTAAGTCTAGTAATTTACAGTAAAAATCATTTATAATGACCTCCAAAGAACTGTGCAAATTCGGTTGTTGTGACCGATAGTCATTGTAAACGATATATTTTTAAAATCATAGTATAGTAATATAGTTTAGGGTTTTATAAATTATTTTGATAGTAAAAAGTATTAAACTTTTTGGTTTCAAAATTAAATAAAAATATACTTAATTATAATGAATTTAATTACTGTATTAATTATATTTATAGCCACACTATAAATATATAGTACTTTTTTTAGTTTTTTAAATTAAAAGAGTGTAGAAAATACTAAATTATATAGATAACAAATGTAATAAATAATATTTATTATACCAATCAAATCAAACTTTATTCCGATGGACTATTTTGCATTAGGCGATAGTATTACTATTGATTAGTTGGTACGTATGTGTTAGCCCATCGACCAAACAATTGGCGAAGATTTTGAAGAATTTGCTCCAAAGTTCATTTACATAAATAACTAAATGTAACCATTCATTGGCGTTATTTCCTCACTATTCATAGTTATATGTCCCACTATTTTATTATCCCACTATTCATATATATACATATGTATCATTATTGGTTCTGTTTCACAGCATTTGGTGACGGTTTTTGATTTGGCAAAAATGGTCGACGGGCTAATACGTAAGTATCGATTAGTTAGATTGATCTGTATAGGCAGCAAAGGGTAAAGACTTTAGGGTCTCATAAACATCCTGTGCCCAGAATTGGATACAATTAGTAAAAGTTGAAATAATAAACAAGTAAATAAAGTAAAATAAAAGAGCTTGTTGATTAGTATAGGTATAGAAGGTGCAGGGTGATCGAAAACTCATGCACATCAATGGAAATGAATTTTTTATAATACTTCAACGAATGCTATATACATAATAAAATTATTGGAAATGAAATATAGAATACAGCCTTTAAAATTTCAAGATTTGTTTTATTTAATTATAACATGTGTTCAGAGTCGCCACCTTTTCCACGAATACAAACACATGCTCTTTTACCAGACTTAATGCCACCCTCCGAAGAACGGAAACTTCAGCAATCGCTGTTGTAATGTTAATTTTATGTTCTTTGGGTGCCTTTGAGTTATTTTTATAAACAGTGCTTTTAAGATAACCACAGAGGAAATAATCTGGAGGTGATAAATCAGGTGACTTGGGGCCATAAACCTTTAGAAATGAGTAGTCACCAAAAAAATTCAAAATACGAATTGTATCATTCGATGTGTGGCATGTGGCACCATCCTGCTGCAAGAAACAAAATCGTTCATCAGCTTCCAGAATAGCAATGAACTGACTGATAATGTCTGGGTACACTTCACTATTCACTGTTGTATTGAAGAAAATGGATTCCACAATACCAGCGTGTGAAATGGCGCACCACACTCCGAATTTTGCAAAATGTAATGGAGTTCATGAAAAACATGAGGATTTTCAGTAGACCATATTCTTCTGTTTTGGCTGTTTACATACCCACTCATGTGAAACCAGGCTTTATCAATGAGGGAAACCTTATCAAGCTGTGCTTTTTTTTTCAACAAATGATTAGAACCACCTGCAGTATGCCATGCGTTTTGTCTTATCAGGATTTTTCAGTTTGTGGACAAAATACACATGGTACGGATAAAATTGTAACAATGTTGCAATTCTTTACGATAATCCTTCTTCAATTGCTAATTTCTTAAGGCTTTTTTTCCAGCTGAACTTTAAAACGTAGCCTGTATGTCAGCCAGTTTGTCATCGCTCAAAATGGAGAGTCCTTGTGTCCTTACTTTGTCTGCAACAGAACTGGTTTCTCAAATGCTGTACTAACTTTGTAATTGTTGATTTGTCAGGCACTTTTAAAGGCGTGTATTTATTTTTAAACTTCTCAATTACATGCTCATTAGATCTTCTAGAAAAATATTGCTGTAAAATAAAAATTTCCTTTTTGGGAAAATGCCATGTCCATCACTTGATGAAAAAAGAGTTCTAAATGTTAACGTACACATTCAATATGTTAAAGTTCTTGTTATCTTTCTAATGGTATAGTGGTGCCATCCAAACATAAAAAATATAAGTATTCTACTTTCTCTTTAATTTATATATTTTTAAAATTTGATGTGGGTAAGTTTTCGATCACCCTGTATAAATTAAGGAAGAAGAGATATCATAATTGTCTCTCCAATAGATATCTGTGGATAGGTTTTTTATATTTGGCAAAAGAATAGGTAGATTTAAGTGAGTGAGGAGGAAGCTTCCACGCCCTGGGATCAAAGCAACAGATAAATGAAAGTCTGTTCCATCTCTGAGTACTCTGGTATTAGAACGTCAAGATTTCTTGTAAAGTGGGCATGATTAGGAAAGTGTAATGAAATGAGGTCAGAATGAGTACCCTTTCATATGGTGCTAAACCTGAAGATGAGAGTTTTGTAGATAAATAAATTTCCGATTAATCTGATGGCTGTAAGCGATTTATGTAGTTCGGAAAAAGTGGGTTTGATGATTTAGGAGGCAGAGGTATCTTTTTTGAAGTCTAATGAGTTTAGACATTCAGTTGTTGCCTCAGATTAAAAGGCAGTGATTTCCAAAGAGTGCTGTTTTAAGAATTTTATGGGCCCTAGGCTGAAAGAATAGAATGGGCTCCTAAAAAATGTGGCCCTTTAGAAATTCAATCAATAAATCATGATTTTTTGTTAAAAGTTCATTATCTTCAATATTCAGATTTAGCAGTAATAAAAATTTCTGGGATATTCATAACCAAGATTAAAATAAAGCTTAAATTTTAATAACACAAGGCTCCTTCAAGGTCCCTGTGGGATTCCAAAATGATGGGGCCTTAAGTCTCGATCTGTTTGGCTTATATGCAGCAATGTCAACTTTTAAAAAGTATTGTAAAGAGGGCAAGCACATAGTATATATATTTGTATATTGCAATATGTGTAAAAAAAATCCAATTTATTTCAAATTACTGGGAGTAGGGCATGGGCTCCACAAGCCCATATAACCCTATGCTTAAATGTAAATCCAACATTGCTTCCGAAAAACTGATAATTTTCGTTTTAGCATTTCGGAATGAAATTTTACTATAAAGTTGGGAATCTGTAGCATGCGTAAAACGCTGCAATGAGTTTTAGTTCTAAGTTACACATGAATATATGCTGAGTCCCAGCTTACTGGGTGTGGCTCATTTCCATAGAAAGTTCATAAGGGAGGTTTACAGGCTCAGTGGGGGAGGGTTACAAAGCTATAACTCCATATATTCATATGTAGGTTTACAAAATTTCATTGCAATGGGAGGGCTACAACCCCCCTGTGTATGACAGTGATTGTTGCCTTTTTTGTTAGAAATGTCATTACCATACATGCACCCATGCTTCTATTCATATTTCAGACTTCTGAGTGTAACTACTGTCATTCCACAATTTTCATTAGCTTTTTTTTTGGCTGCCACACTCTTGATCAATATTGCATTTAGTTAATTTAAAATGATGTATCATTCCAGCATATATTGTGTACTTTCATTCACTTGCATATAGACAACCACATTTGCTCTCCACAAAACATAATAGTACCTACTTACTATACTCAAAGAATCCAAATACATTTACACTTTGCTATGCATTTAGTATTATTTTAGAGGTTTGACAAAAAATGAAATTAAGTTCACTTGACCAAACTATGCATCCAACTTCTTCTTTATTTGAACGGAACAGTACGATTCCAATGTTGTCTCAAACTCTCATGGTTCCGATGTATGACTGTTATTACTGACTGAAGTCACATCGTTATATCCGATGCAAATTTCCCTACTCCTAAAATCACTATAGTTACAGCAAGTTTTGCCTTTATATATGGTGGTTTTATAACCAATATATTTAGTATGGAGTAGAATAGGAAACCAAACTTCTTGTAAAAATTCTGTCATTATATGCAGTTGGATGTTATAAATGATTTCCACTGTACTTTGATAGTTCAGGGATATCCCTGCTCTTCCATTGATGTACGTCTGAAATGGTCGATCAGTAAGCCTATACAGGGTGAATTTGACCTAATCTGCCAAACGAAAGGGGGTGATAAAAGAGCCCATGTGGAGCATAAAAACTCATAGCAACCTTGTCCTCTCTCTAACCGTTTCCTAGTTATGTTGGAAAGAATAAAAATGTACCACATCTAAAAAAAAAAAAAATTTATGAGGTTTCTGTAAGACCTACACACGAAGTAAGCACATGTTGGGAAAGAACAGAAAATGTCTTATAAGACGACGTTATTTCCGTCAGGATATCTGAATTTAACGGCGAGCTACAAGCGCTGAAACATTGGCGAAGTACAAAATCGAGTTGTCATCAAAAATTGTAACCCTGAAATTCCTCAAACACCCTTCTAGCTACAATCGGTCAAATTCACCAAAAACTTGTCCATTCTACCAGCTTACGAATGAGCCTACAATGAACCATATCGGTATCCTACTTCAGGAGAAATTTAGCCTTTTGTCTGCAATACATCACTGAAATCAGCGTTCCTTTAAAAAGGCATTTGACAAGCATTTGCAGATGTCTTTCAACATTCGGATTCAACACAACGGATAGCTTTAAAACCTCTTAAATCATGATTTTTACTCTATTAAGATGGTGAAAAAAAATCGTTTCGTACTAACTAGCTGGTGCTCAACAACTTTGTAATTGACTTTTTTCTCGTATCTTGAATAGTTTTCGAGATAGCAGCTCTAAGTTCTGAATTTTTCCCCTAGGGGTGCTGCACATAGTCTCATTTTGTAGCGCATAGTCACTTTACTATATTCATGCATCACATTCATACATATAGCTCTCTCCATCCGACAGTTATCTGCTTGTATAAGGATTTTACTAACCACCCTGCATACATGCTGGGTATATCATAAGAAACACTTGACTAGTAATGGACAAATGAAATTCTCAGCTGGGTTAAAAAAAAAAAGACAAACTAGGAAACATCCTTAAACTAGAGAGGTAGATGAAATGAAAAAACAGGTTCTGTGGGTTGATATAGAAACGAATTGCTCAGGATAGACATGTGGAAAATACTTGGTGATACGTTGATCCAGCAATGAGTAGATAATGGATAAGTATAATTATATACTGTAGAATCTGTCTAAAGTGACTACCTTTGGGATTGGACTGCATTGGTTGCCATAGACCGGTGGTCACTATACTCAACAGACTTTGGTATAGGCATGACTAAGTTCTTACCAGTTCTCTCTTATAAAAAGTAACAAACAGTTATTTTGACACTGGCGTAAGGTTTAAAAACACGACGTTTCGGGAGCCAACTGCTCCCTTTGTCAAGTGACAAAGGGAGCAGTTGGCTGCCGTCACTTGACAACATCGTGTTTTTAAACCTTACGCCAGTGTCGAAATAACTGTTTGTTATGGAATCTCCTGGTGAAACTCTGTATTGTTTCGTTATAAAAAGTGGTCAATTTATAAAGGTGATCACTTTACCAGGTTCCACTGTATATGCTCATAGTTTGCATTTCAAAATTTGGAATAAAGTTAAGTGGAAATCCTTAATTGCAAACAATATGCAAAGCTTATTTTATTATAAAATGTAGCATTTGTTTCTATATGCTAATTTTTTTATTTTATTTTAGGGCTTCCTACAATTTTTAACATATTTGCTCATTCCATTCCTGTAGAAGAAAGATCTCGGGCATTTGGCTACTTGGTTGCATTTGGGACAGCTGGACAAACAATTGCAGCTCTGGTTTGTTTGGATAAGTTATTTCAGTGATGATAACTTACAATCACACCTTAAATTTTTTGAGTAAAAATCAATCTACATAATGAAAATTAAAATTCAACCCCTTAATAACTTGCACGAACATGAATTCAGTAAATGGCTGATAAAACAATTCTTTTATTAGTTGAATGTTAGTGATATAGTGTATATTACCAAAAAATAGTATTGTGTGAGAATTGTATAATTTTGTAGTCCATGATATTGTTAAATAGCTATCACTGTGATATCACTTCAGGCTTCCTAACAAAAACTGTTTTGATCTGGTACAGCAATTTTCAAGCTTTTTTTACTTATGGAGCACAAAACAAAACACAAAAATCGTTGACACACATCATCAATTTTTTAAGAAGAGATTTTGTCATTTAAAAAATGAGTTTTAATACAATGAAACTTTGATTTATCATTTCCCTTGGGAGTCATGGAAAATGAATAATGTATGCAAATGATAAAGGTGGGGTTTAAAAAAAAAAAAAAGTACAAAGTTGAGGTAAAAATACATACAGAACATTTAAGAAATAAATTAGTGATTTATACATACTGTGAAAAAGACATTCATGTTGAAAGCAAATAAAACATGTACTTTACTTTTTACACAAAGGAAGCACATTTATTCATTTAAAGAAATTAGTAATTCGATTATAAATAAATGAAGAGAGAGGCATTGTGTAATGATATATTTAAATCAAAATTAACACAAGCACAGCTAACATGTTTAAAAACGATTTGACCAAAATAGGTCAGTGTTAGAAACAACTTCCAGAAATAACCATTATGTATTGTCATTTGTCGTCAAACAATTGCAGCATATTGAATTTACATAGGGGTAGAAAAAAGACATTTGGGGACACCAATCCCATATATTCTTAGATCATACCCTTCTTCAATTCATATCACTGGAAATACATATTTGATATTATTCACCGTCTTCTTTCTGTTTCTAAAAACAGACTGGCTCATGTTCACATGTTGATTTTTTTTTTTAAATGAGCCATGACCTCCGATGAAGGCAACATTTTTTTAAAAATCAATATGGGATACTAAAATAGTAAAATAATCCATATGGGGTTTCATTTATATTGTTTGATTAGAATATTTTCGGGAATCATAAAGAATTGAACGATGAATGTGGGGAAAATAACAGATCTGGGAATGACGAATCGAAGTTTCACTGTATTATATTTTAAAAGTTCAATAAATAAAGTTTCTAACCATTTGTGTTATTTTTAAAAATAATTTTACATATGTTACACATTAATTTATAGACAAAGTGTGTATTTATAATTGACATATATGTGTGGGTCCCGAGTAAATGCAAAGCATAACCCACTTGCATATTCAAACAACGAACTAACTCTTAATAATACCAGACTGCTATCCCTCTTCATTCATCCCTCTCCCCAATCACATACCCAAATCTCCAGCCAATATCTTTTTTAAAGCCCTTTTGAATTCGCTAAAATTTTTTTTTCTCATCTGTTCACTCAAACTATTTTTCAATTTTGGACCCCTATATTCAATACTATTTCTTGGTTTTTCTGTTCTAATTTTTGGTACACAAAGACCCCTATCCCCTCAATCGTTCAATGTCCTCAATGGTTCTATGTGTGATTGCCATGTCTATTATATAATTAAATTTATTGTTTGATCT
>QLNU02015360.1:50200598-50226368 GCA_006491805.2 Dysdera silvatica
TCATTATGACAGGTATATTGGATAACTTAAACTTTATATTGTTTTTTATTTAATATGCAGTTACAAGTCAATCATAGTCTACATGTTCTCCATCTTTGCAAATGCGATTTAAGATGCATTGCGATGTTTCACTTTCCGATGTTCCTATGGAAATTTCTTGTACAGCTTGAGTTATTTTGAGTTTCGTCTATCAAATACAGCTAAAATTTATTTGTGTGACTTGAAACAGAAGTTATATCACGTTATTACATAAAATATTTAAATTGCAATATTATAAAATGTAAGCGCTCAATGTGAGAAAAAATGTCTTAGATTTTAGTAAAAAAGAAAGAGGACAGGTGTAATAAATTTAATTTATAACTGTATGTTAAATAAAACTATAATGTTTAAACTTTCCAATATTACGTTAAATTAAACATGGAATATCATTTGCGTATGAGATTCTGCAAACCATGATTTTCTTCGTTATCCAAAACAATTAATTTTTTTCCGGCTCAATATAAACGAAGAATACTAATTCGTTGAAATAAAGCCACACATTTGGGCACGTGAATTATTTTCAACCAAATCAAAGGCAGCTGTTGCATAAAGGTAAAAAACGGAAATTTTCTTTAATAAGGTCTATTTTTAGTAGAGCACATTTATATACAATAACACCCAATAATATTAATGAATGAGGAACTTACAGGGAAAATGTGAACATGTTTAAGAGAGGTTTCGGGAAAATTTGGCCTTACTGTCAAACAGAATTTATTTCAATCTCCAGTCTTATATATGACATTCTTAAAATGCACCCACTGTAATGAATTTCTTTGCTTTTCATTTTTTTTTTGTATTGCATCACATTCACAATTTTCTTAAACATCACAGTTTAAATTTTGTAATTTTTAAATTAAAAGCAGAAACCAACTATTAATCCAGAAAGTGGAGTTACACAACCTTATGAAATGAAGTAAATTTCATGCAGTTTTTTCAGATATTTTGCAATTACAATAAATGCATTTTCAAATAGCCTACTATTAAGTTTTGAACGTGACATCTTATGTATGAATACTTATGTATTCATACATTTCATTAATTCATACTCATAAATGGATACTCATATGTTCATACATTTCATTTATTCATACTCATGTATGCATACTTCTATATTCGTATGTTTCTTTTCCTTGTGAGATGGTATTTTGAAAACAAAAAGTGTAAAAGGAACTTGAAGGGTTGAGATAATGGAATAAGTACTTGAAATCAATCTAGCCAACTCGTCTAAATCGTAGCCAAGTGCGCCAAATATCCATCATAAATAATTAATTTTTCATATATGAACTTCTTACATGTTTGGATTACCTGATACATATATATTTTTTATTTTATCTGTTAAATACAATAATTCTTCATAATCTTATCGACTTCAAAAGTGTTTTTGCTTATATACAGTGTGATTACAAAATATCAAATCTTGCTTAAAAAGTGTCGTTTTGGGATTTTCAATATTAATAAAAAATTGTCATTTAACTTTAGCAAAAAAAGGATTCCGTATTATTGTTAAGGAAGTCAAACAATACCAATTTCCATAGGTCCATCTCAAAGTGCAGTGAATAGCGAAAAAGGTTCCCTTGTTAGTACTATTGAGTCCTTTCAACTGCCGTTGGAAATGCTGAAAATTCCAAACTCTTCTCACCCTTCCACAGCATTGTTCGTTTTGTGACGCTGACCAGGAACGTTCCATTTCTGAAAAGAAAGATTTGGGTTGTTCAACCACTGTTCAACAAAGTAGTCTAAAAATATAGATAGCTTAGCATTTTTGAGAGCATTTTCTATAATAAAAAGCCAAGCTTTATCTACGTATTCTACAGGATTTTAGAAATTTACAAATTCTCCCCAAAATTCCCCTTGACGTGGCATTTTAGTTACTCTGCCCACATTTGGCACTGTCCGCAAATGACACGACCGTAAGTGGCACATAATCTTCGAAAAGACAACAATAGCACAAATATGGTTTGTTAGAATTATAAGATTTTCTAACTGAAATTCCACTTGCAGCTAATGGCGAAACATTATCGTTAAGCTAAGTTTACATGTGCAAAGATCAGTACCAATAGTTGATGATGTCAGGCACTGGCGATAGTTATGCTAAAGCTAGTCTGTGTTTCTACACAACATTCAGCTTTGAATTATCACAGCAAAATAAAATGGCGTCAACTGACTGCATGGAGCTTGTATTAATGTTGCGAAAATAAATATCAATTTTTGTGGATTAATAAATCTATTTCTATATAAATGTAATAATAATTTATCAAGGAAAATCAGCAGAACACAGCTCTGATGAGAACGGTGAAGCTTATTAATAACTAATGTATATGTTTTAATATTTAATGTCGTTTTCGAACCTCGTTCCATCTTACTTTTTAATGCTCGCCCTTCATGCACCCCTTCATTTGGTATTCGGATGGTTAAACTAACCAGAGAATTAGGTATAGATTGTCGGAGCATTGCTCGTACACATACTCATTTATCACCGCCACCGGTCATACCTGCCGTGGACATCCATTGCGATCTGGTTAACCACAGCAAAAGCACTACACCTAATGCTTATTACCAGCAGTTATTTTCTGAATTTCGGGATCATTTTCAAGACTCCAATTTCATTTTTACAGATGGGTCCAAAACTGAAACAAATGTAGGTTCTGCATTTGTCATTAACAACAGTGCCATTGCAGAAAAAATCCCCCCATCATACTCCATTTTCACAGCAGAACTTTATGCCATTTCCATGGCACTTGCGTATATTTCAACTCATAGCTTAACTCATTGTATCATCTGTACCGATTCTCAGAGCTCTTTAAGAGCCCTGGAATCTTTTAAATATTCACCTCATCCTATTTTATCCAAAATCCATTCACAACTGCAGCACCTGCACAATCATTCCAATATTAAATTCTGCTGGATCCCTGCTCACATTGGTATCAAAGGGAATGAGGCTGCTGATGCAGCTGCAAGGGCAACGAACTCACCACTTGCTTCTAGCCAGCTTCTTCCTTTCTCTGACCTGAAACCAATTATCAAGACCTGTGTGAATCAAAGGTGGCAAGAAGAATGGGATCATCAAACCAATAACAAATTGAATAATATTAAACATACAATTGGTAACTGGCCCTCCTCATACCGTAAAAATCGGAAAGAGGAGGTTCTCCTTGCTAGACTTCGCATTGGGCATTCCCATCTCACCCATAGACATCTGTTGGAAGGAAAACCAGCACCAATTTGCCAAGTGTGCAATGAACCCATCAGTGTTTTACACATTTTAACTAGAAAGTGGGTAATTAATTAGAGGGACTGATTTTTAGCCATGTCAACATTGGGACAACATGATAGATTCCATAAGCCGAGAAAAAACACAAAAAAATAAAGCAGATGTCACGACCAACCAATAAAAATTAGTGTATATAGTATGTGATGTAGATTATAGAACTGAAAAAACTTGTCAACTATCGGCAGTAAGTTCATATTCCTCCTTCTTGCCTGTTGCAACAATTTATATCCATAGTTGACTAACAGTACTAGATTTTACCGGTTATCACATGCTAGTTGCATGTAGGGATGGCCATATATAAAAATATATCG
Organism: Dysdera silvatica; assembly: GCA_006491805.2. Taxonomy (NCBI): domain Eukaryota; kingdom Metazoa; phylum Arthropoda; class Arachnida; order Araneae; family Dysderidae; genus Dysdera; species Dysdera silvatica. The sequence goes on from QLNU02015360.1 coordinate 50,204,220, forward strand.
ATATATACATCATTTGATATATTGTAAGAAATATGTCGCATGCTACGATATATCGACGAAAATATATCGATATATGGGGTTTAATATTAGCGAGCCTATATAGAGACTATATAGACTATATACTATATAGACTATATAAATTATATAGCGCCATAAAAAGCCAAACAATCAATCAATATTTAATATAAGACCATCGCGCCATCTATCGGCATCAAAGGGAACTAAAACTACACAAGTTAAAAATAATAGTGTATTTTATTCGTGTATGTGATTGTTTTGTAATTCTCAGATAGCAAAACACTTTTATATGGGTTATTTACAACGCCTTTTGTTTGAAAAATTGTTTCATTGCACTCGCCGTAGTTAAAAAAACACATATACTGTGTGGATCATTTAATTTTTTTTATTTTTTTTTTATTATCTACATCTTATTGTAAAAGTATTGCCATTTTTTACCCATTAAATTAGGAATCCATGAAAGTCTTGTTCTCTGAAAAACATTAAATTGTGTTGCAATTGAAATTTATTGAAAATGAATAAATTGAATTAATCATTATATCAAGCAAAATCAACTTTTCCTCACTATATTCTGAAATTCGTTAAATGCGGGCTCGATATAATGAGTTTTACTGTATACATAGGGGAGCTGAAATTTTATACTTCCTGTTAAATATTAGTGGCGATAAACCTTTAGTTAAAAATTGCTGAGCCATGGTTGACGACAAAAATTCCTGCTCTGGGGTAAGAGAGTGTTGTAAATTTTAATTAGTTAGCTACCAGTTAATCTGGAAAATATTGGGCTTTGTTTCAGCATTTCTTTCGTTCTGGAAAACTTTTAACTCTAATTTTGTAATAAATAACTGTATTTGTTTAAAATTTAAATTATTGATCCGTTTCTAAATTATTATAAAATATCCGCAATACCAGTGTAACTGTAGAACACGTGGCGTTTTTCTGCCATCGTAACTCGGGGTTCGATTCCATAAGAAAGAGAGTCTCGGATTCCTTAGAAAACTATAGATCCCGACACAACACGATCTCGAATGTTTTGCTCCGTAATATACAAGCTCAGGAACAAATAATAATCACATAATTAAAAAAACAATCGTATAAGTTTGATATTTAATGTTTGTGTTTTTCCTTTCCAAGCTATGAACGGTCACAGCAAGAGCTGTGTTGACTGTACATACCTTGATGATCGTCAGTACGAGAGAAAACATCCATGGAACATTATTTATAAGGTTCAGCCGAATCTTGATTGAATCTGTATATAACGAGCAAAGGTGCCGTTCCCTTCATACTCACTGCAAATGGGTTCGACTGTACTTCAAAAACATATCGATACATTTAAAATATTGATATATCGTTGTCATCATAGGCGTAATTTGGCGGGTCAAGGGGGGGGGGAGGCCCCCGTCTTTTTAGAAAAGAGACAAAATTAGTACTTTTTCCCGTGCAATTTTGGGTTTTTTGCCCGCCCCCCTCCAAGTTACGCCTATTGTTGCCATCTTAGTTAAGAATGGGGATGGCAATATTTGAAAATATATGGATATACAGTCGGACCCAGTTAAATCGAACTCGGATATATTGAAGCTTCACATATGTGGAAGTTATTCAGCGTCTCTCGAACTTCTCAATATTCATCAGTCAATATGGGTATTTCGAAAATTTTTGTGGCTTCCCTCAGCTTCGTTATAAGCAGATTCGATTGTATTTATCATTTGCTGAGTTATCATTCGGGAAAGGTATATCATTATATTATTTAATACTGGATATATCATTATAATTTAATAATTAGCCTAATATATATGGATTATATTATTTGACAGATTTTGTTATATAGATAATGTTCAACACGAAATGCTTCTTATACAGTAATATAAATATGCGATTAAAGAATGAAAAAAAAAGGAGCATCATTTACTGGATATATTGATTTCTATAAATATAGCAATACTATAACATAGATACTATATCATAGCGTTAAATATATGTATATTGAACACCAGTGTTCAAGTATGTCGAGAATCTTGCCGCACTTGGACACTGATGTTAATATCTCACAGCGAAATATTTTCTATTTAATATTTTAATGAAAATTTGTTGAATTATTTGGTGGGTTTTACTCACTACTCCTTTGAAATACATTTTTAATTGCGAGATTAAATCCACCGCTTTTTTTCGTCGTTAGGCTTAAAGGATCTGTGTGGTAGTCCAGTCAACGATAATAAATTTGAACTGCGATAATTTTGTGTTGATAATTGTTTATTAGTTTCGAGCAGTGTATCCTTATATGATTTATTTATTATCAATGTCTTTATTAAGCATTAGTCATTTGGATCAGCGAATCTGAGTCAATTTCCACTCTTTGTTAAAAGGAGGGGGAAATTTTCCCTAGCTCTTATCCTGTTTATCCTTAGTTTCCTATTGTGATAAACGCCGTTAGTGAAGGCCAAATTTTTAAGTGTATTTTGTCCTTACAGGGGTTTTAGTCTAATAGAATGAACCATGAAAATAGTGTCCGCGTCCGTGTCTGAGGGTGACCGCTAAGCAAGGGTTTGAAATACATTATTGTAAATCAGTTTTTATCTGACCATAAAAACGGGGGTCTGTTAACAGGGGTTTCACTGTAATAATATTCCCCTCAACTTTTATAATAATATTATTCATAGTTTTAACCTAAATACACTAATTAGTAATTTCAAGATTATAATTTTGTAGCGTCTAAAATAATTCTGGAGTAATTCTGGTGTAAAAATTGGCAATATGTAATATACGGATAGAGCTACTCCACTGTCAACATACAAACTAGGCCTAACAGGATTGTGAGAGGATATTACACGTGCTGCTACAACATTAATTAGTAAGTAAATTAATTAAAAAACCTTTGTATCCTTTGATGGTTTGATGTTTGTAATTATTATACTTATATTTTCATTCCCTCATTAAAAAATCCGTCACTAAATCTATTAAAAATTAATACTTATGGTTTGTACTCGCATGTGAAAACTGTCACTTGATGCATGATTGAAGGTGCATTTTTGACAAAAATCGATAAAGTAATTAATTAAAAATAAAAATTTTAAATTAAAAAGTTAATATAAATGAGAAGTGAAATTATAATTAATAATTGAATGAAGCTCGATTTGAGACCGTATTGTCAAAAGAGACGGGCTCCGATAAATATTATTAAAACGGAATTAGCCAATATCCTTTACAAGACAAAACAAGCTGGGCCTTTAACAGTGTGAATGGGACGGTCCCCTGATGAGTACCATATCCGTGTTGTTATTTAATATATTTTTATTATTGATATGTATTTTATTATTAAAATCCTTTCTGAAAGGTGATTTTGAGTGCAAATACTGATAATGCAGGTAAATACACAGAAATTGATGGGAATAGTGAATATGTCTAACATATTTTTGTTGACAATATAAATTTTTTATACTAATTTTTGATATTAATATTGCCTTCATAAACTGATTATCTACATGAGCGGGTTGTGCCATAGACACATAGTGATTGGTGGGATGAATATTGATATAGATAATGGTATAGTAGTGTTATGGATTCATAAAATGCAGGGATGGAATAATACTGCAGTTATGGTTATAGTGTTTGTAGCGTCCAGTATTGCCAGCTAAAATATATATATTATTGGATAGATGTATTCGTTACATTATCATCATCATCGTATTCAACCATTATCTATCCACTGCCGCATGAAGGTCTCACAAAATGCTTTCCACACAAGTCAATCCACACTTGTATTCGTTAAAATTATATATATATATATATATATATACCACAATCGTCCTCTATCAAGAATATCTGTTCTCCACAGAGTGTCAGATTGAAGTAGTTTCAGTAGCGGTCATTCCGTAAGAGGGTGACGCGACGAGTTTCGCCTTAATTCAAGACTTCGGCTGTGGTGACCGAGGTTCAAAACCATCGTTAAACTGTAGGTCCAGCTTACCAACACGTCCGGCCAACTTGGTGAGTTCAAAAGCTGATTCCTCTGCATTTCTTTCGCCATACTACTTGTATGTGTGATAACAAAGAGACCGCCACCCTGCAGTGGATTGAAAATAGTTGATGATGGTGCATACGTGTGTGTGTGTTCGGTGTTTAGATAACACCGTAGAAGTGATTCAAATTGGATATAGCAATGGTTAGGGCTAGCCCTGTCTTGTTACCACTGCGGTGGGTAATTATATCGATGTTCTCGATAATCAGATGCTTTCTACACTGTGATAAATTTTACGGAATAGCCGAATGCTATTACCAAGATGATAATTACCAGGATGATTAACCCTGCCACAAAGCTGTAGCTGTTATGGACTGGTATGAAGAGATAGATGTGAAACGAATCCTCTGACACTCTCAAAGTCCTGATTTAAACACTATCAAACGCCTCTGAGGCGAAATGCAACGGCGGTTGATGTCAAGAAATTCGTCATGAGGTAAAGTGGAATTCGCCATTTCTCCTGTAAAAGAGAAATAGCAACAAATTCCAAATACAGACATACCGGATATCAGAACCATATGCTATATATTGATCCACGCAGAAATGAACTGGATATAACTAAAGTGAAACCTATTTATAAGGAAAAATATATCCAAAATGGTATTGCCCATAACGATAAATCTGTCTATAACGATATTGCCCATAACGATAAATCTGTCTATAACGATATTGCCCATAACGATAAATCTATCTATAACGATATTACCCATAACGATATTTTCCGCAGTCTCGATAGATATAGAATGTATTAGGTTCAACTTTATGTCGAGAACGCCATCCTTTTTAAAGTCTTTAGGATATCGCTATTCACTCAGTATGAATTTCCGAAATTTTCTTTGCTTCGATATATCAGTCGTTATGACCCTGGACGGAAGATCGGGCGAAAGAGTGAATAAAGTATCGGCTTACGCTTGTCAGCGTGTACCTCTCTTCTAATGAGACCCTGTGTCCCTCGTTAGGTAGCTTCCCTGACATAATACCTGTCCGCCCCTTAGCCCCCTGTAATTTCAGTGTTGTCAATAATACCTCAGGGACTGTAACTTGCCTTGTGTAAGAAGACACTCTGCGTTCGCCAAATCTCAGTGCATCTAATGACGTGGTATGCTGGCTTCAACTTAGAAAACTGATCCTGAAATATTCTGCCACCCTTTCCACTTTAAAATAAATTAAGATGTTAGCTCAAGTGGTTTCATGTCATGGAATAGCGTTTTCCTGAGTTTAAAGAACGGGATCCCAGTTTCGCGTAACATGAAAGGAAACGCGATGATAGAGGATTTTTAAGCAACTTCTTTAGTTTTGATTTTCTTCTAGCTTTCATTTGATACATTATATCTAAAACATAATTATCTACTTCTTTTGGTTGTCGATAAATTTTTAAATTCTACCAGTTTAACGTCTTGCCATTCTTTGCTGGTATTGCATCCGGTACAAGCATAAAAAGGCGCGATTTTTTTTAATCAGAAGACCAGTCAGGTAATTGATAATTTATGCGATGGACTTTACACCAAAACATGTATAATTTGGGGAAAAGGAATAGGTAATTTGCGTATTATTTATATAAAATAATAGTGATCCTCAGTATGTTTCATAATATATATATATATATATATATACGCATTTGGAACAAACAGTTTTACCCTGAAGGGAGAATTGGCTTTGTATCTGAAAAGAAAGGTCTTCAACCAGTGTCCTGTTCAAGCCAGTCCCCTCTTATAAATCAGAGACATGGAGTCTAACAGTTGGAGCAATACGAAAGATACGATTACAGACAACCCAAAGGAGCATGGAGAGGTGCATGCTTGGAATAACTAGGAGAGATCGAAAAAGAAACACTTGGGTGAGAGAGCAAACTAGAGTAGAGGACATCATTGTTAAAGTAAAAGGGCTGAAATGGCGATGGGCTGGGCATATTGCAAGAAGAACTGATCAACGATGGACAACAGAAATTCTGAACTGGATTCCAAGAGACCACCGAAGACCTAGAAAACGTCCTCAAACTAGATGGGTGGATGAAATAAGAAAACAGGTTGGGGTGACATGGAAGCGAATTGCTCAGGATAGACTTGTGTGGAAAGCATTTGGAGAGACCTTCATCCAGCAGTGGATAGATAATGGTTGAATATGATGATGATGATATAATAGTATTGTGTCTTCTATAAGAAATTTACCAGCGATGCATTCCAATATTTTAAACAGAACATATGTCTATTAGTCACCGTTTCGTGAGGTAAGATTCTGATGCAAAGCGTATACTATAGCTTCAAAACTCGTCCAGATTTTATAATTTTCGGATGTTGAGTTCAATTTTAAAGGCAATGAAAACAGCTAAAGTAAATACGCGTAATGAGTTTGCCACAGTTGGAAACCGTTTATTTTATTTTATATTTTACCTAAAGATTAAAAGAAATCCTTATTAACTAAAAAATATATTATTGTCTTTTACCTATAAATTTTATAGAAAAATAAACAAAGGCAAAAGGGGCCCCATTGGCCCCCGCCTTGCGGGGGTTATTAGTACGTCACCATCAAACTCAGAACAAGCAGGATTTAATTTCGATAGTACAGGTCCCTAAGATCCACCCTTTGGATACTGGAATGCCTAGAAACGTTGTTGAGCAATGTTATCAAACAGATGGGAAGGAAGAACTGAAGAAGAGACAGAAGAAAACAAAGAAAAGAATGAATCGGAAATGATCTTGAAAAGGAGTTTTTCAAGAAGTTGTTATTGAAATTAGAGGAATTGCCACAATGAAAGGACCGAACAATTAAAAAAAAAAAAATCTACTTACCCCAGAGAAAAAAACTTAAAATTATAGGACAAAATTTTAAGTTTTGAAATTCGTAGCATTCCCCTTTCCAGCATTTCTTTCTAACAAGGCCTTTTTTTCCTTGTTCCGCAAAACGAAATGATAATAATGTGAGAGAAAAGGGGATAAAAAACGAGAAAATCATCGCATTTTTGCATACCAACGCTTTGGAAATATAAAACCGCCAATGCAAGAAAAGAAAGGGAGAAGAAGGGAGTTGAATTCCACCCTCTCCTCGGTTTAGAGAGTTCGAAAGTTAAATAACTGAAAGATTTTGAAAATGCGAGCTCTCGATGTGGTCTATAATTTGGTTATTACATAAAAACCCTCGGTTAATTCTTATATCGCGTTGCGAAGTGAATCATTAGAAGAGAAAAGAAAAGCGCCATAGTTTCCCCTTCCTCCGTGCTTTACCTCCTCTGCCAGAAGCGGGTAATTTCTTTCTTTGTGCTCTCTTAAATTTCACAATTTGTGTATGTGTACTTACCTCTTTTTTTTTTAAATAACTGAAGACTCTTGAGGAGTAGAGGGGATGGGAGCTTCGTGGCATGTTGTTAACTTATATTGTTGACTCTTAGAATCAGTAAATCCACATAAAATCCGAGTTTTTTCTTGGCTAAGTGGAACGCTATTGTTTTACTCTACGTCTCCTTTTGTCAAGCGCATTGTTTCATGTTAGGTGTTAGATGCAGTTTCATGTTAGATCTTCAAAGCTAATGTAATAATAGCTTTATATCTAATGCGATTCACATACAATGAAGTTGAAATATTGAATTAAAAATAATTGCAATGCGCAATGCAAGCTTTAATGCAATGCGCAATGCAAGCTTTAATGCAATGCGCAATGCAAGCTTTAATGCAATCTTTCTTTGATTTTGCTGAGCTTGTTTTAAACCCTTATTCAAGGTTGAGCTTTGTTCAAGGTTTACTGGTTTGAAATTTGGGGAAGTTTATAAACTTTTTTTCAGCTGTTAGCGTACGATTGTTTTAGTTGTATGCGAAATAACTATTTATTTCGTTACATTATAATATCGATATAATGCGCAGCATTTTGTGCGAGAACTTTTTTTTTTTGTTGTAAAAATGTAATATTAAGCCGCATTTTCACAGAAACTTAGTGTTTAAAACCATTTTCTTGCGCTTTTAAATAATCTGAATCTGTGCCTTCAAGAATATTCTTGGCGCAGTATAGCCCAGATGCTCTTGCGCCATAAAAAAATCCAAAAAAAAAACCAAACATCAAGAATAATCGCAAGTGTATCGTGATCTGAAAATCACAATACTTCAGCCTACCACAATATTTACCACAATATTACCACAATATTTCAGCCTTTTTACTTTAACAACGATGTCCTCCCTGTTTGCTCTCTCACCCGCGTATTTCTTTTTCGATCCTCCTAATTATTCCAAGCATGCACCTCTCCATGCTCCTTTTGCTTGTCTGTAGTTTCCGCGTTGATGCGTTCGTTAGGCTTCATGTCTCTGATCCATAAGAGAGAACTGGCAATACACACTGGTTGAAGACCTTTCTTTTCAGACCCTTAATTCAAACCTTAATTTTTCAGACCTTAATTCAGACCTAATTTTTCAGACCTTATAACACGCCCGAGACCTACATAAAACAAGATTTCTGAGACTGGAATCCAGAAAAGACCACTCTATTATTTTCCATCCCTTCTGTTTTCTACCTCCTATCCCAAACTTTCCACATTAATTTCTCAACTTTTAGCTTCTATAATTATTACCTAACTTGTTACAGTAAATAAAACTTTTGTATTCATTTGCATCACAGTAACACGAAATCAATAAAAGTTCTCTTCTCTTTTACAAGATCCAGTCCGCCTGTTAATTTATTTTCCAGTTACTTACTTTCCGTCATCCTGTAGTAGATATTTCCTTAATCTGTTTTTAAAATTTTTTAATGTTCAATTGTTTTTTAATTTTAATGGTAATTTATTCCAATATTTAATACCTTTATAACTTATATTACTTCTTCCCATTTCAGTTCTAATTTTTGGCAATTTTTGGCAGAATTTTTGTCATTGAAGTTACGACATATGTTTCTATCCCCTTCATTTAATTTTATCCTTATATGGTAAATCCGGATTACATGCGGAATCAGGTATAGATTGCGCACCCTCCCCCCTGAAAAAAAATACTAAAGTTGCGCCATTTAGTATTTGAAGCGTGTTCGGTAAAAAAATCGTGTTCCTGTGCCTTTTTGTTTTTAAATTAACAAATATATAAGGTGAGTTATAGAGTTTATTATGAAATATTTTCGTGTGCTATCGTATTTTGTATGTTACAGCTAAGACTTTAACGATGTCAGTGGATTCCCTGTTTGAGCGAAGCATAGTCTTAGTGTAGAGAGGTTTCATTGTTATTTCGCCATGTTTGAATTCAAGATCAGGAAGGCGTGGGGTGAGGCATCTATACCTTACAAATTGGTATACATGCCGCAGTTAAAATCAGGGACATATGCCGCGCGTATTCTTTCGGATGTTAATTTTAATTTTTTGAATTTTTTGTTATTTTGCGCCAAATGCCGTTAAATATAATCGCAAATCCTAGTCAAATGTCTCCAATTTAATTATAATTTTCTTTTCTTACAAATCCATAAAAATATCATCAAAGTTTTCAAAAAATCCGCCAAATTCATAAAAAAGCTCTCCAAAATTCTTTTTTTTTTCGTCATTATTGATACTGGAACCATGGAATAAACATGCACTTGAGTCGAAAGCATAAGACCTTGCAGATACAGAGCCATCCACGAGTAAAGGTTTGCCTGAAAAGAATATTACAATTCCATCGAAATATTTGCATGCAATATCTCCAATTTCAAAACTAAATAAAGAAAAAAGGAAAGGCAATGAAGAAATAGGCACTTGTCTTAACCACTGCAGAAAACAGAAGACCGTTAAAAGAAAGATAGTAGAAGAAAGTTGGAAAAGAAAGAAATAGAAATAACTAAAGAAGGTGGTTAGATTATGAATCAAATAGTCATAGTACTAGTTCTGAAGTAGATGATGTTTCTGGGTTTGATACCATTGCAATAGAGAAAGCCAGAGGTAATCTTAATGAGATGAGTAAATGAAAGGAAAGGGAAGCTGGGTCATCACAAACTTTGGATGTGAATACATGCAATGAATATGAAGAAAATTATTATCGCACAACAAAAAAATGCGAATGGTTACGTTGTGCTATATGTAAGTAAGCGATGGCTTCACGCAGAATGTACGATTTTCGATGAGTTTTGTGCCGACTGTGGGAGAGAGAGAATAGATTAAAAAATTAGTCCAGCCTATTTGAAAAAAAAAGTAATTCATTTATGTCATTATTTTGTCCATGTTTGTTCCGATTCTGAAAATGAGTTCAAAATAAAAACAGCAGATGTTTTTTAAATTTATTCAATTTTTATGTTTTATAAAATCGCAATTTCAGTTATTCTATTTTTTCATAACATAGTTGTTGAAGAAACGTATTTGATAGGAAGTAAATTCATTTACTATACGAAGCGCGGCAAGCCTCATGGTGCGGCGTAACACCCGACACACTCGGCAGAGATGCCGCAACGAAGGGTGTTAAAAAATAAATTATAGCGGCTTATTGAATTTTTTGTAAATTATATTTTACTAATATATATGTTTCTTAAAAGTGTATCGATTATTATGACTAAGTAAATTTCATGTTTGTGCGCCATGGGTCTCAGAATATCGATTTTAAAAAAGGTGCGAATTTACTCTATATTCAGTGCATTGATGTGCTTATCTTCTCTAATCCTTTCGTGCATTTTGACCACCACACAGTAATGACGTATTTTATCTGTTGGCAAAATATCATGTTTCAGGAATACGTTTGTCCAGTCAAGCCTTTTATCCTTGTTTATTAATTTAAACGTCATTTTCTGCAAATTTTTTAAAACGTTCTCATCCACTGTCCCCAAGTTAGCATCGAATATGACCTCTTTAATATACCCTATGGCTCAGAAAAAATTTTAAAGCCTGTAATTTGCATACATTTGCAAAATTGGCCACATGCAGTCATATTATGTAACTAGATACATATAGGTGAATTTTAGCATAAAGGATGACATCGACATCATTAATAGAGGCTTGGGGAGATGTATAGCGGCTATTCGTCTAACGTTAAGGGGGTGTATTTTTTTTCTTCGCTTTTCTCTATTATTTAGCTATACTCATTTAATTATTTTATTGTCAAATAAATAGCCTAGCTACAAACCATATTTTTTGTATCGGCCTCAAGACGTATTTTCTTTAAAAATGCTGTTGTTTTTAGGACACGGACTTCTACAGCACCGACTTTTTTGGAAAAGTAACTACCTACCCTTATATTTCTAACAAACAGGTTCAGATTTAGCTTGAAAGGAAAACGCGTTATCGTAACTTCCAACGTAGGAAAGGGAGAAAGTTCTCCTGTAAACTTAAAATACAGTGGGGAGGATGAAAGCTACTCTAAATCACTCAATTTCAACGTCCCCGGAAGTTTTCGCATAAAGTGCTTTCAAAGGGCCCAATTATTCTTGAGCCACAGGATGGATGTGGTCTAGTTACATATGGTAATATTTTGAATAGAAAAATCAAATCAGTATATGCACGTGCATAACAAATATATAACGTTTAGTATGTTTTATATGACCACATATGTGAAAGCACACCAAACAAATTATAAAAGAAACTATAATTAGCATAAAGCGGAAAAAAATAATTTTTCTTGTACTGCTAAATTTTATAATTTTTAAATTTTTATATTCATTTTATTTTCCAGATCGTTATCGTCGATTACGTTGTTTTGTTATAGATTATCGATAAATCGTAACTCATCACTTACACTATTTTGCTTGTAGATTTCAAATCACATGAAGAACTATGGTTTACAAACACACACACTATCACAAATATGTCGCAGCATTGGATAGTACGTCCAGCAAACTCTTCGTCGAAGGATTGTTTGTGAAAAATTAAACGTAATGCTTAATATGGATACTGAAATAAAGTTTTGTATTTTCACACGTGCAGTTTGTAATTGAGACTTCCTTACCCATTTGTTAATACAACTGTATATATGTTTGTGATATACAGTAGAACCTCGTTAATCCGAACTAATTGGGACCGAGACCTGTTCGGATTAATGGATTTTCGGATTAACCGAAATTTTTAATACATGATTTATTGCAAACCTTACTTTTTTTTATGTATGTGCGTTTTAGTGTGCACGCGTAACAGGCAACATACGGGCGGGCGCAGGGGCGTACTGGGCCGGTGCGCCCTCATGGACGATAGGACTTGCGCCCTTTGAGAGGACCCAATCCGCCCCTGGGAAAGCGATGGAAAATTTCCCCTTCCTGTATAGGGAAATTTCAATTAGTTGGCAACATATACTGGGCTGTTTATTTACATCTTGGCAGCCGACGTCCGTTGAAGCCGATTGCAAAAAAAAATTCGGATTAACGAGTTCGGATTATCGAGACTGTACTGTATATGTTATATCAAGCTCATGTAAAAGATTATTGCATATATACGAGCAATTTTGCAATTTCCATTGCATTTAAACGTATTTCAATGTATAGTAAGATTCGAAAACTTACACCATTCCTATAGAAAGCGAAACCCTTTTTTATCAAACGAAGATAAAAACATTTTGTGGAAATTTAATTTTGTGCTCATCTTATTCGACTTCATTAAAATTTTATGACGCTATGTTTGAAAAGTCCGCTTTAATTAATAAAAAAAATACTTCCTTTGTTAATAATTTGGTCAGATTTCACAAAGAGAAACTGACATTAATTGAAATGTATTTATTAACCTTTTTTAAATACTTTTTACCAACGCGATTTCCTTTGACAACTTATACGATGCGCTTGGATTTTTTTTAATAAGAAAGTCATCTAATACCTAGGTTGCCGGGGATCGATAATTATAAAACAAAATGAAAAATTAAAAGCATGAAGAAAGGGACAGGTTCCAATGAAATTGATCGCAGCCTTTGCAGCCTCTCGCTTTCGGTAATCTTTTCGATGTCGATTTCATATGCATTGATAATTTATTACACCGTTTACTCTATTAACCAGGTAGGACAGGTAGACGTTTGTAAAATTTGCGTCTACATTTGAACAGCGTCCTCTAATTAGTGGCTGGATGTGAGTTGAAGGGAGCGTACAGTGAGAAAAATAAGCGCTCAGACCTTTTCTAAAAGTAATTTTATTTTATTGTGATGATAATAAAAAGTTGAAAAATAAGCAAAATATTTATTTTGGTCACTTTCCCCACGAAATAACTAATTTTACGATAGTCGTAATTTATACAAGCGTCTACCTCATTCACTACAGATGAATGTCTACCCTTCTAGGCAAAGTGGATTTCCGCACAGGCGTACCAGGCCCGCGCCTGGGGCTCCAAATTTCAAGGGCCACAAAAATAAATAAATAATAAAAAATAATAATAAAAAACTAAAGTTATTATACCGTTTTTAATTTTCACCTGTTGCTAAATATGTTTTACAATTTCTTACTAGAAATAAATATTTTTAAAATTAAATGTGTGCTTGCTCTGAATTCATAATTTTCGCCGAAACATTTATAAATTATACTTTTATGACTTACATGCTATGTGCCGCACCATGATGATTTCTCACAAACGTTTCTGTTGAATTTAAATACAGACAAATGTTGGGAACTGAACGAAAGAGAGTCGCAGTTAATTTACACATGTGTGTAACAATGTATTGTCTCTTCCCTTCCCCTCGAAATAGGGAGAAAGTCTTCCAATTGCACAAAACATTTCTTGAATTTCCTAAAATTGTGTACGGCTGCAGTTAAGCCTGAAGCGAGGGCTCAAGCTCTGCATTTTTCCGCCAAATTTGACATTAATAGTCCCCAAATAAACCATATGTACAGAACCGGTTCCTAGAAACGAGCAAGACAAAACTTTTTCATGGGAATGCCAATCAATTTACCAAAGTTTTTGTTCATATGCTTATTACTTAACTCAGGCTGTTTAAACACCACACTGCGTTTACGAGCAAAAGTGACATTTCCGAAAACCCTACAAATGTGTACACTCCAGATGCCTTCAAGACTCCCGTAAAATCTGAACTGACCAATGTAAGTTCGAATTCTTGCATGTCACAAAAGAGGTCCAATTAATAATAAGAAAGCAGACCCCAAGTATCACTTTTTTAAGGGTACGCTGATTTTACATAGCAGAGTTTTGCAATTTTCTCCTATGGACAAGCCATGCTATTAGCAGCCATAAAGGCGCGTTTTTAAAAAAGCGTTTTGCGCGTTCTAGGAAAACACTTCCATTGGTTTTTTATTGTCGTCGGATCTTGACGTTTTATAGTGTTGCTCGGCAAAATATGCGCATCTAGTAAAATGCGCCTTAAGGAATAAGAAAAACAAAATTTGCATAACTCCAATTTCCACGCAAAGCGTTTCAAGTGTCAGTGTTCCCTCTGTTCTATCAGTACTAGTCAATCAAAGCTCAGTTAACGCTTAAACGGAATCAGGAAATCGAAACAAAATCACAACAAGCGTTTAAAAGGGTGAGTTTTGAAAAACATATTCTTTTGGTAAGGTATGAATTAAATTAAATGTGTAAAATCTGGATATTATTAGCTTTTTAAATGTAAATATTTGCGTATTCTATCATTCAATGTTTCAGTGTGCTATGTATGATACAACCTCTGCTCAAAAAGTTCGGTGAAATATATATTTTGCGAAAGGTATTCACACATATCGGCAAACAAGGTTCACTATCCTTCAAAGTAATCACCATCCGATGTTATGCACGTTTGACAACGTGTGTACAAGGCAATGAAACTACGCGAGAAGGCGTCTTTTGGGATGCACTTCAGTTCGGCGGTCACATTTCGTTGAATCTTCTCAATCGTTGGAAATTTTTGTCCTTTCAAGGCTCTCTTCAGTAATGGAAACAGGAAGCAATCCGCGGGCGCCAGATCAGGAGAATAGGGGAGGGGGGTGAGCAAGTGACGCAATTCCCTTTTTGGCTAGAAACTTGCGTACAACGATGGCCGTATGTGGTCGCGCGTTATCGTGGAGTAGGAACCACGAGCCTTTTACTGCATACTGAGGCCTTACTCACCGTATCCGTTTTACAAAGCCATCCAAAATTTCAACGTACTTAGGTCCATTCAATGTGCTTCCTTCGGACAAAAATTCCTTATGAATTATGCCTGTAGCATCAAAAAAACAAATTAGCGTTGTCTTTATGCAATATTTTTCGCTTCGGACTTTTTTTACTTCTGTGAGCTCACACCCCACTACTCCATGTTCTTCCTCTTTGATTCGGGGTCGTACCTGACGCACCAACTCTCATCGCGGGTAACAATACGATTACGGAAAGTGGGGTCATTATCTGCAATGTCAATGAATTCCCCGCATGCGTCTAAACGTTCCTGTTTTTGTTCTGCACGCAAATGGTGAGGCACTAGAAGCAAGTAAAGTTTACGTTTACCTAATTTCTCAGTCAAAATTGCAAACGCCGTGCCAACGCTAACTTCAATCTCCTCCGTTAACATTCGCACTGTCTGTCGACTGTCTTTGACTAACAGGTCCTTCAATTTTTGAATGTGATTCTCATCGCTCTAAGTGGCGGGTCTTCTACTGCATTGGAGGTCTTTCACGCTGTCACGGCCTTCACGAAACCATCGATACCATTCGTACACACACTTTAAAGATACAATATCTTGTCCATACACCGCTAAAAGCATTTGATGACAATCTTTAGCTAACATTACGAGTTTAAAACAAAATCGCATATCGACACATTGATCCATGTTTTTGTTTTTTACAAAGCCACTACACTATGCTGCACTTCCAACTTACGTATAAGAAAATAAAATGTCCGAACGAAACACTGCTTGTCTAAACAACAACACACGTATAGCTGCATGCGTTGCGTGCGCACTTTGCTGCGCATATCATCTTTTACCAGTGTGCGAAGATCATTTACCGAACTTTTTGAACGGAGGTTGTATTTAGAAAATAACGTTATAACTTTTTACTAATTTGGTTAAACAAATTTTAAATAGTTTTTTAAAAAGTAAAAAATGGAAAATTGAGCAAATATTGGCAAATAATATTTTTTCCATGGAAGTGCATAATTCGGCGGATAATTACGCGAATAAATTTTTCGCAATTTTAATCTTTCAACCAGACAAAGGATTTTCAGACATTTATGGCATTTAAAAGTGGAATAATTTTACCAATAACAATTTCAATTCGTGTTCAATTCGGGGGAGGGGGATCATGTAAAGGATGGTCTGAGCTTTGACCAATATGCTATTTTCTTTAGCCCTGCGGTGGCGCAGTGTTGTAACGCGTTCTCCTAGTGCGCCGCTAATCCGGGTTCGACTCCCAGCAGTGCAAAGAACGCTTACTCAGGCTCTCGAATCGCACTGCTCACACTGTAGGTCAGGGTTTGGTTCCCTAGACCTTAAAGGTTCGAATTCCTCTGAAAACAGTAGGTCCAGCGCGCTTGGCCTGTAGTCTTTGAGCCGTAAAACAAAAAAGCAAGCAAGCTATTTTTTTTAATTCAAATACATTTTTTATTTTTAATAATCGAGATTAATAACAAATTTATATGATTGTAGTATACAGCTTCCTTTGTATTTCAAATGCATTTTTTTATTAATAAACAATTAATGGTATAATTTTTGATTTATGCTTTTTCATTATATCGTTCCATGATCAATAATGAGCCATGATGACACAAAGGGTAGAGATAAAACGCATAGACAGCAAATAGAGAAAACGTATAGACAACAAATAGAGAAAACGTATAGACAGCAAATAGAGAAAACGTAGAGACAGCTTTTTTTAGTTATACGAAGAGGTGAAAACTATAAGGGGAAAAGTAAGGGTATCTTAAATAAGCAATCTACCAGTTTTATAAGGCTACTTTAAAATGTTATAAAATTCATTTATATCATTATGATTTTCATCCCTTCATATAATTTAAAAATTTTGCTACCTCCTAATAGTTATTAGCATTGGCGCAATTGGCTTCGAAGTGTAGGGGGGGTTAATTTTTTTGGGGGGGCAGCTAAATTTTCTAAGGGGGTAATATTTTTTTAGTGGGGAATACGCCCCCTAGTTACATCAATGGTTGTAAGATGGGATCGGAAAGGCCGCAAAGGAAATATTTAGAAGGAGGAGGGGGCCTCGAAATTAGATTGCCTTTGGGGCCCCAAAATTGCTAATACCGCCACTTTGTCTAGGGTTAAGCAATCACTTTAAATTATTGATATGGAAATGGGCTCAAATTAGTATGAGTATTATATAATACAACGTTATATATTACAAATAAGTAAATATCTGAAATTTCGAACAAAAGATTAATAATTATTTACAACTATTAACACTTTTATCACACGTTTATTTCGTTTCTTAAATAACATGTTTTGAACCCTGAAAGAGGAAAAGCAACTGCAATGAGGAAATTTGCAATCAGGTCATAATTTGAAAAAGTGTATAATTACAAAAATTTCCTGATTACCCCCTAAATTGCAAATCCCGAAATTTACCGAAAATGAATTTCCTAAAATTTGGTGGTAAAATAGTTAATTTCATTTACAGCATGTCAACGCTAATATGGTCGTAGAACCAGAATCATTTCCTACTTAAAGCTTTTGTTAATTGAATTTTCATTTGTGAGAAATGTGTTAATTGAAAGATTTCTCTGGCGACCTATTACGTCGCCACCCCCTCTTATCCTTAGTGCATGATTGTACTTTAATTTTCGTGCGTGGGTGCGAAAAATAGTTTAGGGGCCCTTTTCCATTTCAGCGCCATTTGAAGAAGGAAATATTCGATTTACCGCCAAATTTTAATAACCTCTTCGTGTGGATAACAAATACGAATTGTTGGACGTTAACGGGACTTCGGAATTTTTTCAAATTTTACAAGAGAAGTAAAAGACTTTTCTGCTTGCATTAATGGTTGATCTGTGTGCTATACTTCTGTAAGTAGATTATTATGCTCCCACACAACTGCCCACTCACAAAAGTTCAAACCACAAATCAAACATTAATGCAAATAGAAAGTTTTTTTCCCTCCTGTAAAATTTAAACAAAAAATAAAAATCATAAGTTCTGTTTTAACACATCAAACGATCGATATATCATATATTGGGTATGGCCAACGGTTCGATTGTGCTCGTATTTGTAATTTGGCAACATGCACTCCATAGCATGTGACGTTGCTAAATTGTCAAACAATATTCCGAACGCACCATAGGCGTACGTAGAAAGTTCATAAGTGGGATACAATCTTACAATGTGGGTGGGATACAATCTTACAATGTGGGTGGGTTACAACCTCATGAACTCCTCTGGTGCGCTAGTGATACACACACACATACATATCAACGCTTAAATACAGTATGTCTATTCTAAATAGCTTATGTTTTTATACATGCGTGTATAATTTTTCTTTCATTTATAATATTTTTTAGCTACGTAAATTCTATATACTCAAATTAAATACTATTTTATACTTTCAGTTTATTGAGTTTATTTTCCGGGAGCCTACTTACAGCATGCATGTGTCGAGGCTGTAATGGAGCTCTTTTGCAGAGAGGGGGCTGCGAGGATTACAGGAGGAATCAAAAAGTTACAGGGGGATTAGAATTTAATATTTTGGCGTATTTTAACATATTTAATAATATTCAATATTTAACCAGACTAACACAATGAAATCTGTCAATAACGATACTTAAAGGACCGGGTAAAGATACTGTTATGGACAAGATTGAGCATGATACAATCTATATCTGTCGGGACCAACAGAAATATCGTTATAGACAAAATCGAGCATGATAAAATCTATATCTATCGGGACCAAGAGGAATATCGTTACTGAAAGATTTCACAATATATTTAACATCAATGAATAAATTTCTTAACTTAAATTTTGCATTAAAAACTTACAGAGGTAAACTAAAATTTACAAGTTTCCCTCGCCTTACTATAGAGTAGATAAGGACTCAAACCTTTGTAAAAAACATAATGGATACAAGATCTACCTTGAAAACAATTCCCATTGCTATATGCTATTGTATGCAATTTTATACAAAACGATTTTATTTAAAAAGTTGGAGGCTGAGCCTACGGACTTTGGCCCGGCTTCCGATCCTCATATATATATATATATATCATCATCATCATATTCAACCATTATCTATCCACTGCTGGATGAAGGTCTCTCCAAATGCTTTCCACACAAGTCTATCCTGGGCCATTCGTTTCCACGTCACCCCAACCTCTTTTCTTATTTCATCCACCCATCTAGTTTGAGGACGTTTTCTAGGTCTTCGGTGGTCTCTTGGAATCCAGTTCAGAATTTCTGTTGTCCATCGTTGATCAGTTCTTCTTGCAATATGCCCAGCCCATCGCCATTTCAGTCCTTTTACTTTAACAATGATGTCCTCTACTCTAGTTTGCTCTCTCACCCAAGTGTTTCTTTTTCGATCTCTCCTAGTTATTCCAAGCATGCACCTCTCCATGCTCCTTTGCGTTGTCTGTAACTTTCGTATTGCTCCAACTGTTAGACTCCATGTCTCTGATCCATAAGAGAGGACTGGCAATACACACTGGTTGAAGACTTTTCTTTTTAGACATAAAGGCAATTTCCCCTTCAGGATAAAACTGTTTCTTCCAAATGCACTCCAGCCAAGTTTAATACGTCTGTTGAGTTCTTTCATAATGTTGCCATCCATTGAAATCAGCTGGCCAAGGTAAATATATGAATCAGCAATTTCTAGCTCAGTGTTGTCAACTTGTATTTTTGTTTCCTCTACAAAATTATTGAACATGATCTTAGTTTTTTGTAGGTTCATCTTGAGTCCAACTTCTTCACTTCTAGTTGAGAGCTCTTGTACCATGTCTTGGAGTTCCAATGGGTCCGTTGAAAAAATAACAATGTCATCAGCAAACCGCAGATGATTTAAATATTCACCATTTATTTTTATTCCCTTGTCATTCCAATTTATCTGCTGAAAAATCATCTGTAAAGCTGAAGTAAAAAGTTTTGGAGAATGGTATCTTTACCAAGTTTGATAGTTTTGGTATCTTTATGTAACCGAAATTTTGCACTTGCATTTTTATACACACGTTTCAATATGTCAATGTACACATCCTCAATGTCTGTTGATCTTAAAGAGTTGATGACTGCTGATGTTTTAATAGAGTCAAAGGCCTTCTCATAGTCAATAAATGCCACACACAATGGAAGTTCATATTCATGTGTTCTTTCAATTAATTCTCTTAATACTTGAATATGGTCCACTGTACTGAATCCACTTCGAAATCCAGCTTGTTCTCTTGGTTGAGCTGCATCTAATTTTTTCTGCAGGCGATGTGTTAGAACTTTTGTGAAGATTTTATAAATAACAGCCTGACTGGTGTTAATTTTCAATCCTTTGCTGTCTTTTGCCTTCACGAAAATTCTTTATTTGCGATCTATTGGTTTGGTATGTTACCACTGTTGAGGCATTTGGTAAAGAATTTTGCGAGTATGTCTTCTACATGTTCTCCAGCTTCTTTTAAGATATCTAATGTAATGCCATCATCGCCAGGGGATCTTCCTTTCTTCATACTTTTTATTGCAAATGCTACTTCTTCTTTTAAGATTTTAGGAGCTGTTCCTTCGACTATCTCAGAGTCTTCGTTTAATCCACTGTTTCCCTCATACAGCTTTCTGTAGAATTCTTCAACTCTTCTAAGTATTTCTTCCCTATTTCTTGTTACAGTGCCATCCTCTCCTTTTAATGCAATGATGTGTTTCTTCCCAATAGACAAACTCCCTTTAACAACCCTAAGGCTCTTGTTGCTTTCAATGGCCTTCCTTACTAACTCACAATTGAATTTTCTTATATCTTCTTTCATGTTTTTGCGCAAAGTTTTGCAAAGTTCTACATACTCGATCTTGCGACTGGTATTTTGATTGTCCACCTTCATAAGTCTTCGCCTTTTCATGAGTTGTTTCGTCTTCTCAGATAATTTGCTATTCTGCTTTTTACATATTACACCACCAATTTCCCCAGCAGTTTCAATTATTGTCTTAACAATGTTTTCATTTGCTTCTGAGATGTCAACTTCTTCAATAAGTCCTTCCAGTGCAGAAAAGCGATTTTTTAATTCCAACTTGAATGCCTCGGTATTTTCTTTTAATTTCTTTAAATCCACCCTCTTACATACTTGTTTCCTAATGAGCTTCTGCCTTTCTAGTTTAGTATTTAAGTGCATTTTACATCTCACCATTCGATGATCACTTCCAGTATTAAATCTGTTCAGTACGCTGCAATCTTCAATAATTGATTTCTTGTTTGCCAGTATATAGTCAATTTCGCTGGTTCCTCCATTGGGGTGTTTCCATGTCCATTTTCTTTGTAGTTTCTTCTTAAAAAATGAATTCATGATGCTAAGATTTTCAGCTTCGGCAAATTCTATGAGTTGATCGCCACGTTCATTCCTTTCCCCGTATCCGTATTTACCAACCGATGTCTCTCCTTGTTCCTGTTGTCCAATTCTTGCATTGAAATCTCCCATGATGAGCTTGATGTGTTGTTTCCCCTTGGTATGTAGCTGTTTGATTTCTTCATAGAATTCCTCAACCTCTTCGTCGGTATGGCTTGATGTTGGTGCATATGCCTGTACTATCTGAAGTTGGTATCGCTGGGTTAGTTGAACAACGAGCCTCGCTGCTCGATCTGATGTACTTTCTACTTCCAGAAGACAATCTTTAATTCTTTTGTTGATTAAGAAGCCAACACCACTTGTTCTTCCAGTTTCCGTTCCTCTATAATAAAACAAATGTCCGCTTTTAAGTTCCACCAATTCTTCACCTTTTCTTCTGACTTCACTGAGTCCTATAATGTCCCAATTGATCTTTTCAAGTTCCTCTTCCAATTCCTGAAGTTTTGCTTCAGAAGCAAGGGATCGTCCATTATACGTTGCCAAGGTCAATAACAAACGGCAGCCTGGGCCATTCCAGTGATTCTTAGCACCCCCTGCTTTCATGCCACGCTGACCGCTGCCTTGATCAGGAGCACTCCAGCACCTGGAGACTAGGGGCCATGGTTTTTGGTGTATTAGCATATTGGAGGAATTAGCCATCATTTCACCACGCTGGCTAGACGGGTTGGTGAATTAGCCCTCCCTTTCCGCCTTTCTATCCGTGCAGCAAATATTAATTTGCTTCATCGATAGAAAGCATGGCCCGCACCACTTGAAGGCGGAGTAGGACACTAGGTTACTGGCCTGACCGGTTCCACA
>QLNU02015360.1:50234273-50244493 GCA_006491805.2 Dysdera silvatica
CATTTGACAGTGGTTTTCGGGGGTTTCGTCGAACGGTTTATTGGCGTTTCAGAAACATTGTCTTGAAGATCTTATATATTGTGTCCGGCATGCGTGTATAACTGTTCCCTTGAAAAAGATTGTACATGCATGCCTAGGTTCAATATATTGTCATATAATTTCAATCTTCACTCTCGTCACTAGCCCGTTATTATTAATCGTAAAATTGTCTATTCATTTATACTTTCACTACACAGGAATGTATATTTTGTAATTGTGGTATGATGTACATACATTTACACCTATTAATAACCTTCATTTACTCGCTTGATTTTCTACATTTTGATTTATATTTATGTTTACATTATCTACTATTTCCTATTTATATAATTTTATCATATTGATTGCTGCTGCTTCATGCGCGCTCTTCATTGATAAACTTGTTTGTATTTTTATTTTACTGCTTACTATGGTTTTATTTGTTTTCATTTCTCACCAATCTATTTGCTTAATTTTCTACATTTTCATCTATACTTACATCATCCACCATTTTTCATATATATATGTATACTTAAATGTACGTGTACCCTGGTACACGCACATCATAAACATAAAATAGTATTGAAAGATTTATACTGTGTGTAAAAAAATGTTACACGTACCTATATATTTTTTATTTAATGAAAAAAAATTGTACACTAGCATATACTTACCATTTTACTTGCGTGGAAGTTCAATACTCTCTTTCACTTCTGACTTATGTGCGTTGCTTTATTTTTTTAATTGTCTTCAGGACTTTTAGCTTGTCACATAAACTTAGTGTCCACTGAAAAGAAAGTGAATCCTCTTTCTCTTAGTCTCATGCCCTTATTTCCCAGCCAGAAGTTCTGCAGCTGCATTATTATTACTGTGCATGTGTGAATGTCGGAAAAATTGTCCGAACCAGCGGCGTTGTTTTTTCAGATAAGGAGAGAGCAAAATCAATTGATACTGGAATGGAAATTCTGCAGCTGGTCTTAGTCCTACAACGCTTCACAGAACCGACGAGGGGGGGGGGCAGCAAAGGGCCAATAAGTTTAGGGCCAGTTCTGTAAGGACATATGCTGGGGGAGCCGGTGCAGGAAGGGTCACGGGACTGGTGAGAAGTGGGCCTGGGGCCCGCGGTAGCCCCTCAGCGCCCTGGCTTCCCAGCAATTACTGGCGACCAATGACTGAGACGGACTAATTGGTCCAAAAGTGGAAACACCTAATTCTAAGAAAAAATAGAGGTGAGGCCATTAGCCAGGATGTGTAATTTCGAGTGGGTCCAAAAGATTTTACAGCATGTATAGATACAATCACAGCATGCAAGTCCGTAGCCAAGTCCCATTAAAAATTTTGTTTCGGGGGGGGGCAAGCATCCCCCCTCTAGATACGGGCATGGGGATAGAGGTTAAACAGAAGCAATTCTTACGTCAAGTTTTTGTATTTCACTATATTACAAGGTAATGCATACAATAAAGAGACCTTGAAAATCCTTCACAAAACTAGAGGCAGACACACTAGGGACAAAGGCAAATTTCCCTCTACAGACTTTTTAATTCTTGTTTAAGCACTAAGTTTCATGCTAAGATTGTCATCTTTATTCGATTATCCGAGGATTCACCGCGATGATTATTCGTTGAAGCTTGGAAGTTAGCATTGAGCCTTTGGGAAAATTTTTGGTTGTAGCAGATTTTATTCTTATAAGCGGGCTATTCAATTATCCGTAACCCTGTTAAGTGGGGGCCAAATCTACTTAATATGGGCCAAGAACTATAATTTGGAAGGTATTTCATTTAGGAATAGCCTTTTCACATCTAACCTTTTCTATAAAAATATTTTTACTTTAAACTTCTAAACATAACAGAAAGAATAATTTAGTAAAGTCTAATTTCTTTATAATGCTGTTCACCATTTTTACCTAAGCTAAAATCTTTATATCCCGACTTATATATTCTTTCATAGAAACAAATTTATTTCTTAAAAATTTTCTATCTAGAAAAGCTTGGAATTTTTTTCTACATTTAATTCTAAATTTTTTGGCGGCAGTTGAGCATACGTATAGTAGAACTGTGTTATGTAAGTAACCTGTGTCAATGACGTCATTCTGATTCATGACTATTTCCATTTAACAACGGGCTTTTGCGGTTCCGGTAAATTCTTCATACAATTACATTCATTCCGATTAACGTCTTTTTCTATTTAACATTTTTAATCCGTCCCTTGAAAGTCGTTAAAGTAAAAATTAATAAGTCATTCTGATTAATGACTATTTCCGTTTAATGACGGTATTTTGCGGTCCCGGTAAATGCTACATACAATTATATACATTACGATTAACGTCTTTTTTCTATTTAACATATTTTCTGTCAGTCACTTGAATGTCGTTAATGGAAAAATTAATGACGTCGTGTTAATTAATGACTATTCCTGTTTAACGACCGTATTTTGCAGTCCCGACAAATGCTTCATGGGATTACATGCATTCCGATTAACGTCTGTTTCTATTTAACGACAGTTTTCTCCGTCCCTCGAAAGTCTTTAATGGGAAAGTTTACCTTAATAAACAAAATCACGAAACATCCGAACTATACCATTTAGTGCAAAACCCACATACTTTAAAAGTGATCTGTCGATAGCAGATCGATATATAAGCTAGAGTATTACATCCATAAGGTGCTTTTTAACATTGTTTGAAGAAGGCTTTGGATTAAAATTTCAACGCGTCGAATGTGTGTTTAACAAAATGAAAAAAATTCAAACAAACCAAAACAAAAGGAGAGCAAACACGCTGCTATTTACCATCTCATCATTACAAGAGCTGTGTTATAATTACTTGTGTTAGGGTGGTGTACTTGAATATATCACGATGCTTTAGAGAGCATTTAGAGAGAGCTTGCGAGCTTTGGAATTAATCCTCCCGAATCTCTGGAGATAAGATGGCCGAACGTAATTCTCCCGTCTTTTAACGTCTTTAAAGAAATCCGGGAGAAATTCTAAGGAATTTACTGATCGGTCCTGGAGAGGGGAGCTTTTTGGCAACGACGAAACGTCAAGGAATATCAAGGGGTTCCTTCTTTATTGGATTGGTTTGAAGGGGGAGAAGGGAGGCACCACGAACAGCCAGAGGGTTCGCCAGATATAAGGCCGTCTCCAAGATTGACTCTAAGAAAAAGACTCAAATGTGTCGCAGCAAAATCTCGGGAGAAATCCAGAATTTCTGCTTGGCGCCATTCTCGTCAAAATTCAGCCAAATTCCAACTTTGGTTTGTAGAGAACCAACTTCAAATTATTTCATAATAGTTAGCATTGTTAATAACGTGATTTTCGTATTATTACGCACCGAAGGAAGGCGGTGAATGAGATGGACAAATGTTGTGGATATCGGCATTATTTATGGATTTATTAATATGGGTTATATACGAAAGGTTTATATATATATATATAAATTTGAACAGTTAAACTGTCATAGCAAGGAAATGAGCTTAACTGGGGAAGTGTGTCGTTTGACGTTCAGCCATTAGTAATAAAATGAAGCCGTTCAGTTGTCATTTTTCATTCTCTTCTTAAACTGGCTGGATAGTCAAATGGGTCACGTGTGTATTATCTTTCACGCCAAGGACCCATTTCCAGGGGCCTTACAAAATGAAATATATAACTGTGTTTTCAGCATCGTCTAAATTGAAAGTTTAACTATCAATGAATTAATTTTAACTCAGTAGCCAGCCCACCACAATAGCGTAATAGTTAAATCCTGACAATCTGACTCAAGTTCATATCGTGACAAACTTGGCCGTTTGTAACTATGTCATAATTAAAAGATCATATTGAATGTGCAGTCTCACCTCAGAAAAGCCAATGAGCAATTTTGAAACGTAAATCCACAAATAATAAATCAACTCATCATGCTTGTACGTATTCTCACATTGTGTGGATATATTTTAAATATGTTCTGTATGTTTTTTAATAGATTTGAATGGTTAATATCAACGCGCATGACCTTCAGCAGTCAATATTATATAAACCAGTATTAAATTGGCACTTGACCATTCTAATCCTATGTATTCAGTTCTATTCCTTAGTCCTATAAGAATACTTGTTGTTGTTGAATAATGCTGCAATTGAGCAGATTGGGGAGTCTGCTACACCCCCCCATACCCCATAATACCCCAAATTTCTTGGCACCCTCCCGCATTTATTGACACAAACCTAAAATTCAAAGTTTATATATCCGCTAACTATAAAAATTACAAGAAAAAAAAATATTGAGAGGCCAAGAGGTGCTTCTAGACGAATCAACCGATAAATCAATGACCCGTTTGTACCAGTTGGGGAATCCGTTGGATGGACCGCGTCTACTTTTTGCGTAAGTGTCTTCATTGTTATATAGCGGAACTTTCATTGGTTAAGCGCAAGTTGATCTATAGAGTAGAGACTATTACAAACTGGTAGCTTAAACTTCTAAGTCTGTATGTAGATTGGAATAACTCGTCTTGTTAAAGCAATTTGGTTGCATGCTTTAGTATAGTCACGGCCTAGGCTAGTGGCTGAATTTTAATTGCGATGCTTGTATGTATTGATCACGTGCCACTTTTATGTATTAAATATCAATTATAAAAGAACCTGTGTCCTTCTTGTTGAAAGTGACACAACATTTGTCATTGCGTGTCCTAAAGTATATAGGGAAAGGGGGTTACTGTAAGAAACATGTTTTACATGTTTCAAAAATCAAAGTTATTAAAAAAAAAGGCAAAGTTATTTTTATAGGATATTAAACAACTGTCGCTATTTTGCAATGGTCACAATTTTTTCCTCGCATTTTGTGTAAAAAGCAACTGTACCTTAACTCTTTAACATTTTCGACTTCCAAATACAGATAACGCTAAAGATTCCACTCGTCCGTTTCCCCCCTCACCTGGCCCCTTATCATGCATAAATAAGTTGCTGGCTGCCCACACGGTAAGGAATGAATGAATGGCAACTGAGTTTTGAATGGGGAGTTTTTTTTTAATGAGGCTCTCAATCTGTTTCGAACATCATTAAAAGAAAATGCTTTCTGCCCCAGCTCCTACTTTAATCGTTTGAAAGCTTGGTAACGTTCTGACTTAGAAGGGGACAGACATTGTATGTTTCCTTTCTTCGATTTAACCTGTTTATTCACTACGAACTTTCGGCGATACACACAATCTGCCTACAGGCGCCGCCAATCTATTCCTAGGCTCCCATCTCTCCTACCCAGAGACAAAACCATCATACGCTTCTGGCCGCAATCCCATGCACATTAGAGGGCATCTCCTCCTGATTTTCACATACCCCGGCGGTACGGCTGCTTAAAAACGTGAAAGGATAACAACTTTTCGGGCATTTTCGCCGCTTAAGAACATTAATGAGTTAAACCAGTAATAACCAGAAGTTCCATGAGCAATCTGGGAAATCTTGAAATTACACACTCCACAGTAAAATATCGTAAATTATTTTGATCCCTCCTTCATAGAATTGTCCGTTTCCCACCCAAGCCATTCTTTTGAGTGTATTTTTAGTCCATGGGGGAAGATGGAGTTGGGAGTGCCATCCCATAGCTGTGTGTTGGCCAAGAAAGGGGCAACCCCCTTTGAAGGGGATAGGGTGGTTGACTGAAGACAACTGTGAGAGTGGGCATCTCTGTATGCCTGGCATGGTCAACTTTACCCCTTTACCCAATTGCAGTGTCCCCCTTGAGTTTTGAAGAATTTTGAAGGGGAAACAAAAAGGAACAAAAAAAAGATGGCTGGAGCACGAAACGAATACTCTGGAATCAGGGAATTCAGTTTTCAGAGAATAAACTGTGGTTAAAAATGCCTGTCGCATTTTCGCGATGGACAATACCTTTTTTTCTTCGCATTTTCGAGCAACTGGTCGCATTTTGCGAAAAATGCGACTGCAGCTTAAACCCTGGCAGACTGTTTATTACGAGTATACTGTATTCGATTTTTGGAACAAAGACAGTATCAAGGATCTGGATTTTATTTCATGAAAATAAAAATTAAACAATATTTTTTCCGCATGACAACTGTTTAAAATCGTGTGTATATATACAGTGCGTTGCATAATTATAAGTCCATCCACAAAAATAACTTTTTCTTCATATGAATATGCAAATAATCTCCAAAAAAATTTCAGTGATTTCGTATTAGGATATGTAACAAAAACATAGCGAAATATGCTGAAAAGAAATATGATTTTTTTTTTAAAAAATGCGGCACTTTTTTAGGATTGAGGTGTTGCAAAATAATAGGTCCACCTTAGATTTCTTTCCAAAATACCGTGTGATTATTTCTCATTCATGCAAATTTGCATTATGACGTTTGCTTTCGACATCGCTGAGCTGTAGAATGTGTTTTTAACTGTTACTTTTAGTATGGTATCAAGTTAATGAACAAAAAAAAAGGAAACGGGTGTTACAAAAATTGGGGTCACAAAAATTATCTTACCAAAATTAAAAGGGCAAAATTAAAGCTTCTAAAAAATGCGGAAAGTCCAATATAGAGAAATAGCGAAACGTTTGAAACGATCACATAATATGGTGAACAATTTTATTCGATTAGAGGATGCTTACGGTACAAAAAAATCCCCCGGGAGGTCTGCTAAACTGACCTCTCGCCAAACAAGGGTAATTGTTAAGGAGGCTCAATCTGGTTTAACTTCATTGGGTGCTTTAGCACGTCGAAAAGATATTCCAATATCAACGTCAATGCTGTTTAGGACCCTGAAGACAGTGCACTGTTTAAGATAGAAAAAAAGAAAGCTACCCCAAAGTTATCTGAAAAACACAAAGAAAAGAGACTGAAATTTGCGCAACAAGTAATGACTTGGAAAGAAGACTGGAGAAAAGTAATATTCAGCGACGAAAAGAAATTAAATTTGGATGGGCCAGATGGCTGGCAATTTTATTGGCACGACTTGCGCAAAGAAGAAGAACGAATCTTTTCGAAGCGACAAGATGGAGGTGGTTCTGTTATGATCTGGGCAGGCTTTGGGTGGTATGGAAAAACATATATTACATTCTTAAATACTCGTATGAATGCCACAGATTATCAAAACCTACTTGATGAGCACTTGCTACCATTTTCAGCAGAAATCGGAGGGCCATGCTTCATGCTTTAACACGATAATGCCCCAATTCATACAGCTAATTCAACCTCTGAGTGGTTTATAGAAAACGGTGTCCACATTATTGACTGGCGACCTTACAGTCCAGATTTAAACCCCACAGGCAATCTATGGTGAACACTTGCAAGAGCTGCATACGCAGGTGGGAAACAACACAATACTACTAATGAACTGAAAGAGGAAGTTCTGTCTGAGTGGCGTGCCATCAACGCAATATTACTTGCAGAATGTTATTAATTCTATGCAAAAAGAATTTATGAATTGATTCTAAAGAAGGGAGGAAAAATCTACTACTAATAAATTTTTATGAATAAGTTTCATATGGTGGACTTATCTTTATATTATCTATATATTTCTCAGACCTCACACACACAATTGCCAAATAATGGTCAACACACAAAGCCACCGGGGCGAATTTTGTGAGTTTTTCGTGGGTATTGTTTATTATTTATCAATAAAATTGTATTATTATATTAATAAAAAAAAATACGAAAAACTCGCTCCGACGGCTTTGTGTGTTGACCATTATTTGGCCATTGTGTTATCCCTGAGAAGGGTAATAATATCTTACATCCTTATATACGGAGAAAGAGAGCGTTGTTCCTGTCTTCGTTGGTCTAGCGATCAAAGCACTCCGGGGTCAATTGAAGGAACCTAGTTAGACTCTTAGACGGGGCGATACCCCTTTTTCTTCTATACCAAAAAAGCTCTATTATGAGTATAAACGTTTTTGTCAAATTTCTTAACCTTAACATCCATTTTTTTTAATCTATGCACTATATCTATGTATACATATAGAAATCGAACAAATGTAACAATAATTACATTATTGTATTTAATAATTACAACAAGCATACCCATACTCATCTCCTTTTCACCCAACAACAAATGTAAATCATTTAGAGATTTGTTAACTATTTTTATCCGATCAATATTTTTTAATAATTTAGGTAAAGTTCCCCTTCAGGGGACCGTCCCTTACCTAAATTAGTAGAAATCAGCTCGTTGCTTCTACCTTGTTAAGGATGCAGGTATATTTGTAATATAGCCCCCTTCCCTGAAAATACGATCTCGACACCAAGCTTTTACTTATAACCTTAGAACTTACGTATTTACATAGCATTTCCAAATGTATTAATTTTTGCATAATTTTATTAATTTATGGCTAAACTATTATATAAAATTTATTGGTCGTAAGTTGCATTTGAAGCATGCTTCTAACTACAAAACGTATGCACGTACATAGACCATGATTTTAACGAAACAATACAGAGTTTCACCAGGAGATTCCATAACAAACAGTTATTTCGACACTGGCGTAAGGTTTAAAAACACGACGTTTCGGGAGCCAACTGCTCCCTTTGTCAAGTGAAGGCAGAACGACCATAATTTTATTTTTATTATTTGTAGAATTATATTCGAATTGATTGTGAGACAGTAGAGACATGGCGTAGCATCAAAATTAAATTTATTTTAAATTTAAAGTCTAATTATTATTATTATTATTATTATTATTATTATTATTATTATAGTATTCAATACATTCAAGGGTACCTGGAAGTTCTATAATTGATTCAATTAATCAATTAAATTTCACAGGATTAGCGGCGTGTCTCTCCAATATTCTGAACGGTGTGTTAAAATGGAAGTTTTTAATTGGGACCACAGGTGGACGCTTAAGAGAAGTTTTATGCGCATTTGAAAATTTTTACCTTCATTTAAAGTTAACACATCCGGCTTTAATACTTAAAAAGGAATACGGAAACCCGGAACAAAAGTCAATATTCCTTCTTATGAAACTTGCCTGAAAGCAAGAACATTTTGGCGAGTTAAACACCAGCATTTACTCGCCAAAATGAGTGTGAAGCATCAAACATTTGGTATAACCCTTTGATATTAAACTTCAGTTTTCAAGTTTTTCTTGTTTTTAGTTTTTTTTATTCATGTTTGAAAATTTCAGAAGATTTGGCTTTACAGTCCCCTATTTTTTCGAACTTAATACGTGTTTATTTGCTTGTACCTGTATTCAAAATCCACGGAACTCGAACCAGTCACTACAGCCATCTATATTTCTGCGGAAAATCTTAGCAAGCTTGGATAACAGTGAAAAAATTGGATGTAAAGTATGTGAGAAAAAACTTAACCAGAAGTTTTTTAACAGGAGAGAATTTTCCCTTTCACGTGTGTTTTCATTTTTTAGAGGAAACATTGAAATCGGTAGATTTTATCTGGTGACAGTAGTTTTGTCGGGAAATGATTAAATCTTACAGAAATTGTCAGAAAGGAAATCGCTAAGACATGGCTTTAAAATCAAAATCTGTCGTCAACAATGGGAGGAAGGGTGAAATGGACAGAATTTAAAATTCGTTTTCAATCTAGAAAGAGTTATTTCTTCATTCCATTTGTTGATCTAATTCTCTCCTCCTCCTCGTCCTCCACCATCATATACCGTAAAACAAACATGATGAAATCCTTCCCATTTGTAATGTAACCCTCTTAACTACCATTTACTATGCACCCTTTGGAAGGGCGAATATAGTCATGAGGATACTACCATGTAAAAAACTGGCAATTGCCACATCCACTGTAAAGTATAAAAGATGCTGCAATAAGGAAAAAAATTAAACAAAGCATTAAAATTGTCATAATAAAAACTTTGCAGTATCATTTGTTCCTTCAAATCACTTGCAACAAATGACCGAAAGTTATATCTTACCGCGGCTTATAAAATCGATGTTAATAATTTAATTTGATTAATGAATTAATGATTAATTCTGAACTAAATGTCTTACATTCGGGTCTGTATTGTATATATCCCAAGCAAATATTTCTGACTAAATTCAGAAGGAAGAGCTTTTCCCAAAGAGACTTTCAATGAATTTAATTATTAGATCTAAAATTCAGAAGAGCTCACGTGGAAAAGATTCTGACTTCTCCTATCCGTTCCACACATACACTCATTCACTTTCCTTTGTACCCGTGTGCATATTTCATATTTATAGCACTAAACTGAATTGCACGGGCACATTACATCAAACTAAAAAAACACGAGAATAAAAAACACTAACAAA